>FR990030.1:600000-975000 GCA_905404135.1 Hesperia comma | reverse complement strand
CACTGTGTACACAAAACTGTATGCTGAAATACATTTTGACTATGATGCCTATTATATTAAGTAATAACGTATAATAACATAAAGGACATGTTTTCCTAACGATATAGGTACGAGGCTACTGCACAGTATCAAAGACGCGTTGCGTTTTTGACAAGGTACAAGGGACTAGCCCAGCTATTGCAATAATATGGTGAAATATATATTATCTCAAGTTTATGTGATCTTTTTGACACCAACGAATAATAAATAAATAATGTTAGGCGTGTCAAAACATGGGTTTCAAGGATATTGCTTACTTCAGGCCTCCATACAACCTGTGATACAACTGAAGCCTAGAGCTTACTCCACCACGCAGCTCCTCCGATGCGGATTAATGGGCGTGTGGAAAATTGTTGCTATCTAAATATTTATTTGATATAAGTATGTCATAAAGATTACATTGAACGGACTTGTAAAACTTTTGTCTTGATATCGGAAGAAATGCCGATACACAATACCTAAATAAAAAAACGTGCATTTATCATGAGAAGTAAGTAGGTAAGTCAGAAAGTCTATTTACTTAGTCGATCAAAAAAAAAGCGGGGGGTTCTCAATTCGAGTGTATTTCTGCTGGATGAACCGATTATGATAATTATTGTTTGTCATGTAGTTCAGTTAAAATTTGTCCGACATCTGACTAGAAGTTTTTAAATTATGCTAATAATGCACGTTGAATTGACGTAGGTATACTTAGGTATGTAAAACAGTTTTGCACACAGTGTTAATCACGTTTAAAATTGGTATTTGCCCGCCTGTCTCATTGTAGGTTTGTTGTAGGTATACCTACTGTATGTTATAACAGCTACAAGTATAAAATTGGTATTGTACTTACCTATATCAGCATGTATGGACATAAAACTTATTAATTATTTATTGCTATTGTTAACGAGTGTATCAACCCGACTAGGTATCTAATATGTGTCTTAATTAATCGGTTGAATAATACCTATGTTGAATTACAATATTTGAAAAATGTACTATTCATAAGAGAACTATGACTATGGACTTGCAAAAACTAAAAATCTGCCAAGTGCGAGTCGTACTCGCGCACTAAGGGTTCCGTACCATTATGTATAAAAATGCCAAAAAATATGGTCTGTTGTATGAAAGCCTCACTTAAATATTTAATTATTTTATTGTAGCCACATCTTACGCACAACGCCATCTCTTGGACCGAAAGGTGACTAAACTATCGCTGAGGCGTCAAAAGTATGGGCCCCCTTAAATATTTATTTTATTCAGTTTTTTAGTATTTGTTGTTGTAGCGGCATCAGAAATACATCATCTGTGAAAATTTCAACTGTGTAACTATTACGGTTCATGAGATACAGTCTGGTGACAGACGGACGGACAGCGAAGTCTCAGAAATAGGGTCCCGTTTTACCCTTTGGGTACGGAACCCTAAAAAGGCAATAATTTTTATGAACGTTAGTCTCCATTGCTATTAACATTGCGTGTCAATGCTCCGTCAAAAGGTTTTTATTTTTTATAGTTTAGTACTTAAAATATATTATCATGACATGTAGCTATACATATATTCTATTAGCTACCATTGTTACTTATAGTCAATCCGACTTTCAAAACTAGATCGGTATTATTAAAAACAAGGTTGCGTTTGAGGATTAAAAAACTTCATATAAAATACCTAAAACGCTAACAGTGACGGACAGACAGACAACGCAACAGCTGAAGCAGTCGAATCTAGAAATTTGGACAGAGCCACCTTATATCGTCTCCACTCAAAATTTTGTTTTTTTTTAACCCCTAAAGAAATAACTAATACTTATAAAAAAGTTTGTATCAGTTGTCCGAGAAACCTAGCACTTAGAATTTCATTTTCTTAAGTGAACAACTAGGCACTTATTTGCATTTTTTCATCTCCTTATAATATGAAGTTTATTCAAATTTGGTTAAATACAATTTTTCAAAAATCAATCGACGCTATCGATTCATTTCATCTCTGCCATGATCAGACAGAATGCAAGTGGGGTTACAATTGTACAGTAGGTACCTAGGTACGCTTATTTTCATTGTATTTACTGGTAATACGCAATAAAACATTGTATAATATTTCGAGCACAGCGGTAACCACATCGATTCATTCAGGAAAGACGATCCCCAGTAACACGAGAATCATTCAAAACTAATTACGCATGGGTTTCTTCATTTGCCTATTTCTTTCCTTTAAATCCTAATATTGCAACTTGTAATGACGAAGTATTTTAAAATTATTTGAGTTTTTGTTGTGTCTGCACGCCTGTAACTGTGTGATTGGTAGAATTAGATTTTTGCAAGTGTCCAGATAAACAAGGTAAATAAGGTAGTTAATACTATGCATAAAAACGGAATTTTGTGATGTGAAAAAAAAACAAACGACTGTTTTCATGTCTATTTTTTAGATACCTGTGTGACTTGAAAACACCTAGGTATATAAGGATAAGATTATTGCCCTATTATGATTCGTAATGTAATCAGTAATCATTGATTACTTCTCTTATTTCTGTTTAATCAATCCCAGGTGCCTTGAAACCTGAATTTCGTAAGAACTGAAACCCTTCATATCGGAAGCCATAAGTAGGTATACTGTCTTGAATAACTTATATTGATAATAAGTGTTGTATTGTTGCAGGTACATACTAAATGAGTGATGTGGCCCAGGACCGTAAGGAACGGAAGCCTATCCGAAGGCAAAGATCCATTTACCAGGTACCCACAACTATTTGTATACGCTATCTTAACTGTACTTCAAGTGAATTTTTTACGTAGATGGCTGGTAAAATAGCAGACGAAACATGTGATAGGAAGTAGTCTTTTTGGCAGATAGGCACTTAATGACTAGATGGTAGGGCATAGTTTTGGCGGTAAAATCCTTCTTTAGAACGTCCACATTATGAACGAAGGAAATTCGCGAGTAGCAATGTAGCATTATCAGTGACGAAGTAAAGCGCGATGACAATGCTTTGTTATATGGCGGGACATTCGACGGGGGATTAAACGGCACAAACGCCAAAACACTCTTAACTGACGTCTCACGAAAAGATCCCACGGGGCATTTTCGTCCCCCCAGAACTAATAAAATCGGCCAAGCGCGAGTCGGACTCGCGCACTAAGGGTTCCGTACCATTATGTATAAAAACGCCAAAAAAATCTGGTCTGTTGTATGAAAGCATCACTTAAATATTTGTTTTATTGTAGCCACATATTAGCCACAACGCCATCTCTTAGAACGAAAGGTAACCAAACTATCGCTGAGGCGTAGAAAGTATGGGCGCCCATTTAAATATTCATTTTATTCTGTTTTTTAGTATTTGTTGTTGTAGCGGCAACAGAAATACATCATCTGTGAAAATTTCAACTGTGTAACTATTACGGTTCATGAGATACAGCCTGGTGACAGACGGAGGGACGGACAGCGAAGTCTCAGTAATAGGGTCCCGTTTTACCCTTTGGGTACGGAACCCTAAAAACTAACCTGTAATCATGACCGCGTGTTACCCAAATCTACAAAGCAAGTGACTGTGCAGTGTAATGCTGATGACTTGGGACTTGGCAGGTGCACTACAGCCTGCAGCGGCGCTCGGAGGAGATGGCGCGGCCGCTGGAGCCCCCCGCGCAGGGCCCGCAGGCCCCGGAGCGCTACGGCGCGCAGGTGGCCGGCCACCGCGGCTGCGAGGACACCAAGTACCTAGGTACCACTGTCTTTTTGTTCGGGCTAATCTCCTGAATAGCTGAATCGATTCGTGTGGGACTTCCACTGGAAGATATAGGTGGCGAAACACACTCAACTTAAAGCCTCTATTTAACAGATTTCAAAAAATAGTTTACTTTTTACTTTTTGTGTGTCATAACTTTTTACTCGGTGAACCGTTTAAGATTTTTGTTTCGAATGCTAACGCTTGTTCCGTTTAAATTGACCGACATCTGATGAGTAATTTTTTGGTTACCTCTACTTATTTACGGTCAACTCTGTTTCATGATAAAAAGTCATTTTGAATCATATCAATTAACATCCAAAAACATACCTACAACCTAGGCCTACTACAATACAACGGCAAGGTCCTAAAGCCGATCCTGAAGGAATGCCAGGAGCGCGAGGTGGAGTTCTACGCGCGGCTGGCCACCGCCACCCACCCGGCGCTGGTGGAGCTGCGCCCGCTCACCCCGCGGTACCACGGCCGCCGCAAGTTCACCTACAACGGCCACGAGCAGGACTACATCATCCTGGAGGACCTCACGCATCGCATGCTCGAGCCATGCATCATGGATGTTAAGATCGGTGAGGGGTTCAGTTATATCTGTTAGAAAAGATTGTAGAGTGCGATCATTTGTTGTCTGTCAATGAAGTTTGTTATATAACATGATCCATCCATCAGTTTTATACACCGACTTTTAATTCGATTCAGTAAAATGACATTTCCAGTGTTACCGTTTTTTATTATCACAAAAATAGTGATGTAACCTGAGACGCAAATGATTAGATTTGACAAAAATATTAATCGGATTATAATCGTTTCGCATAATTGAGAAAATCGCTAAAATAGTGTATGAAGTTATTACAGGATCAATAACACATAAAAAATTCATTATTATAAATTATCCCCAAGATTTTTTATTGTTAAGCGCTTATAGTGCATAATGTACTAAAAGCATGCATGCACAGATGTTTAATATTTTCCATTTAATATATAATTTTAAATTAATCACCTTTCCTTATTGTTCTCTGATTTTTTTATTATATTTTATTAACACACACCATAATAGACATATTGAGAAAAGAAAAATCGAATAATCAAAACATCGTTCGATAATCGTGTGAGTAATCACTATTATTGAATAGCTGGCAACATTATTTCGAAAAGTGACATTAGGAAACGTCAATTTACTGAATCGAATTAAAAGTCGCAGTATAGTGCGTCCACTGCTGGACATAAGCCTTCCCTAACTAGCGCCACTCTGACCGGTCCTAAACCCTCTGAACCCAGTGGAGGCTCACTGTCTTCAGCTCATCAGACCATAAATCTCACATAACCCTGTGTCGCACCATAACACCGCATACCTTTTGAAGGTTCCTCCCTCGACACAAAAAAGATCATCCACCTGATCACCTATTTAATTCCTATTATTGTAACACTTAGTTAACTTCCTTTACTAGTCCATAAAAATAAATAAATAACATATCGTTTGGCTAGGCAGGAGAACGTGGGACCCGCTGGCGTCTCCGGAGAAGATAGAGAGAGAGAAGAGTAAATACAAGCTGTGTAAAGAGCAGTTCGCGTTCTGCATCCCCGGCTACCAGGTGTACCGGCTGCGCGGCGGCGCGCTGGCCCGCTACGGCAAGGAGTGCGGCAAGAAACTCCACGGGAACATGGTCGTCGCCGGTCAGTAGCACGCCACACCTACCATAACCAAATATAATAATATAATCAGAACGTAATAAAGAAAACATTCTCCAACTGCAATGTGGTACAGGCAATGCTAACTTTTTCTTGCCTCATGCCACATAATAAAATTAGACTGTGCTTAGCATGTGCCATACAACTAAATGGAAACAATAGCTGCTGGTTATCAACGCAATCCTCTTTATTTCTGGTGTTTAGCGATTTGGTAGTATCTAATTTAAACTTCATCCTTCCTTTTTTTCGCTTTCATAGTTTACAACGCGTTGGTTGTATTATAATTATATACTTTTGGTTATACCAACGACCACACGACGGTGACCAGTTTCCATCAGATGGCGCGTTCAGCTATTTGTCGTTTGTTATAGAAAACCTGGTTATCATGGATGACTAACTTAAACAATATATAGCAAACGTTTGTTTATCTCGCGTGTAATCTTATAAGATAAGGGGGGTATCAGGTATCTAGGTAAGTTTGTACCCAGCGAGCAAACGGAATTTGCACATATCTTTTCTATTTCTATATTGTCTGAATTAATTATATTGCCACTAGGGCCGCGTTCCGTAACTCGATTAAACACTCAAAACGTTCAAATTTCTATTGAAAATGTGTTGTTTTGGGCGTTTTGGTCTAGTTATGGAACGGGATCTAAGTGTAATTTATGTTTAACCTTGGTAATATAATTATGGTAATATAGAAATACCATAAGTATATTATTTAAACCTATTTTATGGGAACAAATTAAATAAAAAGTTAATTTTCAGTCAGTGACAGACTGTCAGACGATTAGTTTCAATACTCTTTGACGATAACAAATTAAAATTAGCGGTCCATGACGTCAGTCCTAATCACGTGATAAATAATAGCGTTTATGGTGGGAAATTTGAAAGTGGTTTTTATCTATGATTTGTTTTAATAAATTGCGTGATCGGACCATAGACAACAAACTTTTCTTTTGAGTGTTATGTTGGTCTTGAACCATAGGCAACCAGTTTTTTTAGAGTTTTAGAGTGTGTACAGTGTGTTAAACTTATGTATTGTCTGTGGCAGCGATCCGCAACTTCCTGAACGGCGGCAGCGGCGGCCGCGTGTGCCGCGCGCTGCTGCTGCAGCTGGCGGGCGGGCTGTGGGCGCTGCAGCGCTGGGCCGCGCGCCGCGCGCCGCTGCGGCTCTACGCCGCGTCGCTGCTGCTCGTGTACGACGCCGCGCGGCTGCGGCGCTGCTGCCAGCCCGACCACCACACCAAGTATGTGTTGTCAGCTCCTGATACATCGCCATTAGGTCTCTGGTATCTATCGCGCGCCGGCCCGCACTACGAGCAACAAGCCTTTGATCCGTGCCAAGAAGCGACAATGGATAGCACGAGAGCACCTACGCCGTATAAATAATAGAATAGAACCTAACCTTTGTGAATTGTGACTTTTATTTAGTTAGTGGTTCAATTTTAAAACAAAAAAAGCTTTCAATTTGTCACTTGGTTTCGACTGGAATAAAGAATCCTATTCCATGCAGCCCGCACACGTCGTGCCGGCCGCCGGCGGCGCCGATCGCGCGGCGGCGCTCCATCCACTCGCTGCACCCGACCCCTGGGGGCCCGCGAGACCCCCAGCCGGGCCCCGTCCCCCGCGCGCCGGGCCCCGTGCCCCCCGCGGCGCCAGGGGCGGAGTCCCCGTGGGCGGCGGCGCTGGCGGCGGCCGGCCGCTGGCACTCCTGGGCGCACGACTACGAGGCCGAGGTGTGCCGCATGAAGCTGCAGTACCGCGCGGCGCTCGAACAACTGGCCAGCGACTCCCCCCGGCCCAGTCCGTGGGGTACTGTGAGGCTGATAGACTTCGCGCACGCCTTCTTCAATGATGACGGTATTATTATTATTATTATTTGGTGATATAGGGCACGGGGAACAAGTATCCCCGTGAGGCCACTGCGACCATTTCTGATCTATTGTGGCCATCCCATTGAAATTAGATCTGGTCCCCTACTCCTACGGTCTGGGCGAACCGTAGTATGTTTTTGGGGTCCAGGTCTTTGATTTGGTCGGGTGTAATTAAATGCCCTCCCAATATAACACTCCTGCAGTGGGTAATTGCCATGCATTCGCAGAAGATATGGATGGAGGTTTCTTCTGCCCCACCACAGAATGATGACGGTAACTCGTTTGGTTATGATGGCTCGTGTACACTTTAAGTGCTGGTCGAAAACTTAAAATTATTCTGACTCGAAATGGTCAGTTTCTGATAACCTGTAGGACTTCTCAGTTGCGATACCATCACTAGAGACCCATTTTCTCATTTTTTCTTCTGACAAATTCGAAAAGTAACGAAAGTTCACCGTTAGGTGAGCGGTTCAGATATACAACTCTAATGTTGACCGAATATGAAATAGACAATCGAGGATAATTATTCTCCCTACTAACTTATTTTCCCCAACTTATTTTGACTAATTTAGTGCTTGTTCATACTGAACACGCGGGCGCGGTGGCGGGCGCGCGCGCGGTGACGTGGCGAGCTCGTGTTCACATTGACCGCCAGGCGTTTTGCGCGAGAGTTCAGTTGCGTCGCTACTGAATCGCGCGCTCCGCCGCTAGTTCAGTGTGAACACACGCAAACATTTCATGCGTTTGATATGCCGCGAGCGCGCCGCGCGCGTCGTCGCGAGCTTGCCCGCTACTTAGACCGCACGTGCGATTCCTGTGCGAATACTTGGATATTACGCCATGTTTGATATTTCGTGACCGCGCCCACGAGTCAGTATGAATGAGCACTATGAATGAGCACTTAGCGTTTCGATTTGAGGTAAAAAACTAATTATTGTATTCCATTTTCATTTATGTAACGTGATTACAATATGATATGATGTATCTGCAGGCGAGGAAAGCGTGGACGAGAACTTCAAGGAGGGCATCGATAACTTCGTGGCCATCTTCGAGTCGCTGCTGCAAGAGACCGACGACCAGGTCTTCTGACACCCCCCCCCACACGCCCCCTTCCCCCCTCCGTGCCAAATACATAGAGTGTAATTGTCATAGAGATATTACACTAGAGTGCAGAAGCCAGGCTTCAGAGCGTACCTAGGATAAAAAGAGACGAAATCTTTAGTAATCACCTTTCTCTTTCTGGCTCATCGGGATCGGAGAGATAGGTAATTATCGTTATCGTTGTTTCTCTTTCTAACCGGGGGCGATTGCAATGTATGGACAGCCGTATGGCTCGCCCACTCTAGTGTATTATCTCTATGGTTTTTGTAGGAGATTGTGTCATATTACTGTTATGTATCTCGGCGTTTGCTGGCCCAGAGTATGTATTAGCGGTAACGATTGAGCTTATTTGTGTTCAAAATATTATGTTTGTTGTTGACGAATGCGTTGAACGGTGCGTACACGCAGGATGTCAGAGCGACACACAAATAAGCCTTGTCGATACCATTGGTTGAAATTGACAGTCTTGATGTACGCTACTAAATTCATGGGAGATATAAAAATATAGTGAGAGTATGTATGTATGTATGTAGTATGTAGCCTAAATTAAGAGAGTTTAACTCGGCACGGAACAGACTAAAAAAATTGATGTTCTTGTGACAATTATAAATTTCATGAACGATTCTGTGCACGGGAGGACACAGTAGCAACTACTCCCATTCATCGCAACTTTCGTGCTTTAAAATCTTCCGATAGTCGCTGAACCCTCGCGTAGTCCGCGCTGGACAAGTGTGCCACTTACAATGTGTTCCGATTGTCTCCCTCAATTGTGCCCTACAGTGCACGTTAAAAGTTGAAACCAAACGTCGTTGTCGTTTTTCAATAGAGTATATTTTTGTATAAAATAAGCATCTTAATGTTACTTACGTTTAGTGTTTAGAAATTTTATTGACGTTGTATGTTCTATAAAATAGTTTTAAAGTATTTGCTCAAATGAAGGCTTGGGTTTAGTATCCGGTAGCAGGGGGGGAGGGGGGAGAGTGGGGGTGGGGGTTAGGGGCTTCGATGCTGATTACAACGATACCTCTCGCAGCTCTCGGCGACGCACCGTTTTCGAGAAAATTGAGAAAAACTATTCTAACCTTAAAGTACCAAATATGCCATATTAACCCGAAAAAATTTGCTTGAACTGTCATAAACCTTATTAATAATTATTATGTTATTTCATTTTAAGAACCCAAGTTCAAAAAGCGGGTGGACAGGGACGGAGAAGCGGGGGGACGGGGGGGGCCGCAGGCCCACCGTCAGGGGGGCTCGGGGGGCGAAGCCCCCCGCCAGTAAAAAATAACATACATCTAAACTGGTGGACAGATGGGTTAGGTTAAGGTTAGCTGTAATTATTTACGCGAAAAAAAGGAACCCCGCGAAGCGGGGTTCCGTCGACAATAGTGACAGAGGCCTAATATGATAAACAAAATGGTGGACAGATGCATAGAAAATACATAGATGGGTCAGGTTAAGGTTAGCTGTAATTATTTACGCGGAAAATGGGAACCCCCGGAACGGGGTTCCATCGACAATAGTGACAGAGGCCTAATATGACAAACAAACTGGTGGACAGATGCATAGAAAATACACAGATGGGTTAGGTTAAGGTTAGCTGTAATTATTCACGCGGAAAAAAGGAACCCCGCGAAGCGGGGTTCCGTCGAAAACAGTGACATAGGCCTAATATGTCAAACAACTCACGAATTAGCGGTATTAGAGCAGGCAGCTCATAAGGTTTTTGACAGTTCAAGCAAATTTTTTCGGGTTAATATGGCATATTTAGTACTTTGAGGTTAGAATAGTTTTTCTCAATTTTCTCGAAAACGGTGCGTCGCCGAGAGCTGCGAGAGGTATCGTTGTAATCAGCATCGAAGCCCCTACCACCCACCCCCACTCTCCCCCCTCCCCCCCTGCTACCGGATACTAAACTTTAACCCAAATGAATTCCATAATATTAGCAGTTTTAACCATCGAAGATATTATTTTTCTAATGATTATATCGGGGTTGTGTGTGCTGAATCTATAGATGTAATTCGTTTTAGTACTTAATTTTTTATTTAAAAATAAATCAAAGCATTTGTATATATCTGGTGAAGCAGTACTTAATACATTAGTGATAGGTTATGTATTACTCACTTAGAAACACGTTGGCATACATATTGTACATAATACTTTTAGCGTGTAAATCAATAAATAAAATCAGGTACATTAAACGTTTTTGATTGTTTTAGTTGTGTATCGTTAGGAAGGTCAAACTGTTATTCGAACGTGCGCCAAAATGGTTCTAAGCGACATCGATATGTTTCGTAACTTCAAATGAAGGTTTAGGTCTGTTTGTTCCCCTCCGAGTTCCCCAGGGGAACCAGCAGGATATAAAAATGTCCTAATGGACCCACTTAGATGGGGGAGCCAAGAAACCTAGTTAAATTAATAAATTTAAGGTCGTTTTGTCCCCCCCACCGCAAATAAAATAAAACCTCCATAGTACCTACTTATAAAATGTTGACATGTCAATGCCATGAAATTTATGTAATGGCAGGTGCAAAAATGTTAAACGATCCTTATTATTTTAACAATTTTGTTTTTGTTAAAATTTTGATAACGTGTTTAAATAACATGAATAAAATAAACAAAGTTTAAAATTAAAGGTATTTTATTTTAATAAAGTATTTTGGAACTAAATATTTTGTATTTTAAATATTAGCTGAAAAACTATTTTGTATTTTGTATTTGAAAAAAAAATGACAAGTTTTGTATTTAAATACGTTTTATAGTACTTATACTAGCTTCCACCCGCAGGCTTCGCCCGCGTGGAATTCGTTTAAACTTCACTCCCCTACTTTACCCCCTTCGGGTAAAATCCTCACTAGTGCTCCCCTACACACCCAAAGGAACATATACATATGCCAAAGGAGGATGGGCACAAATGTATGGAATCTGGTACTGGCACCAATCGGAGTAAGTGATACATCGTTGGATAGGTATTTTTGTGTAGATTGTGAATAACCATAGCGCTTGTCCCGGTTCATTGTCCGATCGTAGTAATCTTACTTGAAAATATTTTTAATTATCAGTATAAATAAAGCTATTCGAAATAAGTTTTATCGTTTATTCTATACGTATATACTCGTATATGTTACTGTAAAAGCCTGAACCACTGTGACTCTTAAGATTTACCGGTCAATTTTAAGATTTACCAGTCAATCGTAAGATTCACCAACACGAGTTGATATTTTTTTTTACTACCATTTATTTGATGAATCTTAGGATTTACATTTAGGCATTGTAAATGTTATCGAATTATGTGCGTTTTAAGCATTTAAATGACACTTGCTACAAACGATAAAGGAAAACATCGTGAGGAAACCTGCATGCCGGAGAGATCGCAAAACTCAGAAGTGTGTGAAGTCCGCCAATCCGCACTTGGCCAGCGTGGTGGCGTATGGTCTTAACGTTCTTATTCTGAGACTCCTCTTAGTAGTCATCCGTGCTCAATAGTGGGCCATGATGGGTTGAGATGGTGGTGATGATGATGATTTTTATTTGTTAATTGAATAAGCTCAAAATCTGTGCAAACATCATGAAAATCAGTCGAACTATGCCAAAGATAATATCTTCATAATCATATTATGATTCCTTAAATTCTAATTCGAACTAAATATTTCGTCTTCTAAAGGCTATATTTCAAAACGGACAATTCGTACGGGTTTGTCACCATAGTAATTTTTTGTACTCTTGAAAAGACCTATCAAACGACAGTAAAGTCATTTTGATTGGACATGGGTACCAAAACGCCCATCCTCCTTTTAGCTTCTTCCGTTCAGTAGTTTCGGCTGTGCGTTGTCTGTCAGTCAGTCACTCAGTAACGCAAGATATTTATATATACAGATTTTGCACATCTCTGCCTAGATGATCATGCAGAAGTTTGAAAATGGTTGTATCCGATACTCCAACCATTTCTGAAAACTGTTTCTTCTTTAGCCTACGATTTTCCAATACAAATTTTTCGACTTTCGCAAGAAACTCCCGAGGAGTTTTTTTTCCTACTCACAGCTACAAATTGCACTTACTACTACTTATGGCTTAAATACAAAACTCATGTCCAAGCTGTTTTGTCTTTTCGTGTGAAATTTTGTACAATCACAGCATTATTCCTAGTATTAGGTAACATTGTGAACATCGCGCTTTTTAATGGTGCGTACACATTATGCAACATGCTATATAAACTTTTGTTTTATAACACGTCCACACTATCTAACATTGTTGTCTAACAATGAAACATGTTACAAGACCGTACACATTAGAACAACATTGTTGTATAACAATGTTATAAAACAATTCAATGCGTGTCATTTCTTAAAATATAGCATATAACATTGTTGCAAAAACTAGTAACATGTTGTATAACTTTGTTTTGTAACACATAGCGTCCACATTTGTAAAACATGTTATTAAACAATGTTTTATAACATGTTTTGTTACATAGTCTGTATGTACGCACCATAAGAAAGCTATCGTAATATTTTTTACGTACATAATATTTAAGTATTTAAGTATAACATAAGAGGCGTTTACTTGCAGGATATGAAATGTGAACAAAGCACTTTTTTACTTACATGTATCGTCAACAATGTCACAATGTCATCTCAATGTGGTATTTCAAAATAATATATGTGGATGGCCAGCATTTTTTCTAATAGGAGGGGAACCAACAGGATTCACAAATCCAGATGGACCCCCTCATATTCTGAAGGGGAACCACTAGGACATATATGTCCGCATGGACCCCCTGGGGGAACTGAAAAGGGGAACCACCAGACCTAAACCCAAATGAATACATGTAATCGCTTTCGCATTATAAATATTTATTTTCGAAATCAGCCAAAAACTATTCTCCCAAAATAAAATAAAACGTAACTAGAAAACTTAAAATAGTTCTAAACAATACAACGGCGCACGCCGAACGGTTGGCGGCTCGCTGGTACTATGACTGACTACTGTTAGTCTTAGAAATGATTTGATAAACAATAATTTTCATCGTGAAAAGTACTTCCATGAATATATTATTTATAATTTCAATGAAACGGAAATAAAAGAAAAATGTAATTTTGTACTCTAGAAATAAAATTATAAAATAAAAAATAATGTGAATTCAACCCGTAATTACACAAACTTATAATGAATCAAATTATATTCAAAATCCAACAAGATATTTCATTTTCTTGCGAAAAAATTTGATTATAAAACAAAATTCACTGGTAAGACCTCTATAGATTAGTGACATAAAACATCGCCTGTAGCAACAATGATGCTTAATTAGTTCTGTACAAATGATTGATGAATACAATATATTATTGCTTGTACTGAACCAGTCGAACAGCAAGGAAAGTAGTCGAGGGTCCGCTAACATCACATCAACAATCAACAAGCCAGGTTGTGTCAAACATACTTTATTGTTAGATGACCAATAATGTGAGTACGCTATCTGTTGTGGCTTAACCGTGTCTATAGTATAGTTAATACGCTCCTACGTAACGATACAAAAATATATATCTCAACAACCGTCCGGCGTACATGGCGTGCAACAAACGTATGTCTACCGTGGCTGCGGGCGCATGGTCGCATGGCCCACGCTCCTATAATACCAATTACAACTACAGGTTAAACATATCCTCGCAGATAATAAAAGAACCTAGATTACACAGGTACGGGCGCCGGCCGGTCGGTGATTACGTCATGCCGAGGGTAGTGTTACGAATAAATTTCAATGAGGATGGAAAGAGATTTTAGAGTTCCAACGAAAAACAAAACATTTCAGAATCATTCACGTGTCTCTTGGTCTATCTTTCCAATCATTTAGTTCAAGTAAAATAAGAGACAAAATGAAAATAGTGAATAGTGACGTCATCACCGGCCGGCCCCGCCGCG
The DNA here is from genome assembly GCA_905404135.1 of Hesperia comma. NCBI lineage: Eukaryota > Metazoa > Arthropoda > Insecta > Lepidoptera > Hesperiidae > Hesperia > Hesperia comma. Next base: position 960,674 of record FR990030.1, on the reverse strand, counting down.
GACCTCGTTATTGAAAGAAAACGTTACAAGCATCAATAAATCTAATGTTACAATGTAATATACAACAAAATATTATAGAAACCGAGTGATCTAGCACAAAACAAAGCACCTCCATAATTAACTAAGGGCGTTACAGAGTATTTTATTTATAATAATTATATTTTATTCATTTATATATTTTTTTTTTTGATAATTTTCTCAATTAATATTTAATTACGAAAAAAACGAAACACACACATGGCAGAAGATTACTAACATTTAAATCTTACATTAGGTCAATGTATATCACAATTCGTTAGGTCCGCGCGCGGCCTCGCGGGAATTTTACACGTTAAAATCGTGCGAGCGACCGCGAGCGATCGACGTTACGTTACGGCCACAGGGCGTGGCTAAGGCGCTATAGAGTACCGAACGAGACAAAATATGTGGCAGAGCGAGAGGAACATTCAATAATTGACAAGATCTACAGGAGTATTTCTTCCGAGGCAAAATTGGAGAAATTGAGTGAGATCTTCATATACAGAAAAAATATTTTTAAATAAAAATAATTTGCCAAATATATGCATAGCTAAAACAATGGCACATCCGCACAGTGAATTGTCTTTACATATAAGAAGTTTTCTCAGACTACAATGTTTAGATCATAAAAAACATGGTAATATAATCTTATCAATATAATTATTATCTCATTGTTAATCACCACTCATAGCCACATAACCATGCCCGATGGCCGCCCCCACATATCAACAGCAACAGCGGTACTACGAAGGTACTGTCCGGTGCACTGGTTACATTTTGCTGCCACAAAGTACGTCTACACTATAGCCCGATTAACCTAAAGCTGGCACAAAGTCAAAAAGGGCGACGTATAAACAATCCGTCCCTACCGCGTCCGTTAGTCAAGTTAGCCTGTGCATTATATTAAAACAAAATGTTTTCTAAAAAAAGGTAAATCATTAAGAGGACAATCTCGATAATCCGTGTCATTAATATTTTAAAACGTTTCACAAATATATATATTATATTTAGAACAACATTGTTTTCTCTAGATTTTTATTTGGTCTAATTTGGTTGATCCAATAAATTTTATTAATTAGAAAAAAATGTGAGTTACTGTAAACATACCAGCTTTAGTTAATCGGTAAATATCTTACGGAATATGTTAACAAAACCGCGATCGTCACGACAGTCTTTAAGTTTCATGTTTAATGGCGCCCGATTCAGCTGCTGTAAGTCATACGATTACTGGCAAAAGACAGAATATTGTGAAGTATTTTGATCCAAAAATTGATGAAACCAACTCTCGCGATTTTAAAAAAGTCCAACACAGTCGTGCGAGTTGGAGCCACTTCGCAATCAGTCGCAAAATTTTAATTTTTCCACAATATTCTGGCTTTACCATAATGTTGACTTACAAAGTAGAACCCGGATATTGCAATTGTCTTAGCAGTAGTGGATCTAAGGGGATCCACGTCTGACCCCATAACAGTTTGTACTAATGTTTACGGTGACGAGGCTATTATATTAGTCGAAGGACAATCAGAGAACTCTATGCAGCAGAATATAATCGAGATGCGACGAGTACGAGCGCCCTTGGCAGAACAATTCAGTATACGAGTTAATTCACTTACAAAATCAAAGATTTCACGTATAAATTTACATTTGATTATTTGGCCCTTATAATATCAGAATACTTATTGATTTATCACTACATAGTATAAAACAAAGTCGCTATTTTTGTCCGTCTGTTTGTTTGTTTGTCTGTTTGTCTGTTTGTCTGTATGCTTAAATCTTTAAAATTACGCAACGGATTTTGATGCGGTTTTTTGTAATAGGTAGAGTGATTCAAGAGGAAGGTTTTTATGTATAATACATACATATATTCCCACGAGAACGGGATCCACGCGGGTGAAACCGCGGGCGGGCCGCTAGTCAACAATATAACAGTCGTGGTATATCGATTTTTCGATGTTTTTTTATGTTAGTCAATTATTTTCATACTTCATCTAACAAACTATTTATTAAAATTCAATTCAACATTTCAAAGGCAACACCTATAGACTACCTCTAGTTCGGACGGCAATATTCCATACCTACTTGTTCTACCAAGAGCTGACATTAGTGCAACACTACAAAAAATACGAGGAGAACATTCAATAGCGATTAATAATAATTTCCACAATATCAATTTCCATCGCCCCCAATATTTAAAGTGAATATAAAATACATTAATAATTATCATTTATAGCGTTCCGAGGTCGCGCGGAGGTTTTTTGTGTGTTATTGTCCAGTTAGGCGTCGAAGATACTCAGGGATGCGATAGTCACTTACCATCCAAACGAGTTAAATAGGAACTTTATTTGTATGGTAAGAAACGGCTATGCTATAAAAATACCCACTACTATACAAAGATATCAGACATTTAAATATATAACACTGAAGTTCATTCCTAAAGCTCTTAGATAAATACATACCGAAATATTTAGAGATGAAAGAAGTCTCAAAACGTAAACATGCATTGAATGTTTACTAGAATATATGTAAACTTCAAGAATATTATACTCAAGTTGTAAATGACTAACTCAATAAAAGAAGGAACTTTGACGTAGCAATCTTGTTGACCGTATTTACAGGCAGTTCCCTGCGACTGAGCAAATATAACTACAGTACACCTCCCCTACACAATACATTTTTAGTGCTTTAATATTTTAAAGGAGATAGGGTGAAAAACATCCGCGCGACCGTCTAAGCCAAGTATTCACAAAGAAACAAAGTTTCAGATAGTTTTTAAAACATTGCAGGTGTCTGTTTCGGAGGTTTCACAGTTTACATCATTTTAATTTATTTTGACAACACAGATGCCCGAGACAGTGATGTTATGAGCAGCAACTATAGCAATGAATTATTTATAATTTGTTATAACTATAGTATAATTTCTTATGCATCTCATGCTATTGTCACTTCTATAAACATGTGAAACACCTTTGACATTCATGTGAAAACTGTAGTGAGACAAGTTTTTCAGTGCTGCTTAGTAATAGCTAAACATGAATTTTATATCTGAAACAGTGTTTATAAACAAGTTAATGCTTTAAGGTGAATACCTGGCATACAGTGACACCAGCAGACAGGGAGGTGTGGCGGGTGAATAACATCCATATGACAACTTTAACAAACCTAACCTTCCCACTCACCTTACTGAGGGGTTGCATGCCATTCGTTAAACATTGAAAAAGCCGCATACAAACATCAGAAGAAAGTGCATCATATTATTATTTTATTACTGAACATTTATAGTAAATAAATGTGAGAAATAGCAAGCAAGTTTATATTATAATCAAATTGTATAATTAAAATTGAATTTTATTAGTTTACTCATAATAGATTTTATAGAAATTAATATTGTCACATGATTCAACAAAAAATGGTTGTAAGCACTTTTAAACAATGCCAATGATTGTCATGAAACCCCATTCAGCAATACGACAATTCAAACATTCCTAAACCACACAAAATTATCTATCCTATAGGTAGCCCGGGCATATTGATAAACAACCGACCCATAAAGTGCTAGTGCAATGACACCGTACAGAGAACTTCATACTCGCTCTATAAACCAACCATTACAGCTTGTAACTCCCATAACAATGCTTGTAACATACAAGCATCACTGAACCATTTACTAAGCGCATACAAAGTTACCTGTACGGCCAATAACATCCCGTACACATGGCTACCTACCCAACCACCGACCTACACCTTCTCACCTGTACTGTCCCACGTCCCATCCTGGCACCAAACCTCCCCGCACTATCCACATCACATCACTACACAACACTGTCACTGTCCGTCACTGCACTATATCTTGGGCAGCTTGGGCGACACTATCACTGCACTACAGTCTTACAAGGATCTTTTGACGCGTGGTTGCGCGTGACAGAGACAGCGAATTACAGGTAAGTCAAACTGTAAGGCGCTGTCTCTGTCACCTTCACGTCAGCCACGTGCCAAAAGAGCCTTGTAGGTCTATATATGTTGGGCAGCTTGGGCGCACAGTGGGTCACTATATCTTGGGCAGCTCCCCGCCACTATATCTTGGGCAGCTTGGGCGCGCTGACGCGCGGGTTGGCGTGGCGCAGCGCGGGGCGCGCGGCCGCCTTGTAGTCGTACGCGCAGCCGTGCACCTCGGCGTAGCGGTGCGGCGCGCAAAACTCGGCGCCGCAGCGGCACGTGTGCACCGTGGCGATGCTCAACCGCTTCTTGCAGAAACCGCACCGGATGCGGATCTTCTTCTCCGCCTGGAACAATGTTCGGTTTCAGGTTTCGCAACAATACGGTACTCTCCGTAATGAAAATTAATATTCTGATTTTGAGTCCTAAAAGCACATAATTATTTTAATATATAATATTGAAATTTGAATTTTTTAATCTGTATGTCACGTGACCTAAAACACGAGAGGCATTGGTGTGACGTCATAAAGGCAAAAACAAAAACCAACCAACCAAACTGTCAGTTCAGTTTCGTGCATAACAACTTGAATGAATGCCGGTCATACATACACGCGACTGTTGTTTTTACCATTATTACGTCATCAAAATGGCCGACAAGTTTAGTGCTGACAGCGTTTTTCCGGAAATAAAAAAATAATAATACTGTAAGTAAAGAGGTGAAATGAAACACGAGTAGTTGGAGGATTCTACATGTTCCAAAGTCAATCAAACTGGTCTGACTTACCTTCAAGATGACATTTTAGCATTTTGTTGTGTCCATGAAATGGATGAGAATAAAACACTTGATTCAATTGGGTACTACACAAATTTCCTTCATGCTGTAGTCGTGCAACAACACTAATTGACATGTTTAGATTCGATTACATCAAAATGTGTCTAAAGTTTAAAACAAGTCCAAACAAAACTATTCCCTATAGAAAAAGAGTAGCAGCCCCATCCATAATCCATACCTTGTCAACAACGGGCTGAGTGGGGCCCTGCTGTCTCTTCTCATCGGCGTCGTCGCCCCGCTTGGCGTCGCTGTCGCTGCGGCGCGCCGCGTCCAGCTCGGCGATCTTCTCGATGCGGCGCTGGCGGCGCTCGCTGCCCACCGCGGGGGCGAGGGGGGCGAGGGGTGCGGCGGGGGCGGGGGGCGCGGGGGGAGGCAGGTCCAGCCCCTCGTCGCTCAGGTGCAAGTGCTCGCGGTTGCGGTGCCGGCTCAACGCGGGCAGGATCCGACTGGGGAGAGACAATGTCGCTTGTATACATCACTATAGTAAACCCAACTTAAGACTGAAATGAAAGAGGCGCTGTCGGACGCATTTGACATTCATTTGACCAATCATTGCACACTAGTAACTGACAGATGAATGACCACAACGTACTCATGAATGACTTTTTAACATGGCGGCGTTAGTTCCAATTTTTGCCATTTCATAGATAAGCTGGGCACACTGTAGTGGACTGTTGACGTTTAGAAAATATTTTTACAACATTTTTGGTCGATGCTCCGCTTCTATTGGTCGTAACGTGATGTTTTATAGCTGAAGCCTTCGTCGATACATTGACTACGCATCACAAATTGATTTTTCTATTGAAGCCAGTAGTTTCTAAGTTTAGCCCATACAAACAAATCACAGCTTTATACTATTAGAATAGATAAGCTAACAAGTTGTTACAGCAACAACACACTGTGGTCTTTGCAATATTTGATTGCTTTGAGCGTAGATATGTAATGAATATTTTGACTGTAGGAATGAATGATCAAGGCCCTTAGCTTCAACCCATTAATTAATGGACCACCGAGCCCGGGTCTGTTCTCATTATCGAGGAGACCTAGAGCATACTCCACCACGCTGCTCCAGGGCGGATCGGTAGAGAATAGGCTTTTGGCAAAGGGAGACCTCCCGACAGGCGAGACGACACGCCTGGGGGCGGCCGAGGCCTCGAGTGAACGTACTCGAGGCGTGGTATATATGCCGGCGATGCACAAATCTTCGATAGCGCGTTTCAGGCTTCGGTGACGTCACCGTGGGACGTGTGCGTGGTGTCGCCACAGGCTTTTACCACCTATAGTACCAACCATGAAGCAAATATAGAGAGGAGACGATGTATGTAATTTCCCTAAGAAAGAACGCGTGACACTTTGCGGGGCGAGGGGGATTAAGAAGTGGGCGAGATCTAACAAGATTCCGCCTACTTATTTATTTTCCATCTAACAGTCAATAGCAAAACTACTCGCTTCGTTCTATTTCTTTGAAAATGTGAACGCTGTGCACTGGACTGACATAGTAGACTGACTTTAGGCCACGCCTACTGTGATGGCGTCAGCACCTAGTTGAGTCACAATGCACAGTTGCTTAGGCCGTCTCCTCTCTATATTTGCTTCATGGTACCAAGTACAACTAACCTGTTCCGCTTGAGCTTCTCGAGGTCGGAGGTGGAGGAGGAGAAGAGCGCGTCGGCGAGCGGCGGCGCGCGGGGCGCGGGGCGCGCGCGCACGTGCAGCGCGGACGCCGAGCGCGCGTGCGCCGGCGCGCCCGCCAGCGCCGCGCCCGCGAACGCGCGCGCGCGCCAGCCGCCGCCCGCGCCGCCCGACCCGCCCACCAGCGGACCTGCGCAACGACATATTGTTTAAATTGACGTTTTGTTTAGTGTAAGTTCATGTAAAGGTGGAGTTCTATATTTATTTTGAAAACGGGGGACGGGAACGAGCACTGGCGGCCTTAGGGGGTGGCGAACGGGGCAATCGCCCGGGGCCTCGCTCTTGCAGGGGCCTCGCGCAACAATCCAAACAAATAAAAACAAAAATAGTTTCTTTTTATTAAAACAAAATTTCTTGCTATTGTATCGATCGAAAATGACGTAACTCTTTCGTTAAATGATTGCGATTTAATTAAAGATTTCAGTCTTAGGAAAAGCCGCAAACATCAGTTTTAAAATGTATCATTTCTGTATTTGATAATTTCGTACATCCTTCAGTGTAAAAAAATTATAAATATCAAATTTTACTTATTTGTATAACTTTACAATTTCTACTCATATTTGACAACCAGACCTAATTTCGCAAATTGAGATATATACTAAAAAAATTCATAAAGGACAAAGGGCCTCGCAAAGACCTGCCCGCCCGGGGCCTCGCAATGGGTAAGGCCGCCACTGGGAACAAGAGTAGCAGAAAATGGTGTGATGAATGTAGGGAGTCTTCCAAATGATACTGGTTCGTGTGGTGTGATGAAGTTAGGAGAGTTTTCCAAATGACTAGTCTGATCCACAAAATGTCACCACACGGTAAGGGTCCCTGCTTTGAGAATAGACAGAGTTTATAACAGTGGTGGGAACCTTGATATTGTTTAACGTGTCGCGAAGGCTTAGGAACAACCTGACGTTAGTGTGCTGAATTGTTAATAACGTATAGGGTACGTACATACGTGTACAGGACTTGTACTGTAGCGATGAAAAATCTCCCTTATCGATCAATCGAACACCAAGTAGCGCTATAAGGTTACCACTGGATATTTTGAATAACCAAAAAAGATATACCATATTCAGCCGCCGGTATAGGCGCGAGGTTCTTAGCGGTGAGTTGGGGCGAATCTTGCCGGAGACACTCTTCGCTATCGATACACTCCTCTAGAATCGCGGCCTCGTCGTCTCTGCCGTCGCGGGCCTTGACTAGGATGGAGCCGGCGAGCGCGTCGGACAGCTTCAGTCGTTCCTCAGGATCCTGTATCGAAGTCTCGGAGTCTGTGCGAGTGCCTATGGGAGGCAGGAGGGTGTATCGATCGGCGAACGAGCAGTCGTAGTCGTAGCGGGTGTAGTGGCCGTCGTAGAGCGGCGCGAAGCCGTCCTCCTCGTACGGCGTGTACGTGCGCGACGCGAACGGCTCTAAGCCCGCATCGTCTAGCAGACTTGGCACGGAGAGCGTCTCCTCGCTTCGCGTCTTTTGGATGTCGTGCTTGTCTGTAATGCAAAGATGGCGGTCAATTTATGTTTTTACCAGTAATTGTATCTACACTTTGGCCACAATAGATCAGAGATAGTCACAGTGGCCTCATGGGGATATTACTTCCCCATGCCTGGACACTTAAATAATAATATCTACACTTTTGGGTAACTTATTGTTTATGTTACGGTGTGATAGATAGGTGACTACTAATTTCAAGTAAGTGACAAAAAATCTTGACTGTTTTTGTGATTTTGGGGAAAATAAAAATTTATTGAGCGCTTCCATTGAAGCACCCTAAAGCCGTTGCTCCCGGTTACCAAACCCTGTTGGAGGCCATCGGGCGGCATGAAAACTTTCGAATTGGTACAATGAGTTTCTAAGCACTTAGCGTAGGCTTGCCAGGCCGCCAAACCTAATAGCCTGACAGTTTGTCCAGACATTTCGGTAAAAAAGCCAGACACCCAACTGGCAACACTATGTGTGCGTGTCTCTAACTATCATGTGTCTGTCTATATGTTCTCTGACTGTCAGTGTGTGTTCTGTATGTGTGTCTGTGTACTCGTTACCGGCGCGATCCGACCGCCGCCGCACAGCCAGGCGATCCATGCGCCGGCGCAGCTCCATCATCTTGCCCATGGTGACGGCGTTCTCATGCAGCGCGCCGCCCCCCGCGCCCGCGCCCGCAGCCCCCGCGCCCTCCGCCTCCAGCAGCTGCGACAGCGACGGCGACTCCGGGCTGCCTGCGGGGACCGAAACACGACACTTAGCTTGTAAAGAGGTTAAGAGCTCTGTCAAGGTTATACTAAAGTGTGGATAGCAGTAGCAAATTAACTCAATGCTTTTAATGAATTAAATTCAATCGTTATGTATGACTTAGGTATAGAATTTTGTGATAAAAGAAATTCGAGTCTACATCATAAAACTTACTACAAGATGTGCAGTCAACTGTTTTTTTAGATAACAAATATGTGAGCATTATTTTGCAACCTTTACCGCCGTTTCTATTGAATTCCATTTAATTGAGTTTTATAAATAAACCCCCTCAATTCTGCCTTCTGAATAAAACAACCTAGCTCCCATTCCCAACTGGCACATCCACATCCCAATCACAACCAGTTCCCCGTCCAAAAGACCAACAACCTTCCACCTCCCCAGTCCGTCCCCGACAAGGGCTACTCACACTTGGCGTGGTCGAGCGGCGAGTAGCTGCCGTCCTTGTTCTCGCGCACGCGCACCATGTTGACAGACCAACAGCCCTCTACCTCCCCCCGTCCCCGACAAGGACTACTCACACTTGGCGTGGTCGAGCGGCGAGTAGCTGCCGTCCTTGTTCTCGCGCACGCGCACCATGTTGACAGACCAACAGCCCTCCACCTCCCCAGTCCACCAGTCCGTCCCCGACAAGGACTACTCACACTTGGCGTGGTCGAGCGGCGAGTAGCTGCCGTCCTTGTTCTCGCGCACGCGCACCATGTTGACAGACCAACAGCCCTCCACCTCCCCAGTCCACCAGTCCGTCCCCGACAAGGACTACTCACACTTGGCGTGGTCGAGCGGCGAGTAGCTGCCGTCCTTGTTCTCGCGCACGCGCACCATGTTGACAGACCAACAGCCCTCTACCTCCCCCTGTCCCCGACAAGGGCTACTCACACTTGGCGTGGTCGAGCGGCGAGTAGCTGCCGTCCTTGTTCTCGCGCACGCGCACCATGTTGACAGACCAACAGCCCTCTACCTCCCCCTGTCCCCGACAAGGGCTACTCACACTTGGCGTGGTCGAGCGGCGAGTAGCTGCCGTCCTTGTTCTCGCGCACGCGCACCATGTTGACAGACCAACAGCCCTCCACCTTCCCAGTCCGTCCCCGACAAGGACTACTCACACTTGGCGTGGTCGAGCGGCGAGTAGCTGCCGTCCTTGTTCTCGCGCACGCGCACCATGTTGACAGACCAACAGCCCTCTACCTCCCCCTGTCTCCGACAAGGGCTACTCACACTTGGCGTGGTCGAGCGGCGAGTAGCTGCCGTCCTTGTTCTCGCGCACGCGCACCATGTTGACAGACCAACAGCCCTCCACCTCCCCAGTCCGTCCCCGACAAGGGCTACTCACACTTGGCGTGGTCGAGCGGCGAGTAGCTGCCGTCCTTGTTCTCGCGCACGCGCACCATGTTGACAGACCAACAGCCCTCTACCTCCCCCTGTCTCCGACAAGGGCTACTCACACTTGGCGTGGTCGAGCGGCGAGTAGCTGCCGTCCTTGTTCTCGCGCACGCGCACCATGTTGACAGACCAACAGCCCTCCACCTCCCCCTGTCCCCGACAAGGGCTACTCACACTTGGCGTGGTCGAGCGGCGAGTAGCTGCCGTCCTTGTTCTCGCGCACGCGCACCATGTTGACAGACCAACAGCCCTCCACCTCCCCCTGTCCCCGACAAGGGCTACTCACACTTGGCGTGGTCGAGCGGCGAGTAGCTGCCGTCCTTGTTCTCGCGCACGCGCACCATGTTGACAGACCAACAGCCCTCCACCTCCCCCTGTCCCCGACAAGGGCTACTCACACTTGGCGTGGTCGAGCGGCGAGTAGCTGCCGTCCTTGTTCTCGCGCACGCGCACCATGTTGACGCGCTCGCCCTCGCGGAACACCAGCACCGTCACCTTGCAGCCGCTGCCGCCGCCGCTGCTGCCGCCGCCGGTCCATTCGCTGTCGTCTCTGTGGGAGCAAGAGAACTAGTTCAAACATAGAACGACGCTACGCTCTTATAGCGCTACACTAGGATTGGCAGTGTCAGGGGCGCCATAGACAGACACAGAACCGTGAAAATACGCAAAACGCTCGTTACAGTGGCTCGGAAACACCATATCGACATTGACCATCACACTCTTAATGGAATGCAACAGCGTCTTGATATTAGATAATAATTGGTTTATCAACTTTTGCATATGTTGCTTTGGTGGCGTCATTCATACACATGTTCCATGGTGACGTCACGTCAAGCCTAAATAACACCATCAAAGTTTTCTACACGCCTGACATATAAACAGGTCCAAGAGAACAATCTCCCAGACATGTCATCAGTCGTGCGATCTCCCTGCTCCAAAAATATTGACTACGAAACAAAAAAGACAAGCCCATTCTGAACTCCCATGAATCCACAGTGTTATTTGAAGACTTCCGTTCCCTAAAGAGGTCCAACCCCAGGGTATTTTGCAGCCTCCCTCCCCTCCCCTCCCCTCACCGGCTCACGTCTCCCCCTACCTGTTGGAGTGCAGCAGCCGCTCGATGTCGCGCCACGGCTCGGGCGGCGGCAGGCGGCGCGTGGCCACCGGCCCGCCGCGCAGCCCCACCACGAGCCGCAGCCGCGCGCCGTCGCCGATGGCGTGCTCGTGCAGCGACCGCGAGTCCTCCAGCTCGCGCAGGTTGTACACCAGGTGCTGTTGCGATACCGGGATACCTGCAGGACATCGTGCGATCGTCAGTCACATCGCCCGAATTTTCACTCAGATTTCCGAAAATTAAGTTTTCATATATTTTTTTAAGATGTTTTTACTACTTCCGTGATGATGTCAGTCGGTCTGCATGTTTGTGTCCTGCGTCCGTGCGTGCGTGCGTGTTTGTCCATCGTGCGTGTGTGTGTGTGTGTGAATATTTCATAACTTTTGAACGGCTCGACCAATTGAAACGCAGTTTAAAAGCTAGTTAAACTAAAATTCCTGAAAATTTGAATTTTGATTCAGCGAGATTTTTAGAAAAAAAATAGGAAATGAATAGTTGTTACAGCGACTTATTTTCGTATAAATTCCAAAACACAGTGTCAATTAATTCCGTAATTTAAACAGCTCTGTCTAAAAAACTATTTTCAACATAACTTCGGGGTTTTGAGATATCAAAGATGCATAAACATCGAGGACAAGACTGCAAGAGATACATCGCAGCACATCTTTGAATACCGAACAGTGTAGAATACAATTTCTAACCTGCTGCAAACAGGATGCGGCACTGTTATTGGTCCTCAAATTCCATTTTTTTATTTGATTTTTGCGGGAACAAAGGCAACCTAGAAGTGAGTCAGTGTTGTGAATAATTAAGTAAAGGCTTACACACTCACGCGCTAAAGGCCCGGCCACGACAATGCCGCGCAATGACGCATCGTAAAAATTTCATCGCACACGGCATCAAACGAGATATAATTATACGACCATGTCCGTACTAAGACATGGCCTGCACTACATCTTTCCTATTTTAAAAAATGCCCTGAATACATCCATCCAACCCTACTGAACAAAAAAGCATGTCGCGTATAGACGCGGCATAGCATCGTAATATCTAGGATCCGTTGGGCGATGTCAAAGATGTACTATTGCACATTATGCAGGGGTTGCAGTATCATAGGGGTATGGATTCGTCTCAGTTAGGACACGCTCCATCAGTTTGCGTTAAGCCTTGGCTATACCGCTATACGCCAAAACCTTGCTTACAACTTACAACACAAGCTTCCCTGAAGCAAGTTGCATCAAGGGTTACTAGAAAACAAAATAATAAAAAGTTTTCTTATATTATTAAAGTTTTCTAATATTATTTCTAAGATTCTTTATAGAATGTGTTATAAAGATGTAGGTACATTTCAATATAGGTCGTCTACTAAAACGTTCCAAGTAAACATCACATTATCATAGACACGTCATAAGTATACTATGGAACAACGTGTCGTATTTCTGGTCATACATTCCATTACATTACTACTGTAGAAGTGTACATTGAAATATGACGTTTAGTTGAAGATGGTTTGATAAACCTCATCCACGAGCAATTGACTGAATACTTGCTTTTATTAGAATAGTAGGTAAAGTGGGGTGGAGTAGACTCTTAAGAATAATTATTTATTTTAATGTGATTTTAATATTATTATTATAGTGGTATTTTAATAGTGGATTCGAAGTTGAAGTATCGACTATTTGTTCCAAAAACATCAACCGCTGCAAGTGTAAAGATAACAACAGTAGGTAGGTATACTTCGCGGTATATTTAACAGGTATTTAAATATTTTGTAAATTGGCGGTCGGAAATAGAATGTGTAACCGCTAATGAAAAATTTCATTAGGGCATCCGTATCTCGGATTAGGCTATCGAACCAGACCAATATCCTTATCGGTGGAATTTAGACGCCATTCATCGAAACCAACGTACATAATCTCACAAACACGGTAAATCCTCAAGGCTACAACTGTCATTCGTCCCAGAAACATCCGACCCGGAATCGAACCCGGACCAGGGCATGGTCGCTAGGAATCGAGCAACAGGGTCGCTATTACAACATCCGACGTAGGACACAGCATACCTGTGAAGAATCCTCGAGTTACTTACGCAACTATTGCCGCTAGAGTATTGTGTACGTCAGTGGTGCCCAAACGGTCGATCGCGATCGACCGGTCGATCGCGAGAGGTTTCACGGTCGATCTTAGAAGTTAAGCCAGTACAACATTTTATTTTCGATAATTTATAAATTACCTACTTACTGAGCATGCATCTACATCTCGTTAATTTTCCGCCACAAGAAAAATATACTTAACTTGACCTGTATTTATTTTCTTTTCTAATAATATTTTTTATGTACAAATGTGTGTACAGAGTAAGAAACTATGTAAAACTGTTTGATTATGATCATATTATAAATCTAATCATTAATAATTACTTATTATCCTACTAATATTATAAATGTGAAAGTTTGTGTATTTGTTTGTTTGTTTGTTACTCCTTCACGCAAAAACTACTGAACCGATTTTCATGATATTTGGCACACACATAGAGGGCAACTTAGATTAACATATAGGATATTTTTTATCCCCGAAATCCCGCGGGATCGGAATTTACGCGGGAAAACCTTCTTCGCGTATGGGGTATAAATAGCTTCTAAACAAACATTAATATAAAACTAACAAGTCTGTCTTTCCGGAAATCCCGCGGGATCTGGAGTTACGCGGAATAAACTCCTGCGCGTACGAAGTAGCGGGTTCAGCTATTGGACAATATTTTTGTGTAACACATAGGTTACTTTTTATCCCGAGATTCAGACGGGAGCGGGACCTACGTGGCTGATATCTACGGGTCCCGAAGCGAAGCGAGGGCGGTCCTCTAGTTACAACATAAAATAATAGATAATAAAAAATACATAAAAATAAATCTGTCGATCTTAAAACCTTAACTTTTTCTCAAGTCGATCTTCACAGCAAAAAGTTTGGGCACCACTGGTGTACGTCGTACAACAAGTAAAGGTCTCCACTCCACACATCAGCCACTTGTAAAACAGAATTGAAATTAATTACATCATATTCCTTACGGCTGGACTATCCAATTTTGCTTGACAGATCGAAAACACTACGACGCATAATACTTACAATTCCGTTGCGAAAATGTTGGAAATATAAACTGTAAGAAACACAATTTAAAGCTCATATTTCAATGATTTTCTACGACTTCCATCTGAGCATAGTGGAAGCATTTTTCCCATCTCTGGGTTCCACGGAACATGGCCACTGGTGACCTCGCTGTGACTCAGCTGACTGGAGCAAGGCCAAGAGAAAACACTCTCACCCAATCACCACCTTTCAGATCCGTCTCACACACACACACACACACACACACACACACACACACACATCGCATCACATTGCGTTATGCACTCGATCATTAATTCCGGAGTCGGTGTCTGTTTTTAAGTATTATTTTTTTTCATCTCGCTAAATATAGTTCAATATGACTATTTAACTATGTAGTTTGATTTTGTATACTGCTCTAATCTATCATTTTATTTCTGGCAAATTATAAATGTTCGGAGTCAAAGGGCATCATAATGATGCTATACTTGTCGCTGAAAAAATTCCAGTTGTCACTCCCCGCTTAAACCTATGTATTGCGTTTATTCACAGTTCAATTAAAAATTTGTGGGTTACCATTAAAAGGAATTTCATACTGAACTTGAACGACGTATAGTAGCCTGTAGCTGTAGCATACCTATACAGTGATGGCTCTGTTTTAACTGACTCTCCAATTTCGCAAACGGAACGATTAAAACAATTCTCAGCTGTAGTATAATGAAAAAATAAAAACGTCACTGAATCGAACAACGTTGTACTGCAGCGCATTTTTACGGCCGATACAATTGCACAAAATTTTATTTACGCTTCTCCGCCGCCGACCGAAAATACAATTTACAGGCACCCGCGTCACTGCAGCTCTATTGACACAATATGTCAAACTACGGGGAAAAACAGACATATATCCGTACATTACTAATAGGTATCTACTAATACTAATGCAATAATATAATGTCCAAATTGGCATATTGACAGTATTAAAAGCTAAGTATATATCAATAAATATTTTCCTTTCGGAATTATTATTTTAAATCCTGAAAAACATTAATTAAACGTTTCAGGCTACGTCGTTAAATGCATTAACACAATAGATAAATTCTTTCGAATTTGAAATTAGACTTGACTGATAAATCGCCCGGCTCTAGTACCTACATTATACATTAAATTACGACGTCTCTACAAAGATATTCTTTAGATTTGGCAAACAATTTCCTAATGTTATACGTATGGTCTAAGTTTGCTTTCTAAATAATTCTATAAATAGAATCAAATCGCATTAATCTAGCTTATCTATTTCATAGTAGATAATCCTGTCGCTGTCTGAGTCTGAACGAGAGATGGTTAAATCCTTAAAATTTGAAACTTCCGCATTGGGTATTATTTAAAAAAATAAGAACATTTAAAAATATTTTTTTAAGATTTTTTAATAAAGTTTATTTTTGTTTAGCAATTTTAGTTTGAATTTAGAAGTGACAAGCCAATTGTTCTTAATGGGAAATCGTTATGTAATATTTTCCAACTTAACAAAAAGATAAATAAGCACCTTGAGCTTTTAATATCCGGGAATAATCAAAAGCCGAACAAAAGGCCAAAAGCCCGACAAAGTCTGGGCAAATCCGGTCGTTTGGCAACCCCACACCACACAGCCACACACGGCGCACTTAAGGATCATTGAATGATTGAATTGATACATGACCCGTCTGCCATCTTATAATAGGAATTTGCATACCGCCGTACGGCGTACCTCTGCCCGCGCCTCGAATAACAGCTATTTCCAACTCTCGTTATCACAATAGATAAGGAACACCTTGACAATGCCACTGTTTACTATTGTTCAGGGCCGTCGAGGCATACAAAAAATGACGTCACTCGTATTTTAGAATTTTTGGAATAAGGGGGTACTCCTGTCTTTGTCACATGTGATCATATAAGTGTATGACCTCCCCACCCCTTCCCCCCGTAGACCTGTGTGATGTCACATATTATTTTACATTTTTATGTACTTGTTTTATTGTTATAGGACTGATAAAGCCTGCTAGTTTTTATATTTATGCATTCTTAATACAGTAACATAATATATTTGTACAGTAGGTACATGTATATTTTAACGTTTTGAGCTTAAGAGTTTTAGAACACGCGTGTCATCATAAAGTTTGTCCGGTCGGCGTAGTATGTCACACTTTGTTTACCCCCTCCCACCTTCCTAACATATGACGTAATTCATGGATGGGCCGTACTGAATAATTCGAGAATAGTCTACGATAACACGTAGCAACACCGCGAGAAAGTGCACGAAATATTCAATGATGTCACAGTACAAGATCACCGGCAGTTTGACAGTAGGCGAGGTGAAATTTTCCCAGATAATTAAGATTCACATCCGCATATCACAATCGAGTCGAGTGTCACTCGAATGCATTTTACCAGAATACATTCACTTAAACCATTATCTTGTAATCGAGATGCAGTTAATGAGCATGCAATCCAGGTTTTTGCATAAATATACAGATAATATTGTCGTTACTGTAGTTAGTAATGGCGTGAACTTGTATGACAATGACATAATCTAGACCGTGCTCGATTTCGTACGCGATGGAGATTCCCGATCCCGCGGGAATTCCACGATAAAATATTTCTTATATTATATTCTCCAAAATCTCTTGTATCTTCCAGTGAAATTTTCATAAAAATTGGTTCAGCCGTTTCGGAGGATAGCCCATTCAACAAATTCTTCCAAGTACTCTTACGTAATTACTAGGAATGACGAGAATTACCAGGATAGACGAGACGGACGAAGGTTTAGTTAATCAAAATGTCCAAGATGAGGTTTAGGTATGTTTGCTCTCGCACGAAAGTCCTCCCAAATTTTTGACCAGCAACCCACCACCAACACACCACACACACCACAATATATTACAAAAATATCGACTTCTTACATCAATAGAAGGTTATAAGCGAAGCGCTTATCTCATCAAATAGGAAGCAACAATAACAGAACCACAAGAAGTGGTGTGTGAAGTGTCGATTCCCGACGGCCAAGCCAAGCCACAACTTGAGACAGCTGTTTGGGCAGTTTTGGCACATATTCAACGCTGCACAATATTGTACTAAATCTCAATGACCTCTGCGTAAAAATGGCTCGTATGATTACTCACTGTTTTAAAAACAAAATCACCTGTCCAATAGATCGTATCGACGTTAGGGCGCTTGCACGCTGCATGATAATAAGTCTCGCGGTTATTCTACCGAGAAATAGATACGCCGTACGGAGTTCGTAATATCGTAGCGCTGGTAAGGTTTTTTGGTTCAATTGGAGTTGGTCGTAAGCAAAGATGGGCAGAATGTTACGATTACACCTGGAGTTCTGGAGGCACGGACATAATGCAGTATCTCTTCTGGTAAGGCGTTCACGGTGGCATTTCCAGATCTCCAGGTACAATTGTAATCTGTTATTATGATTACATATTGCCTATCTCTGGCCTTTCTCTGGCCTTAAGTTCGATAAGACAATCACGCGTGGAGCAATGAAGTGAAAATTCATTATGCTTTCTCTGTCAAAACGTAGTCGAATTACAGCACAACCGGTGGTTCAACCAAGCCACTAGAGGCTAAGCGTTGTGGCTAGTGGCTAGCTGTGATAACCAATGGCAAGAATTCATAGTACCAGAGGTCCATGTGACTCTGTGACTGTGGTCAAAACGCACTGGAGGCGAGCGACAAAACACGGACAAAAGAAACGAGCGGTGTTACTCATATTTTACTAATACTATTACTTACTAATATTTCAGAAATCTAGAAGCGAATTTACTGTATAAGTAAGAATCAACATCAATATCTACTGCCACAAACAAATATTTTTTTCATATCTTACTGATCCTACGTCAGATACTAAACTCACAAGTGATAACAACAAAGGCACAATACTCATTGTGCCAACATAAAAATCAACAGCTGCTTCTAGTTCCCATAAAGATAGCTCTTTGTAATGTTGTAAACATGTGTGTACAATACTAACCACAATAAATTTATCTTTCTATCCATTTATATGTTATCAGCCACAATGACAACCATAGCAAAACAATGGAATGTGTTAAAGAATGTGTTTGCAAAAAGCTGCATCACATACCATACATTATCCTAACTTTAGGTTATAGCTATTTGACAAATTCCTATTAACATTATTATAAACGTGAAAGTAATTCTGTCTATCTGTGAGGCTTTCAGCTTAAGCCACTGAACCAATTCTAATGAAATTTGGTACAGATAAATCTTTTATTTATTTTTTATCCTGGAAATTATCCCTTAACAGGGTAAAAATGGAGGAGGGATAAGGCAATATTTTCGTAAAATGTAGGTACTTTCAAAATGACTGATTTGTGCGAGGCGACATAGCAAACATGACAAGCCTGAATCACGCTATACAAGTTTTTTACACTTCTCCCATATAAATAAGTTCAGAACAAAAATAGTCCAAGCTCCTCATGCCATTTCATTTGGTGGGAGATCTCACTTTGGTCAAGATTGTTTGTAGAATATTCTCAATAAATTCTGTCCCATGCCCATGGCATAAATTGGCCACACAAATGAGTCAAGAGCAAACAGATAATATAATTGACAAACTATAACATAAACTGTTCAGCTGGTAATTGGACCCTGAAACCATTTGCACTGCAACAGGGTCCCTGCTAAGCTACAAGGTCACAATTGACATAAATTGTAACATAATATAACAAATATTATGTGTATTTATTGGTAGAAAAGTATATTTCCATAAGACTGTCACGCATCAATAAACATGAACAAACAGTAATTATCCAATGTAAGGAATGTATGAGTCACTGCGTAATTTAATCAAAGATCATTCTGCCTTTACCGGCTACAAGATATCACTCGTCCTGTGCTATTCAATTGTTCAACTATTGGTAGAATTCTTATTTATCACTCAGTAACTGTTGTTAAATTGTCTCTTCATGAATTATTGCAAAAATGATACACCATAATGTGTGTACAATATGGCATTCAATATATTATCAAGTAAGGAATGACCCTTTAAAAATATAATGTGACAGTGAATAGTACTATATCTCATAAATATTTTTCACTGGACATTATTAAACTTAGGGATATCCAGGATATATTTTTTACACTGTAAACAATCTCTATATTTCTGATTGTTTATAATAAATAATAAATAAATAACGCTTCACACTCAAAGCCCCACACTAGGATTCCCTGTGTCGTGGGTGCCTTGGACAACACATAAGACAAGGACACACACCCAGACCGAGAATGGAAATTTCAAACTCATCATTCAAATTGCCGCCTCGCTGGGAATCGAACCCATGACCCTCGGAACAGCAATCGGCGTGTTAACTATTGCGCCATTCGGGTCGTCAGTTTATGTTTACAAATCTTCAAAAAATAACTAACACTATTTCTATGCCACAAGTTGCCTGTTATTTAAATGAAGTAAATTACTTGATTTGATTGATTTAGTTGTTCACAATTAGGCCATATTTGTTTCCAATTAATGTTTCCTACATTGCATATTAACAAAGGAAAAAATATTGGCAACAAGCATGCTCTTTAGATAATTACTAACAGAAATGGAGACAGTACCCAATATTTGTTTACAATTTTTGTCACTAACAAAAAGTCTATGTTTTACTATGACGCTTAATAATTTCAATGGAGCAGCAATATGTTACTTACCTATTTCAAAAAGTGTTTGTAGTATGTATTGAAATGTCTATATCCTGTGCATATAGCTCAATAATTATAAAATATACTTTATATTTAAAAAAAATGTAGACTAAATAATTTCTTGACTTAGAAGTGAAAAAAAATGTGTTATCAAGTTTTAACTTAACTCCCACACATATTCCATAAATTCAGTCAAATTACAGCCAATGATCTAAGTAAGCTTGACAATTAACACAAAAGGAAAACTTTGTCAAATAATCAATGTGGAAATACCCACAGATACAGATTAATAAACAGTTACTCCGACTTACAACATAAATACATATTATAGCTATTCTGCTATATTTATGTATTTTTACAATATAAAAAACAAGTTGATGTAAAACATTAAGAAATCACAAATATCAGATATGTTAAATGCCGACATGCAAATTTTTTGTTTTTAGATGACTGAAGTTTTTTATCTGTAGTATATTAGGCTGTGCAACATTCTTTAGGAGTCAACACAGATTTATAATTTTAAGCAGTAATCGGGTGTCTAATATATTATTAAATACTTTGTGTTTATCATGATGCTTGAATAATTATTTAATGACACTCTATGTTAGCGGTATCTTTTAAAGATATAAAATGTTACCTGCACCGAGCAACAATAATTAAAGGTCAAGGACAAGTAACAGATTACAATGCTTTTGTATTATAAAATTATCTTGAACCTATGGCCACCAGCCATTTTCAAATAAATTATTTAAATAAAGATTAGTTGCATAATTATCAAACAAGTTAAGCATTCATCCATAAGCAATAAACTTTATCCATCAATATTGCAACCCATAATTGTCCCAAAGCTGGGCATTGGTCTCTCTTACAATGTGACACACATCACTACATAGTATAAAACAAAGTCGCTTTCTCTGTCCCTTTGTGTCCTTAAATCTTTAAAACTACGCAACGGATTTTGATGCAGTTTTTTTTAATAGATAGAGTGATTCAAGAGGAAGGTTTATATGTATAACAACATCCATTAAATAGTTATTGCACCCGTGCGAAGCCGGGGCGGGTCGCTAGTTGTGTATAATAAGCACATATTTTATATTATTCCCATCATTTTTTATTTTCATTGGCAGTTACTACTTCTGTTTATTTACAGACTACAAAGAGAGAACCATAAAACAGTAAATACAGATACAACATGGTTTTAAAAATGTGTGGTTTGTTTGCATAACAATGTAAAACACATTATTTACAGCTGGTGTTACCTGTGAAGGTTAGATTGAATTTAATTAGTGCAAACATAATGTGATGAACTGACATTAACGCGACACGCATCCTTCCTACGCAAAAAACATGAAAGATCCGAGCCACTCGAAGCTCGAAGCCAGCCGCGGGCATCCCTCGTGATCCGGACGACATTGTTTGTCGAGACTCGAGATGACGCACAATAAACATTAGTCTAGAAATGATATTGTTGTGTAACACTGCGACTCACCTTCCACTCTGAATATCTTGGACTTTATCGCAAATATCGTGTCGGAGGGCGACACCGTCATTTCGAACGCCGTGCCCGTGAGGGTCTCCACGAGCACCTCCATCGTGGCCTGCCCGGAACCATCTTCCTGAAAACCCTTCGATCTGTTCGACAGTCTCTCAGGGCATCCATGTTGTGACATTTCACACGCGGTATGGAAGGTTCACTATCTACGCCACATCGCTATTCAAAGAATTTTATAACACTTCGATTGTGATAAAATGGATACACTTTCGGACAATCACTCGATGACGAAGTAAACAGATGTGTATGCGCGAACTTGTGTACAGACATCGGACGTGCCACTTCTAAATGCAAGAAGTAGAAAGAAAAAGCGAAACAATTAAAATTTACACGGATTTAACACTATTTAGCAACAAAAATGAAATATTACACAGCGACTGAATGAAAAAAATATTTTTTAGTAACCTAACCACAGACAGAATGCTTCAAATTTAAAACACAATGTGTGAGAAATACAGATAATTTAGTACTTGCTTGTCAATGAATTTATGGCATCGATGCTCAAAGGGTTAGTGAGCTTCCGGGGAGCCGGGGACAAATACCGGTATTATTTTTGCATCTGAGTTCTGCTACATCTGCCTTAACACGTTCAACGCCACCTCAATTTTCATGAAGTTCGTAGCGATGCCGCCCTACAAAAGCATGCGGACACTCCAGGTCGGCATTACTTATCCAATTTTTTTTTTAAATGTAAAATTGGAGATTTTAACCGGGGGCCACTTTAAAATTCTTTAGATTGTTACTCAAGGGTTACGTACTGTGAATCCCAGTAAATTATTTAGGCATTTTTTTTTTAAATATCGACGAAAGATTCAGAACACGCCTGGCGTGTTCAAGGCGTTGTCATAGAAATTCGCAACAACACGCTAGGCGTGTCGGTGACATTGAACGTGTTAACGCATACGCATGTTGTGCAGGTTGTGCTACCCATAGAAAATACGTAACTCCGCGCGGTCTTCCGCCCAGGCTGGGCAACCTAACGAACCTTTTTTTTTACTTCAGGAAATGCAGTGACGCATACCGTCCGCTCCGGAGGAAACGAACGGTGGGACTCTCACTGCCGTAAGAACGGCGGTGACCTACCCACTAAAACCTGAAGGTGCCGACGCTGCCGCATAGTGCCGGGACTGTGTGCTACTCTCGCTCCACGGTCCCGGCGCGGCGGCCGCTGCCTTGGCCGCTGTCTTATCTTTTGAAAATAACAACAAAAATTAAAATTAAAATAAAACTACGCATTTCCGCAAAAAATGCAGTTAGATTATGATTCGGGGCATCGATACCTATTGATTAAAGCCAAATTTATTCAGAAAATCGTGCAGCAGGATACTAAAGCCAACCCAAAACATTATATTATTGCTTACTGATTTATATACCTCTTTTAATTTTTCAATCATTAAACAATATGCCTCGTTTTTTTTATTCCTGTCCGAACATTCTTTATTTTTTATCTTCGATAAAGCCGGCAACGATTTATAAAGTTCTATGAACTCAATTAAAAAATCCTTAGAATAGCTCTTTACGTTACCCATATTTTTTTTAATGAACAATGTATTGTGTACTTAGTCGAAAATTTTCCTCGGACTGAACCGCGGCTTAAATTACCGGCCACACGCTCAAGTAAAACCGCGCAAGCCAAGTTTGAGCAGTCCAAACCAAATGTTCAGCAAGTCAACGATTGCACAAGCCTCGCTTCTGGGACTGCGTGTGCTACCGTCTACACGCACGCGCTTACCTGCGCAAACTGGCTTGTGCAGGCATGCTCTCAGGTAAGACGGAGCGTGTAGCCGGGACATTAATTAATGTTTAATTTTATATAAAAATATAATATAATTTCCACTTCCTTAATCGTGTTATTTATGATTTATACCGGTATAACGGTACCGGTTAATGAATCCGAACGTTACCATAAAGAATAATATTTTATCATGAGTACCGGAAACTACTCTTTGTACAACAACTGTTGTCTATTCTCATCAATTCTTTTCCATCGTTCTTCGTTTACCGAATAGGAGGTTAGAAAAATGGTGCGTAGCTTTTCTGAACTCAAAAACTGAAATAATCAAATCATTACTTCCTAAAAATGAATAGTTATAGTCAAAGAAGTGCCGAATGTATAACGTTCTAGTCAGATTGTATCGGATGCAGTGTTTTGTTGTAGAAGGGGCACGCGTGTAGGTTGTCAAGTCAGCAGAAGACATGTGGCCCGTGGAATTCAGGATTCAATTTTTGTTTTCAGACTCGCAAACGCCGTAATGGAGGACGCGCCAAGCATGGCCGTGGTCACGTCAAGGCTGTACGTTGCACAAATTGCGCTCGCTGCGTGCCAAAGGACAAGGCTATCAAAAAGTTTGTTATTAGGAACATAGTCGAAGCCGCCGCGGTCAGGGATATTAACGAAGCCTCCGTTTACTCCTGTAAGTTACACTTTTTTGTATTATCCTTTATATAAGTTTCGTACAGTAATTAGTTTTCTTTTTGTTACGTTAGAGAAACATTGTCATTGCTGCTGTTGTACCTACTATACCTACTTATTGCACCAATATCTCAGAAATTGTATTGTACACCTTTGTGACCCATAAATCCAATGGGCCCACTTGTTTGAAAATCCCGATGTTCAAACAATTCGATTATCACTGCAATATTAATAATAATTAATAGTCTACAGCACAGTACATTTTTATATACTGGGTCTACTTTTAATAACCCAAATGATGGAAAACCTTATACATTTTTTATTCTAGCCTCCATCTGTACGATAAGGAAGTTCGCCTCAATAACATAATGTGTTGTCCACAGCATTCCAGCTCCCGAAGCTGTATGCAAAGCTTCACTACTGCGTGTCGTGCGCAATCCACAGCAAAGTGGTGCGCAACAGGTCCAAGAAGGACAGACGTATCCGAACACCGCCCAAGAGCAACTTCCCCAGAGACATGCAGAGAGGTGGTCCTCAGAATGCTCAGCGGAAGTAAATGTAATTAATAAACTTGTGTAAAAAAACCATGTTTTTGTTTTTATTTAAGTCACTAATTTGTATCACTGCAGATTTCTAAAAGGTAGCTTGAGTACACCTGATAGCAAGGGGCAGTCTTTGATATTAAGAGCAGATTTAGACAAGTTAAAAAATTGAAACCTATCAGATGTTGCTTAATTTATATGGGTTCAGAGACAGGCACCAGCTTACAATTAAATAAATTGTACAAATCTGTACATCCATTCAAAAGTTATGAGGTAAAGACAATTAATGAAATCTACACATTATATTCATTAAACTCCAACAACATGGATTCATGTCACGAATGCCATAGTACGTTCACTTCGCTGGAATCCAAAGGGAGGATAAGTAGATTTTGAATAAAAGTTATCAAAATCGGTTCACTCAGTAGTTTTGAGGCAACAACACAAAAAGTCGAATTGAGAACCTCCTTTATTTGAAGTCTGTACAGTCAGGTAGGTAGTGCTCAACTAAATAGTTGATTAATTGGGAATAAAAAATAGTTGATCCATATTAGTTGATCGGACTGGTTGCAGGGGGCAGGGCTTTACATCTGGTCCAATATCAATTCTATTTGACGACCCTGTAGCCTAGTTGGTAGCGACCCTGCCTGTGACGTGAGGGGTCCCGGGTTCGATCCCGGCCGGGGCAGATATTTATGTGGCAAATAAATATTTGTACTCGGGTCATGGGTGTAGTTGTAATGTGTTATATGTGTAGTCCATGCCACCCGCGACACAGGTACTTAGTAACCTACTGCGGGGGTATGAGTGTGTTAGCGTTTATTATTATAACAAAAAAATCTATAACTTTGGACTGGGTGTCCCAATTTTAGTAATTATTTTTTAAATCGAAAGCTGGTGCTTGTCTAATCCCATATAAATATAATATTTGAGCGACAATATTATTATTGGTAATTTCTGAGTTCTCCTTTGTCATAAACTTGAATACATTCAATATAGCTGTTGTAGGCAAGTGGTTACCCTTTGATTATTTGTTGACTACCTACTAACAAAAGCATTGCAGTAGGTATTGGGATTCTAAACCAATGCATAATGAAATGCAAATAGAATTATCATTATAATAAACTTGTGACTAGAATACTTCAGGTGCTTGACAAAAGCAATACAAATTCATTTGTTACTCATACATAATATTATCTAGCAAAACACAATATTGGGTGAATTGAAAAGAGTATGTAATAGTAAATTTCTATATTATACAATAATTATCACTAAATACATTTTATTTCATTTATACCAAGAATTCACATTTATAACACTTCCATGATATCTTATGCTATTAACATGAGCAATTACATCTTTATGGCTCGTATTGAATTTAAAAATGGGGTACTGTATGTAAGGTCTATGAAGTTTAGTAAGCTGGAAGCTCTGGTCAAATCAATTCATCTCTGAATGTTTAAATTTACATACAGAATATGGCAAGTATTATTAATATCATAACAATAGGTAATACAGTAATATCGCAATCTGAACATTACCATAATAGTAATGGTAAAATTCATTCAAGTACCTACAGCTTCAATCACTTCTAAATAAGAGATAAGCAACAACAGGGACATTTGGAGTTGAATATTTGAATAGGTGACTGATTAAGGAAAAAATTTCTTGAGCACCTCATTGCTTTGGAGAACATTTAATGCAGTTGGTCCCAGTTGATATCGAAACATAGCAGTTGTTAAGCCATGTCAGAGATTTTCCAACGGCATAAAAACTTCCAATAGATACCTAAGTTGGCCACTAATCCCTTTATCAATCTGCATTGTAGCAGCATGATAGGATATGCTCTGGGCCTCCTCAATGATGTTGAAGTCAATGGTAACACCATAAATGTTTTTCTCAATTTCATCTTTTAAATTTTAATTTCAATTCACAATTTACAGGTAAATTATACATCTTGACTATTTTGATTTGACCAAAACATTATAATAAAATAGATAAACTACAGATTTGAGCGCTGATTATCATGGTCCCTTGATCCTGTATATAGTCTGTGGCAGGTTAGCCATCGTCGGCTTGTCTACAGTATCCAGAGCTTGCTTCAGCGTTTTCTCAAATACCTTTTTAGCATCACAGAAACCTTGTTTGGTTTTCCCAAATGAGTTAGGACCGGCTGATGTGGGTGTTTCCCTGAAATTAACAAACATTACAAAATTATTGTATTGAATACTGCTAAATAACACATGAAAGACTGAGTGGAAACATATATGTTTATAAGATAAAGCAGCTACATTTATCCTTCTTTTTTGCTTGGATTGTCTTATAGGTTTTTAAACATTAAGTCCATCAATACAATTTATAACTATACCACAGTTTCGCAATATTAAGAATACAGGTCATAGTATAATCAGTATACAAGTATGTAAGTCACTTCTTTATTTACTGGAGACACTGGGCTATATATAGCATTTGCATATTGATTGCAGTTTAGCAAACAACACCAAAGTAGTTTTGACAGTCTATAATAAGTAAGACAAAAAACTATGCAGTAAGGAATACAAATGATACAAACAAAGAAACAATGTTTTTGAATAGTGGTCACTAGTGCCTTCGAAACTGTAAAATATTTACTTGAGTTATGTTGTTTTTGCAAAGTAATGATAAATACTCGAAACAACAGTTAGGTAATACGTTAAAATCTAATCTCATATATAATATAATGTGTATAATTTTTGAAATGTATAATTTGAACATTTTAACATTTAGGAGCAAATGTAGATTCTCACCTGCCAATATTCCGCATTCTCATCCTAGCCTCAGCCGGCATCTCCTCAGGTTCGTCGTCATCATCATCAGCACTGAACACAGACGCCACAGTGGCGGCGGGCGCAGGCACCTTCGAGGTGGACCCACTAAGACTCATCTTGATGGGCGCCTTGGGTTTTTGGAAGCCAATGGAAATTTTAGTGATACGCGGGGGCGGTGGGGGCGCTGGTACCTCCTCATCAGACTCCTCCCAGGTATCTGTGGATTTCTTTCGCCCTGTAAACCAAACGAGATGTGTTTATTTTTTGACCACTTACACTAGTCCAGTGTTTGAGTCGGTACCTACAATACGTTCTTGTTTAGAGTAAACTTGCTCACCCTCATAGTAATTCGATTTCTTGTCTCTCCTGCGTGATGACTTTTCAGAAGATCTGCGAGATCTCTCAGGTGAAGAGGGTCGTATTGGTGAACGGGACCGCATCCGCCGCTCCTTATACGCCCTAGAATCATCACGCGCCGATCGAGAGGACCCTGCCAATGCGAAAACACTGGCAAAGATAAATAAAACGTTTACATCTAAAAATAAAGCAAGTGACTGACGAAAATGACAAATGTCTCCGTCCTTGCAGTCATTTTGGTTAGACACGCATGAGTTTTAGCCATTCGAATACCTTTGTAATCTCTGTAGCGATCACTCATTGTGCTGGTTTTTTCTAATCAGTAGTAGTTACCCAAAAATATAATGCGCAATATGCATAGAAAAAATTTACTCCTATCGGGCAATATGATTCGTTTCGTATTGAGAATCAATTTATTAGTCAGCCATATTTAATTTTATCAGCACAGAGAAAGCAAAAAATAGGCCACAGCCACAGATATATTATAGCAGAAGCCAAAAAAAACACTGTACCACAAACTGTACCTTCCTTATTTTGTGACTGTACTATAGTACAGAAGTTAAAGGCGTGTATGCAATTAAAGTAAGGCCATTTTAATAGGCCACATTTGACAACTGTTTGTCTTTGCTTTATAGTGAGGGTAACCTGCTGAAAAACATCGATTAATTTAATTAATCGATGAGGACTTCAAACATCTGTAAATTGAATGTAATTGTTATAAAAACTATTTTAATGACCGCACAGTTCAAACAATGACTAAAAAAACGACAAAAATAATGCGTCTAATAATGGCGCGAAATGAAATCATGACTTTTTTGTAACATTTCACGTATCTGGATACTGGCTTTTGAGCCAGACGTTATATATTTAAATGAATGATTACATATTTTTTGGCCTAAAATGTAAGAAGATTAATTCTGTTCCCATTAAAACATATTTTATTTTGTAATCGTGAAATACTTTTTGACGATTAGTTCGACTTCTCGAATTCAACTTATCTACCGATCTGTTTCTTTTGGTACCATCCCTCATGTTTAAAAAGAAAAAGAGTTCACTGACGTAACTTTGTAACGACGTCAGTTCTTTACTTAAAAGTGTAAATTTTTTTACAATATCTAGTAGGGAATATTAAATAATATGAAGTGCCTCCCTTACAAGGTTACTTTGTAAAATTTTGACGAACTGTCAAATGTGGCCTATTAAAATGGCCCTACTATATGCATCAAATTCGGAGTAGTTAAGACTTTAAGAGGTTAGATTAGAGGTTGCTAAATTCCACTCATTGATTCATTGATAGGAATGAAAAGCTAAAGTAAGCTACCACAAATTAGATAATAAAGCTACTTTATTCATATCTGATTCTGTGATATGTACAACTTTTATAACAAATAAATAAATAAATAAATAAATAAACTTTTAAAAATATTATATAGTCTTTTCAATCTTTCCATACTCTGTTGTCGTACCATAGACATCAATGTCATGTATGTCAAATTAGCAATTTATATTAGTTTGACAAATCTATCAACAATCAGCTGATATCTACTTATCTACGATAATAGGTTAAGTTTTATAATAAAATTAGTTACATAAATAAACAGAACGATAGGAAATAGAAAATATAAATTAAAATTGTGACTATTGATTAAAATGTTATTCTTACAAGGTTTAAAGCGTTTGCTTAAAACCGGCGTTGTTTCTAGTAACAGGTGTAGATGTATTTCAAAAAGAAATACTAAAGACAGAATAAAAGATGGTCCAGGTTTAAAGGAATTTATTATTGCATCGTCCGATTCTTCGGGTGTTCCGGAGGTAGCAACGCATCCACCGCACATTCCTTACTTGCCAGACGGCTTACAGAATGTAGGAAAGCAGAAAGTTTACTTCGATGTGTATGGGTGTCAAATGAATTTGAACGATACTGATATCGTGTGGTCTATATTGAAAAATGAAGGTTATGAGAAGACGGAAGTGGAGGAGGAGGCAGATATTTTCCTGGTAATGACGTGTGCGATCAGGGAAGGGGCAGAGACCAAGATATGGCACAGGCTGGACCATTTACGTGGATTCAAGCGCCGACGGTCGTTGTCGAAGAACAGACACAAGCCAGTGAAGATAGGTATCTTGGGCTGCATGGCAGAGCGACTGAAGGAGAAACTCATTGAAAAAGAGAAAGCTGTTGATGTAGGTATGTTTGTATACTGTTTGTTCCACACAAACAAAAGTAAAAAAATAAAAAGTCAAAACATAATCATGTAGGGTTGTCAATTATGCAAGCTATCTTTGAATCTACCACAATTGAGAAAAGGTACAACATTGTTAAGAAAGAGAAATAGCGAAAGCATCTCATATTGTGGCCCATTAAAATTGGTTTATGTTATAATTTTTCCCAGTTGCTGGTCCAGACAGTTACAGAGACTTGCCACGGCTCCTGGCTCTCACCAGCAGTGGCCAGACGGCTGTCAATGTTCTTCTATCACTGGACGAGACATATGCAGATGTAGTGCCTGTTCGACTCAACCAGGATAGTGTCTCTGCTTTTATGTATGTGTCTATGTTATTTCATCTGAATTATAATACATTTCTGTTCTGGAAAAGTTATAAATAGAATAACAATATCAGCTGTAAATAAGAATTACTAACTACCCCCCAACCAATATGGTATTGGTAAGGGATTGGCACTAGCTTATACTATATTAGATGACCCCGATGGCGCAATGGTTATAACACGCCGGAACGCTGTTCCGAGGGTCCAGGGTTCGATTCCCAGCGAGGCGGAAATTTGAATGATGAGTTTAAATTTCCGTTCTCGGTCTGGGTGTGTGTCCTTGTCTTGTGTGTTGTCCATGGCACCCACGACACGACACAGGGAATCCTAGTTGGGGCTATGAGTGTGTAGCGTTATTATTATTACATTGTCTGCATTAATTTCAGCTCAATAATGCGCGGCTGCGACAACATGTGCACGTACTGCATAGTCCCGTTCACGCGCGGGCGCGAGCGGTCCCGGCCCGCGGCGTCCATCGTGGACGAGGTGCAGCATCTCTCCGACCAGGGGGTTAAAGAGGTCACGCTGCTCGGACAGAACGTCAACAGTTACAGGGACGTGTCGCTGGCTACGGAGAAGGTTGACACGCGTGTTGCTAAAGGTGAGCTGATGAGTTTTTGCAATGTCTGTTGAGTTGTGTGTAGCTGTGTAGTGTGTTATTAAATGTAGAAGTAACAGTGGTGGTGTTCTTTGGGGTGGAATGTGAAGTTTTAGGCATGGGGAACAGTTTTCTTGCTAGAAGGCTAGGGAGTAAGGTCTAATGTGTAATGTGTTGGAGGTTTCGTGAGATATAAACAGATATCTAATGAACTCTATAAATATTTTAATCAGGATTTTACAAGCTCTTAACTGCAAAGAGATTTACAGAAATATTTCAGATTGAATTGAATTGATTAACTAGTATACTCTAAAAATAGTAAGAAATTGCTATTAATTTTCATATTACATATCTTTGTAAAATCAGTTAGGACATATCTGTTGCCACACATAAAATTTTGCCTCTTTTCAGGATTCAAAACCGTGTACAAAAGTAAAAAGGGTGGGCTGCGGTTTGCGGACCTGCTGGACAAGGTGTCGGCCGTGGATCCTGAGATGAGGATCAGGTTCACGGCGGCACATCCTAAGGACTTCCCTGATGAGGTCAGCATTATAATTGGTACCATCGAAACTCAATAGAACTGTTGAAATCGCCTGTCTATACTACGATCGTGTTCGATAAGGAATTCGTGTTTGATATGTAATTCTTTTTAATTACATTCCACACAAATGCTTCACGCCTCTGATTACGATACATTACCGATTGACGTCGACAGTTTAAAATTGCCTAAGTAAATTCATACAACCTAAATTGAACTGTGTGCACAGGTAACAAAGTGGCAATTTTATATTTTCGCTAACTCGGTATAAGTGAGTAATTGTAGTGTGGAGGAAAAGGGGAGATCTCCCGCCAGGCGATGTCACTGCCTGGGGACCGCGGTCCGATGTTAACTTCGGACCATTTGTATATATAGTTAGATACTTTATAATCTTCGATATCGCGGTTGAGGATAAGTCATTGATTGGCCAGTTCAGTGTGACGCGTGTGACGTAGTCTATTGTTTTACTGCACTCGTTGTTTGTGTTGCGTGGTCAGCATCATGTGCGGCGCGCGCTCATATTACTGTAGGTATCGCGCCGCTACAGTAGTATGCGTAAATGCATTTCCAGGTGCTCCAGATAATCTCGGAGCGGCCCAACATCTGCAAGGCGCTCCACCTGCCAGCACAGTCGGGCTGCAGCGCGGTGCTGGAGCGCATGCGGCGCGGCCACACGCGGGAGGCCTACCTGCAGCTGGTCGACCATATCAAGGACCGGATTCCTGGAGGTAAGCAGGTAGCAGGTGCTCCAGATAATATCAGAGCGGCCCAACATCTGCAAGGCGCTCCACCTACCAGCTCAGTCGGGCTGGAGCGCATGCGGCGCGGCCACACGCGGGAGGCCTACCTGCAGCTGGTCGACCATATCAAGGACCGGATTCCTGGAGGTAAGCAGGTAGCAGGTGCTCCAGATAATATCAGAGCGGCCCAACATCTGCAAGGCGCTCCACCTACCAGCTCAGTCGGGCTGGAGCGCATGCGGCGCGGCCACACGCGGGAGGCCTACCTGCAGCTGGTCGACCATATCAAGGACCGGATTCCTGGAGGTAAGCAGGTAGCAGGTGCTCCAGATAATATCAGAGCGGCCCAACATCTGCAAGGCGCTCCACCTACCAGCTCAGTCGGGCTGGAGCGCATGCGGCGCGGCCACACGCGGGAGGCCTACCTGCAGCTGGTCGACCATATCAAGGACCGGATTCCTGGAGGTGAGCGGGACTGTAGATGGGTGTGTGGTCATTTTGGTGGCTTAGGGCGTAAAGAATGGTAGGATGGTGTTGACCACACGAAGCCTTATTTATAAGTGTTATAATAACACCACCTAGATTATTATTAATCTTGTAATAGTAATTCTAATATTCTCATAACCTGTACTACGATTTCCTGCAGCCACACTGTTTACAGGAAAACACAATAGAAAACACACACACACACACACACACACACACACACAAACACAATCACTATGAACACACAAAAAATTATCCGTCCGGAATACGAAACCGGGACTTTTGACATTCCAAGCATAATTAAGTTATCGCCTTTAAAATAATGAATCCAGGCAGCATAGCATAGTTGTTAACATCTCCGGAATACTGGGACAATTTTCAGCTGTTCAGTGTCGACATAATAAAATGATGATTTGTGTGTGGTTCCAGTGGGGTTCTCCACGGACCTGATCTGCGGGTTCTGCGGCGAGACGGAGGCGGAGTTCGCAGAGACGCTGTCGTTGCTGGAGCTGGTGGACTACCACGTCGCCTTCCTCTTCGTCTACAGCATGCGAGAGGTATGCGCAGTGGACACTATGAGTAAACAGTGAATAGGCTTTCACTGGGGTAGTACACTTAGCCATCCAAGACTAGGTCACCACTTAATATCAATTGTAGTCAAGCATTTGCCTAGGGAAATTACCCGCCAGGCGACGCGACATGTCTGGGGGCGGCCGAAGCCGAAGATGTAGAAATCTTGATAGCGTGTTTCAGGCTTTGGTGACGTCATCGTGTGACGTGGTGCGATTTTGCCACTAGCAAGATCTATCATTATCATATTTATCCACTTTTCAAGTTGTTTAGGTTCTCTATAGGTATACAGGCTTACGCGAATTGACGTAATTATTTCATAATACTTCGTGGGATAAACAGAGATTTTTCTTCCACAGAAAACAGCGGCCTACCGTCGCTACAAAGACGACGTGCCGGAACACATAAAGAAGGAGCGTCACCAGCGGATGGTGGACTTGTACCGGCGGCGCTGTCAGCAGCTTCAAGAACGGGAGATTGGGACTACTCACCTTGTACTAGTGGAAGGATCCCTCCAGAGGACTGGACAGGTGTACGGGAGAAATGAACTGTACATAAAGGTGGTATTCGACCAGCAACTACCAGAGGTGAAGCCGGGAGACTATGTAGCAGTAAGGATCACTGGGGCGAAGGCGTCAGTCCTCACCGGTAGCCCCCTGTACCGGACTAGTATTAAAGAGTTTTATCGGGATTACGGATGGGCGGAGCGAGGGCTGATGAGGGCGCAGATGAATGTGTAATATTTGTTGTAAAGGTAAGGTGTTTTTTGATTCATAATAAATGTTTTACGAATTAATTGACAGGGTTGTTTTACATTTTGTTTGTATGAAGTCTATGTATTTCAAGTAAAACGTATCTGAGCGTTTTGTACAATTTTATATTAGTCTTAAATAATACGTTTTCTGTCTTATTTGTCGGTTATTTGCTTCATTAAAAATTATACTTCTTAGAACTTCTAACAGTCAAAACGTCAAAAGTAAGGAGTAACTTTAACTCTGAAGAGTACATAGTAGTTGGCCCTGATATACTTGAAAGAGTCGCTGGGAAAAAGTTCAGAAAAAAACAGAGTTATGTGATTCGTCACTTCAAAAGTGCATTTAATTAGGCTCAATCAGTACACAATATACCTTATTTTATACATAAAACACAATAAATATGTTATTTTACATAGACATACAAAACATTAATTCTACGTTACAGATAGGAGGGTAGTTCGAAAAAGTTTATTATACAAAATTCATATAAAGTATTTCTGATTTTTTCCTCATTTATTTTATGGATAACTCAAAAAATATAACAAAACAATACAAATCGGAAGGCACACATTGTATACCAAAATTAATTACTAATTTATTTATATTGTTATTGTTACAACCAGTTCAATTTGTGACATAATGTGTAACTCGTAACATAAAAATATATAAAACGCCTAAGTTAACATACTCCTTTTATACAATAATAAAAATAAACCCTCATTTGAAGAAAATTAAAATATATTATCAATATCCTTTTGTGTTTCTACATGGCAACAATACAGTTACTTTACATTTGTACTTCAGTTAAAATTATTATAAAGTGCCTGTGCTTGCAACAACTAAAGAGGTTTGTAATTTATAACTAAAATACTAAACGTGAATTAATACTAACTCAGTGTATAAATGTATATTACGTCATATTTAGAAACTGTATGACTTAGAATTTTGTTAAATTCATATTTTTTTATATAAATCTAAGTGAGTATTATTGTGACGTCATGTTTATTTCGATACAAAACAATACAAAGTTTTTCAGAGTTCCTACCAATTGGATTCCTAATAGTATTATTTCCGAGTCGAACAGCGCCTCTAGCGGTGGTAACAGTATTTGAATTGCAGAATTTTTTATGTTTTACTAGAGAACCGCCCGCGCTTCGCTTCGGGACCCGTAGGTAACACCCGCGTAGGTCCCGCTCCCGTAGGAATTTAGGCTAAAAAGTAGCCTACTACTCGCTCTCTTCACTCCACCCTGTCTAAGGTGTGTGGAGCCCTCGGGACAGTTAGTTCCCCTTTGGGCATGTCTCTCGCGTCCCGTTAAAACGGGCCAGTCCTTGGGTTGGGCCCTAAGGCCCTTGGTTGTCCATCTGTGGTTAACCAATAGGTCAAGTCCGGTGAGTGGTGACCTTTTTACAGGCCACAGAGTCTTAAACGGGATGGGGTTCATCTTCGCGCCGCCCAGGCGATCGAGCCCCTACCGGGTGAATCCCGCTGGTGGGAAGCCCAGCAGGAGCCGATCAGCGTCGGGCGACGACTTACGAAGCCCCAGTATCAGTAGTCAGTGCTAGGCCCGTCCCGCGCAACCAGCAAGTCGCGCGGGAAGGCCCAGCGGTCCGGTGGACGGGTGTGGAGCGGCGCCAGGTCCTGCAGATGCGGGAACCGCGACGCGTCGACACGCCCGAACATGTTGCGTGCCAATCGCTCGATGAAGTCGTCCAGGCTCTCGACTCGAAGGTCCCTCTGGATGACGGCGTTCCTGACGTACCTCGGCGCACCAGTCAGCCGGCGGAGCGCAATCGCCTGAACTGCGCGCATCCTCTTGCGCTGCGGTTCGCTGGCGAGCGCGTACCACGCCGTTGCCGCGTACGTGAGGCGGGGTCTGATGTAGGTCTTGTAGACCCCGAGCTTCAGTCCGAGAGGGAGGCTCGAGGAGAGCACTGGTTTCTGCCATCGCACTTCTGGAATTCGCGACGGCTTTCGTAACCTGTGGCTTCATCGAGAGTCTTCCGTCGATTTTGCCCAAGTATTTGGGCTGTGGGGCCCATTGGATATCTTGTCCATGAAGCTCCAGAGTAGGGTCCCGCCTGTTGAGGTATCCTCTTATGTTCACAGCCGGCGTCTTCCCGACATTCACCGACAGTCTCCACGCGGCGAGCCATTCGGGGAGGGCATCAAGCGCACGCTGCATCTTGACAATGGCGTGGGTTCTATTCAGCGACGTGGTGATGTACGCCACGTCATCGGCATACAGGGCAAGCGACGCCCCCCCTGCCGCCGGGATGTCGTCGGTGTAGCAGGCGTAGCAGACCGGGGACAGGCAACTCCCTTGCGGGACGCCGGCTGCGATCGGACGCTCGGTGGATTCGGCGTCTTCAACCACTACTCTGAAGCTTCTATTTTCGAGGAAACTGGAGATCATCTTAACGGCACTCCGGGGCGCCGACGGCTGCGAGATCTTGTAGAGAAAGCCGTCGTGCCAAACACGGTCGAACGCCTTTTCCATGTCGAGGAATACTGCACACACGCGTTCTCTCTTATTCAGAGCCGCGGTAACGGTGTGCAACACACTCGACAGTGTAGCCGTGCTGTTCAGCGGCATCAAAAAGTAGCCTTCCACTTCTGTTGGCAGCTAGGCTATTCCACCCCGGATGCTTGCAGTTCCAGTCGCCCGCGCCCACCACCGGTGTCGGCGAGTCCAGCAACTTGCGGACATCAGCCAACAGGATAGTGCCAGCGGGCGGGCGGTACACTGAACACAGCCGGAGCGGGGAGTTCTCGAGGCAGAGCTAAAGTAGCCTATTACATTTGCCTATGACTTAAGTAAATTACATGTAGTATTTGATAGCGTAATTCAGAACTTGCAAATGAATTTTGTTAACGCCATCTATTGGCAACTCCGAAAATAAATATCTAGTAACTAACAAAACATCGATCTTCCCATGGGAATGGGATGTTTTTCCGCGGTAAAAAGTAGCCTACGTCACTCTCCACCCTCCTAACTATCCCCACACACATAAACCTTACCATATAATAGCTTTGTTGCGACGTGAAAGCGTCACAAACAAACAAACAAACAAACAAACAAACAAACAAACAAACATACTTTCACATTTATAATATTAGTAAGGATTTTATCTCAATATGTCACTAGTGCGAATGTTTAATTCATTGATGTATAGAAGGGCAGTGTATTAAATAAAGTTAACGAGGCGTATTTCTTATTGGTTAAAGTAAACTGGCAATTAACTGTCTTTGTCATGGTGATCAGCGAACCATTGTCATACTAAGCTAGACGCACCAATCTGTCCTCCCATTTCTTTCCCACTGGGCATGATGTTGACTCTCTGTCCAGAAAGGTTGTCAGGGCAGTCGACGTGCCCCGACAGACTTGGAGACGGGCCTTGGGAGCTGCCATACACCTTCGTACTGTAGCCAGAATCATTGTGAGATTCTCGGTCCGTCTGACTCTGCGTTTCAGTCAAATGGGTGTTTATGGCCAGCGATTGGAGCCGACTGTGCAGCAAGCTATGGTCCGGCGCTGGCTTCCTCACTCCATGCGGGTTTCCCCTAAAATGCGGGTACATTGGTGGACGGTTATCGTAGTAACCACCGCGAAAGTGGTCGTTTTGGTTCGCGATCTCGATCTCCGTGTTCTGGTCTAGGTGGTCGCTGTAACAGCGCGGTATTCGCTCCATTTCCCTCATTATGTGGTCTTGCATCATCGCGTCGAATACCCCCGTTTGGTGGTGGTAGAGTGGGTTACGATTTCGACCCTGGACTTGGTTCGGAGGAAGCCCTGATTCGTTATAATCGTACTGCGCCTGGCAAGGGTACTGGGGAGCGGGAAGGCCACCTTCGGCCATCTCTCGATATGGCATCTGCTGATGAACTTGTCTGTTTGGTATGTCGTGGAAGTAGGCGTCTTTTGGGATCACTCTCATGTCGTGTTGATACGCTTGTGATTGAACTTGTGGTGCAGGAGACTGTGACTTAACCGACATCGTCTCGTAGTTTGGTAGCGGTAATGTTTGCAGCAAATTATTGTTTTTCATGGGGCCAGGTTGATTAGTGCTTCTTATAGGGTTGTCTTCTTCGTCGCTGCTCTCGGAGTTGTTTCCGTTTTCTTTTGGTGGGTTCTGAAATGTTTTCCTTGTAGGGAAGGGTATCAAGTTGTGTAAGCTAAACCTTTTGGTTTTCGGTGGTTTTTCCTTCAACACCGGCGCTGGTCTCTGCGGCTGTTGAGGCATTTTCAACGTCGCAGGACTTGGCTGCGTTTGTGGTTTTACCGGCGATGTAGGAATTTCTTGGGTCTCTATAGGAACATGTTTTCTTAGCGCAGGTACTCTATCTGGAGAAGTGCATCTCTGCTGATTTTCTACTTGAGCTACTAGTTCTTGAACTGATCTTCTTGGCTCTCGCTCTGCATTCATTTCCTCTCTAGCGGGAAATGTTACCTGTTTATTGAGCTTTACGTAGCCATCTTGAGATATGTCCATAGATTTTGTGTTTCTGGACAAAACTTCAGACATTTCCTTGTCTATCGTCACCCTTTTTCTTATATCGTCTGCAGTTCTTTGTAAAACTTGACTTTTCCAAACTGAAGGATTTGGCGTAGCGTTTTCTCTTTGACTTCTATTAATTACGTCACCCTCTGAATCGCTGGCTTTAAAATCAGATTGTCTATGACTGCTGCTTGGAGATTTTGTTGTAGACTGTCGGCTAGGGCTCGTATATCGTTCACTGTAGCCGTGGTATTCCGTTGCTGCTGGCGAATGTGACACTGATATTTTATTAGCTTTGACATGGATTTCGGCTGTTACATTTTGCTGTCTATTTTCTTCTGAATTCATATTAAGATGACGTGCGTGAGGCGATCTAGAGCATCTGCTAGGACCCGCATCTAACTGATCGCTGCTTTTGGAATTTTTTAGTAAGTATTTTCTTCTCGGACTCGATGGTGATCGATCGAGACCTTCAGTGCTCTTAGAGGTCGTTTTGCTATCTTTCAGATCTTTGGCATTGCTCTCATATTGTTCAGTGTTTTCATTAAAGCTCCTTATTATCGTGTTGACATTGTCCCAGTCTTCGCCGTGGCCATCAAGCAGTTCTAGGCTTCGGGTTCTCTTTATGGGTGGTATGTCTACAGATCCCTTCGGGCTAAAGTCCAGTTTTCTTACTCGCTCCGAAGCTCTGAACATCATGCCTCTTGTTAACCACTGCTCTAAATGTTTATGCCTTTCTTTACACAGAGCTCTTTCTGCAGCGACGTACCTAGTGAGCTCAGATATTTGTCCTTGAGTCTTCATTTCTAAATCGGTAACTTTTTGGTCTAACTTTTCATGCGCTCTGTCAATATGTCGCTTTAAGTCTTTCTTGTCTTCCGTCAATTTATCTTCCATGTGCCTGAAGAATGGAGCACAATAACAAGTGTAGCCGGCACCTATGGGACCCTTCTTTATATTTCCAGCT
Source organism: Hesperia comma (assembly GCA_905404135.1). NCBI lineage: Eukaryota > Metazoa > Arthropoda > Insecta > Lepidoptera > Hesperiidae > Hesperia > Hesperia comma. The sequence continues at coordinate 921,294 of FR990030.1, read as the reverse complement.
AAATCTAAGTAGTATTGCTCGCCTTTTTTTAGAGGTTCGGTGGGTAGGGAGCTTAACTTAGGTTTAGGGAAGAATTGCAGGTCTGGATAGTAATGGCAACCGTAGGGAGACCATTGGACAGGAGGAACGACTTCAAAGTGAACATTTTTCTTCTTTTTATCTTTGCCTTTCTTTTTCCCGTCGTCGGGTTCGTCAATGGCGCGCTCTTTGCTCTTGTCTCTGTGTCTTTCCTTCTTCTTGGGTTGTTTTGCTACAGGAGTGTTCAATATCGCGATGATTTCTTCTAAACCTTTTCTCGTTGCTATGTCTCTGGCCGTCTCGCCTTGATGGTTTCTTAGCGACTTATCGCAACCCGCTTCCAACAATATTCGCGTGAGTTTCCTTCGTCCCATGGCAGCCGCTATGTGCAGTGCTGTATCGCCGTTTTTATTCTGCTCAGACACTCGACATTGCGCCGAGATGAGGATCCGCGTGACGCCGGCGTGGCCATACCGAGCCGCAGTGTGCAGGGAGGTGTCGCCGTACTGGAACGAGAAAAGGACAGTTATTTATACATTTGTAAGGAGTAAACGGTAAAGAAGTCCAACAGTTGTTGGCTACCACTGAACATTTCCTAGAGGTCTGCCAAAGATTGATTTTCGTAAATATATTTCACAAAGCTTGTTTATAGATTTTAGTAAATAACTAATATTGCATTAGCATATTAGAGGAAATGATAAACTATAACATTTCAGGAACTTGGTCCTGAACGGTTTAAAATAACAAAAAAACGTATCACAGTGTGAGTAGGTACAGCCTAAAAGCCTCGTGATCGTTGAACATTTTGGCGACTATCAAGACAGAAATATCTCCAATAATAATGCCTTATAGCACGACCTAAAGATGATATGTCTACTCACATTGTTCTGTAAGTCAGGCGGCGCCCCGGCGAGCAGGATCTCCCTGGCGGACTGGTTGTGGCCGTTCTGGCAGGCGAGGTGCAGCGGGGCGAAGCCGCCGGCGTTGCGGATGCGCAGGTCGCCGCCGCGCGCCAGCAGCGCCACGCACCGCGAGTAGCCCTTCCATGCCGCCTCGTGTGCCGCTGTGTTGCCGTGCTGAAGAAAAATATTGTTTAAACTTTAAAGTAAACCGCTACCATTACACTGCATTTGCGTTTGATATGGAATTCGTTTAATTGCATCCCGCATTGCAGTCAGACGGCGAAAGTTTAAAATCCCGTTAGTAATTTTTGCTTAAAAGACATTGAGATAATGTACTTACTAAGTACCTCAATGTTAGAAGAACAATGTTGAACTGAAAGCATACGATATTTAATTTTTAGCAGGGTTTGGCAAATCCATATTCTCGGTGACTCAGGGGTGAGTGTGAGAGTGAATAAACTTTTCTTAAGTTAGGGCGCTTAACATGAAAGACATCATCACCACTTACCATACTTGATGTTTGTTGTCAAGCACAACCTTACATCAAGTATTAAAAAAGTTGCTTGACTGGAACGATAGAATAGACTGACACTGGCTTATTCAGTGCTTCAAAACGGCTTCTAAATCCTCGATAAAAAGACACCAGTAACTCACCACGTGGTCCTGCTTGTTGGGATCAGCGCCCAGCTCCAACAGTAGCTGGACCACTTCCACGTGGCCGTCCGCCGCTGCGCGCTGCAACGCACTGCACCCATTCTGCACACAGACATTATCATTAGCTTTGTGGCGACACCGCACATACGTCACACGGTGACGTCACCGAAGCCTGAATCACGCTATCGAAGGATTGTCGATCGCCGGCATATATACAACGCCTCGAGTACATTCACTCGGGGCCTCGGCCGCCCCCAGGCAAGTCATCTCGCCTGACGGGAGATCTCCCTTTGCCAAAGCTTTTATGACAGCCGCTTAGACAGCTACGTGGGTATATCTAGCTCCTGATCTAGGGGCGCAGGGTTCCTTATACGAAGGGGGGGGGGGGGAGCATATTGGATTTTCGAATGAGATTGTTAAAGGGTACAACAATCGTAGGTTCACCCGAGGACCAGATGCCCATGATGCACTCCTTGCCCCAACCTGGATACCCCAATTGTCGCACGTTCATTGTACGATACGCGTAAGTACCGAATTGGAAAATTAATTTAGTGTTGGATATTTCATGGAGGAAGGGATTAAGTATTAACAACGTTGCGTGGGCGTATAATTATTGTAAATTGCGTTAAAGGCTTGTTTTAGACATGGCTCACATAACGCTTTTTAGGGTTCCGTACCCAAAGGGTAAAACGGGACCCTATTACTGACACTTCGCTGTCCGTCCGTCCGTCCGTCCGTCTGTCACCAGGCTGTATCTCATGAACCGTAATAGTTACACAGTTGAAATTTTCACAGATGATGTATTTCTGTTGCCGCTACAACAACAAATACTAAAAACCAGAATAAAATAAATATTTAAGTGGGCGCCCATACGATATGCGATAGTTTAGTTACCTTTCGGTCCAAGAGATGGCGTTGTGCGTAATATGTGGCTACAATAAAACAAATATTTAAGTGAGGCTTTCATACAACAGACCAGATTTCTTTGGCGTTTTTATACATAATGGTACGGAACCCTTCGTGCGCGATTCCGACTCGCACTTGGCCGGTTTTATATTTGCTAGCGACGGCGCATAACGTAATAACGTAAACGACTTTCAAGACGGCAAAACATATCTACTCATATCGTAATTCGTAATCATACGTTATTATGGGTACCCCGGAATTAAATTTAATTGAGTATGTGCTTATTGGCTTCGTATTAACATTGAAAGCAAAAAATTTGATTAAGCTATGGCGGAAGCGATATGATTATGTAAAAATTAATGACCTCTGTAATTCGGAGAGTTTGATAGTATAGGTAGGTACTAATTTATTTCAGGTTTGCTGTAACAATGTCAACTGGTTTATAAATACGAAAACTTTAAATACGATACTTTAAAAACTGAGGGCCTTGCAGGATATTGAGAATATTGAAACCATTTATGGAGATATTGAACTAGTGGGAACGATTAATTTTTTAGAGTTCCGTACCCAAAGGGTAAAACGGAACTCTATTACTGAGACTTCGCTGTCCGTCCATCCGTCCGTCTGTCAACAGCACCCATACAAAAGACCATATTTTTTTGGCGTTTTTATACATAAGTACCTAATAGTACGGAAGCCTTCGTGCGCGAGTCCAACTCGCACTTGGCCGGTTTTTTATAGGTAGGTATGTACGTACGTCGATACCACCATCTCAGCTGTTTAACTATTTTAATAATATGTAAATTTTGCTCGTATATTTTTACTTCTATCATCCTTTCGGAAGTACATACTTCATTATTGAAGACAAGAAACAGTGTCAGAAACTCCTGAGAATTATACATAATATTATGTGCGCAATTCCAGACTAGTTAAGCTTGAAAGCATAAGGTAAGTGTCCCATATTTCGGTATGTTAAGCCTCCGCCGACTTTAAGATTCTTTTTAAATTTTACTACATAAGATATCAGTCTGAAAGTTTTTGTGTAATGAATATGGTCTTTTGTTAGTAATTTAAGGTATGAATTATGCAGTTTTAGTTAGAATTAAATTTTTTATTAATTTATTTGTGGACCCCTTGTTTGAACCCTATTTCGTGACAAAATTTGGCTCTGTTCCTAAGTTCGTGAATTCGTGTCCCCTATTTCGTGACAACGTTTGTTATGGATGAAATCGGCGAAAAAATGTCACGGGGGGGGGAGAATTTTGTTTTTTTTTTGTTGTTTTTTTGGTGCGCCAGACGTTTGACATAAGGAAATATGACACCAAATAGTGCGCCAGTTGAGAGGATAATATATTTTGATAATTAATGTTTATACTATATCTATACTAATAATATAAAGCGTAAGAGTTTGTTTGTTCGTTCGCTTGAAAACGCTAATCTCAGGAACTATTGGTCCGATGTGAAATATTCTTTTTGTTTTGAGGAAGGTTATTACTTACATAACATTACGCTAAGAACAAAAGGAGCGGAGAAACAAGTCTCCGAAAGCGAAACGAGGGCGTCTACTTACTTAATAATATACTATACTAGCGAACCGCCCTCGCTTCGCTTCGGGACCCGTAAGTATCAGCCGCGTAGGTCTCGCTCCCGTAGGAATTTCGGGATAAGCTCCCGATCCCGCGGGATTTTCGGAAAGACAGCCTTGTTACTTTTATATTAATATGTTTGTTATGAAGCTAAGAAGGTTTTCCCGCGTAAATTCCGATCCCGCGGGATTTCCGGGGTAAAAAATATCCTATATGTTAATCTAAGTTGCCCTCTATGTGTGTGCCAAATTTCATGAAAATCGGTTCAGTAGTTTTTGCGTGAAAGAGTGTAAATTCCGATCCCGCGGGATTTCCGGGATAAAAAAATATCCTATATGTTAATCTAAGTTGCCCTCTATGTGTGTGCCAAATTTCATGAAAATCGGTTCAGTAGTTTTTGCGTGAAAGAGTGTAAATTCCGATCCCGCGGGATTTCCGGGATAAAAAATATCCTATATGTTAATCTAAGTTGCCCTCTATGTGTGTGCCAAATTTCATGAAAATCGGTTCAGTAGTTTTTGCGTGAAAGAGTAACAAACATCCATACAAACTTTCGCCTTTATAATAGTAGTAGGATTATGTATGTTGCAGGACGACATCCGCTTGTAATAATATAAAGGGGAAGGGTTGTTTTAATGCGCTAATGTCAAGAAGTACTTGGTTCGAATTCAAAAAATATTTTTGTGTTGAATAGTGTATTGATTGAGGAAGGCTTATAATAACATTACGCTTAGACAATATTATTAAGTAGACTCCCTCGCTTCGGGAAACTTGTTGCTCCGCTCCTTTCGGTAATGGCGTGATGTTATATATCCTATAGCCTTCCTCAATAATTGGACTATTCAAAACAAAAAGAATTTTTTAAATCGGACCAGTTGTTCCTGAGATTAGCGCATTCAAACAAACAAACTCTTCCGCTTTATATTATTAGTATAGAAGTATAGGTAGGTGGTGCTGCCTGCTCGATTGCTACCTTATTTCTACAAAAAAGAAACCAATATAATCGCAAAAGCAGACTTTTTCACATTTGATGTTGAGTTACTATTAGGTCCTGTGCGTCTTTTATAAGACTTCCGAGATCTAACATGACTGCCAAAATTTATACCTATACAAAAACACCTATACGAAAAATCAGCTTTTTAGGTATTTTTCATCCGAGGTTGTTTAATGATAGCATCTCATATAAATTAATGATATGAGATCATATATAAACCTCTGTGGTTTCCTATTGCTAATCAATACCAAATTGTTTATAAATTGTTAAAGTGATGATTAAATAAAAAAACTTTTTATTATGCTAAAGTGACTGGAACTACTTTAAAATTATTTTGTAACGAACTAACGGACAAGGAACAAAAGATAAGTCCTTTGTTTCGTGTTATTGATTTTTCAAAATTACCACACTCAAGTAATGAGATTCTTTCTAGATTATATAAATTGACTATTCAGTACACTATTTATATAATAAAATATACGAATATTGACAAAACAAATCGAATAACAAACGAAATTATGCTGCTAGTACCTATGCGAATTTAGTTTAAAATTGTAGAATTGGGTCATCTTTAAGCTCGTATTATGGATTTCCAAGTAAACAAAACATATACCGAATTTAGCTCACAAGTACTGAAATTAAATACCTTATTCGTTTTTTTCATTTATATTTCAATTTTTTCAATTTTAATATATGAACACGAACAACGAAAATGTATCTATAAAACCCCTAATTCGTGAATGTCACGAAATAGGAGACACCCGAAATATAAAATGACCGCTATTTCGTCAGTCGGTTTATTGCTATTTTAAAAGCATTTCAAGCTGCATGGAACTTTTTCATGAGTCAAATCAATTGTTAAGGGACATATAAATACACTGTTTAAGTTTTTATTTGAATGAACTTACCGTTTCTTCTCTATGAGCTTAAGTACTTTGAGCGCCTGCCTTACGGTATAGGGAAGCATATTCACCTCTCACCGACGTTTGCGGCCGATGGGACTTCCAAGCGTTTTATTTCATTGAGTTTAGTAGGTAGAATGTTGGAACTTGGTTTTTTAGACAGGTTAGGAGATAGATATTTTATTCTGATGTATAATTTTAATGTATATTATGTACGTAGCTTATTTCTTGCGCCTGAAGCAAAACTAACGAAGTAATGTACTAGCACGAAGTTGTGGCCCTTTACCTTAATGTACCATGATAATAATAAGAAGGTACGTCTTTAAAAGCAAGAACGTCAGTAGATGATAGGCTCATGTTTGATGCACAAATACCGCAAGTGGAAATCTGGTTTTAGCGCTATCTGTATGGTGGCATGTAACAAAACATAATTAATCTGTTATCGGTGTGAAACTAAGATGGATCGCCATAGAGATATTACACTAGAGTGGGTGAGCCATACGGCTGCCCATACATTGCAATCGCCCCCGGTTAGAAAGAGAAACAGCGATAACGATAATTACCTATCTCTCTCCGATCCCGCTGAGCCAGAAAGAGAAAGGTGATTACTAAAGATTTCGTCTCTTTTTATCCGAGGTACGCTCTGAAGCCTGGCTTCTGCCCTCTAGTGTAATATCTCTATGTGGATCGCTCGCTGCATAACTCTGAAAATACTTGCACAGATATGATCAAATTTTATGGGCGATTTGAATTAATTTACCTATTAAGATTGCCCACTCGGGCGACGATAAGACTGTTTTATGGTGATGAAGGGGAATATATTTAGCTATTCCTGTTTTTCAAGTTAAGCTTGTATTTCTTATAGATGCAAAAAAAACGCACATAAGTTGCACGTTAATGTCATAAAGCGTAGACCTGGAGGTCTAGTAGTTTCTTTTATAAAACCACATTTGCTTAAAACATTCATAGTCCTCACTAGCATTCCTTGTCATCACGGACAACACAAATTAAAAAGGTAGATAGCACCCTCGAATCGAAAACATAACTAAGTTGATTTATCTGTCTTTGGAACAGCGCAAGCCTCTGAGAATTTAAAATTTCAGCAATATGACGTAGAGACTACCACAGTCCGCCACGGTAGTTAAGTAGTATTATAAGTAATTAGCAGTTAGCATACTAACGCAATAGGCTAGACCTGTAATGTCAGTGTTTGTTATGATTATAAATAAATAAATAAATAGTACAATTTGTACCGTGTAATAAAATTGCTTATCAGCAAATTGTCTTCCGTTTACTGGTTATCTAAAGCCTTTTTAGAGGCGAGCGCATCAGTCCTCAAGGGTAGCGATAGGATTACATGTGTGACCGTATTAGAACAAGACTCTTACATTACTCTTACTCTTACTTGAGCATCATTGGTAATGTTAGGAATAGGTAATTACCAATGATGTTTTAAATATCTAGATTGAGCGTCGCACAATGAAAACAAAAAAAAACAAGGCAACATTATCAAGCATGTGTACGTGCAGGCGATGTTTTTCGCGTTCATTTATTGTCTATTTGTGCGTAATCTGTGCGTAATGATATAAAAGTTGTGGCCAACAGTTGGCCACAACTTTTTGACACGTTTTCGCGGATTCGATGTTCCATCTAGATATTTAATACATCTTTGGTAATTACTAATGTTCGATTAACGCGTAAGTTTATGATATGGCTATATGTCATAAATGTATTGTAGGTATTGGAAGTTGTTCGAAGAAAATAACTGTAGAAAATGTAGAAATATCATACATAGGCAGTCGTACGCATCGGCATGCAAGCGGCGCGGGCGGCGCGGGCGGCGGCAGGCGACGCACGTTACAAAATAAATGTCATTTCCATGCGTACGTTACTCCGATAAAAACAATATGGCGGCGGCAAATGGAGTATCTAGAAATACAAACTACCTATTTTATTGATATTTTAATAAAATTGAACAAGCAAGATTTTAGAGGAAAACTTAGGGAAAAGTACTTACAACATACTACCATACTTCGATAAGTACTTTATATTATATTTATGTGCGATGCGCAACCTGGGGGTCGGGTCAAAACTTTGCACGCACCTCTACTAATTTTAAATATTTTGTGTATAGTATTAGAAATATTAGAATATACATAATTTAATTATCATTTCCTTCAGAGAAGAAAAACACCCTGAGGAAATCTGTACACCTAAGTACTCTACTCCGTATGAACTCTGTCCGTGCGCAGTATTACTTAGGACAGATAAGGATTGCGCTATTGATAATGATTTTCGTTTTTTTACCTTTGCCTAACCACAATTCCGGTCAACTTTATCGGGAAGGAGCAGACACGCTGAAAACAACTCCGAAACACACGTTTGCCACACAATCTTAACAGCTAACTATTCAATAACAAATCCCATAGTGTTCCTATTTAGTTCCTATAACTTCAACCCTTCACCATCGACGGGCGAAACACAAATACAGTAACCCTCACAAAGCCCGTCGTGTAATCCGTTTAAACGTCTATGCTTACGTCCGCACCGGAGACAACTTAAGTTACGCTTTTGGATTTATGGGCTTCGGTTGACAAGATTTGCAACCGCCATAATTGGATTGTAAATCGGTCAATGCAGAGCATTCTGAGCGCACTGATAGCTTCATTTGTTAGCTACTTGCTGCAGTAGCTTGACAGAGCGAGTAATTAAATGTTCTAATTAGGTACCTAATATTAAATTTGACTTGAAGCTTGTAAACGATCTTTGTATGTTTGACGTTGTATTAATATTTCCATTAAATATTAGAGCTTTCCACAATTGATTTTCTCAACTTTATGCTCTAGCTAGAGACTAAACTCTAAATATGCAACTGTTACTTTATCTATCCAGCTATATAGTAAACGGTTCAGTAACCCAATGAGAGATTTAGGAGGTACATAATATGTACAATTGTACATAATAGATCATACGATCCACCGATTGAAGCAACAGTGGGCGTGGTCGGCATTTGGATGGGAAAATATCTCTCTGTCACAAAATTATCTGTTCGGCTGGGAACCGAATCCATGACCTCTCGCTTAGATGGCGTGTCCTCTAACTACTGGCATTTGTGGTCGTCAATGCATTTATATCATGTTGATTTTATTATATACTAGCGACCCGCCCCGGCTTCGCACGGGTGCAATAACTATTTAATGGATGTTATTAAACATATAAACCTTCCTCTTGAATCACTCTATCTATAAAAAAACCGCATCAAAATTAGAGTTGTAAAGAACTCGAGTCTTTGAGTCCTAAATTTTGAACTCTGTGACAGTTTTCACGACTCGAGTCTTAACCGTAAGACTCTTAAGACTAGAGAACTTAAGACTAGAGAACTCAAGTCTAAATGAGCTCTTGAACTCGAGACTCGAGACTCGAGTCTTCTTTAGCGCTCGAGTCCTTTTTACGCGGCGAGTCGCGCTCGAGTTCTTTTCCGCTTGGAGTCTTTCTGTTTAAAGCAGCCAATAAAAGGTTACTTTTGTGAGATATAATTATGTGTAACCAGAAGGCAATGTCGAAAAATATTATTATATTGGTATAGAAGTATAGATATAAATTCTAAATAAATCACTGTCAGCATTTCGAAGAACAGTTTGAAGAAGACTCGAGCTCTTTTAAGACTCGAGCTCTTTTTAAGACTCGAGCTCTTTTTAAGACTCGAGCTCTTTTTAAGACTCGAGTTCTTTTTAAGACTCGAGTTCAATTTTGGCGCTCGAGTCTTCATGATAGGACTGAAGCTCGGCTCGACTCGAGACTCCGAGTTCTGTTAGTTCACTGAGTCCTAGAAAATTGAGCCGAGTTTATCGAATTAAGACTAAAAGACTCGAGTCCTTTACAACACTAATCAAAATCCGTTGCGTAGTTTTAAAGATTTAAGGACACAAAGGGACAGAGAAAGCGACTTTGTTTTATACTATGTAGTGATTAATCTACCTACTTCACATTTTATGTAAAGAAATGTTGGACTCATATATGTACCTATAGCTTTTTAGCCGGGCTCGTAATCCAACTTCGTAAATATTATAGTACCTACCTACGATATAGAATTTTCCGTACCAAGAAAACATTGTTACGCGCAGGCTATTACAATACATAATGCTCTTGTCATAACAGAAACCCCTGTTATAATAAATTCTGAGCATATATTCATAAATATGTCCACAAAGAATTTCAATTACTTTTTGCATACAACTGTTTCAACTGCTTGTCTAATAGTGGTATAAGTTTTTGTATTTCCGGGGCCACTTGAGTAATAGACAATACAGGCATTGCTAGATAATGGCGTTTAACATACCACCGTCATCTCACCGTCTGGTCCCGCTACAAACGTACAAACGACGTCCTCAATCACACTTCAATATGTAGAAATCGCGTACTTGTTTTTTACAGAAAATTGCGGTATTCATCTACAAGTTATTTACGACCTTGTGGAGATAGTAAAAGAGTGGGCATCGTTTTTTAGTCTACGTAGTGTGAAGCAATTTTTTTATACCGTATAGGTATAGGCTATAGCAACTCTGTAACTAATACATTGTAACTAATGCTTACTCGAACTCAGCGTTATTCGATAGGATTTTGTAGTTTCATTGTAGTTTTGTAGTTTCAAGTCATAAGTCATAATATTCCGTTCCAAAACACATCTACTTAATTACAAATCCAAATTAGTACGGAGGGCGGATTACTAGTACTACCTACTTAGACTTAGTACTTAGTATCAATATACAGATGTCAATTTACAAAGTACGAAACGAGTAGAAAATGCCACCATTTTCCAGCCACTTTTTCCAGCTAATAATTATGAATACAGGTTATAGTTATCAGCCAATTATCCAGTTCAGCGTTAAACGTAACATATCTACTGATTATATCTTTCTGTATTAATAATTATACATTAGTAAAAAGTGGAAATGGAATAGTTGCAGTAGTACCCACTTGTTAACAGTTTTTGCTGGCGATAGAAATGGCCAGTAAGTATTATGCGCAGACCGATACTCGACACATGTAGAGATTGACATGACATGCTTCCTTGTCCAGCCCCGTCCCTAATACCTAATTAGGGGACCTTCGTTTACCTGCTCATTTGTTTTTTTTTTACCGATTTCAAAAAAAACACTGTATTCCTTAAGTGCGTTAGTTACCTGATAACTTTGTACTTTTGATTTTGATTTTGTATGATTGAATATTTCTTTTTTTATTTCATAAGTTGTTTTTGTCGTCTGTCTGACGTCCCATGTGATTTTGAGCGACATCTAGTGAGCTGATTTGAGTTATCTGTACATGTCGAGAAAGGATTATTAGTGGTATGTGCCGTATGTGTAATGCAATGGTAGTTTCCACAAGATTTTTTTTCTGATTAGGTACTGACGATTTCTCACGTGACATGTAAAGCTACTCTATCACCTTTATCTATCACCAGTCTTTCACTTTGTAATCTATATCTGAGATTTTAAATTTTACCATGAACTTAGCTGCTTATGTAATCGAAAAGCCGTATGGTATCTACTTTTCGTCAAATTTAACGTTGTTATAAACCCAATAATGTTCGATTTCTTATTAAATATTCTATAAGCGCGCTTCATTTGAATAAACGAGTGGTTTAATTTAATTCATATCGAGGCATAAAAGTTTAAAACTGTTAATTAAAAGGAGGGAGATAACGTGAACGGTTAGAACGGGGCGGTCGTAAGTAGTTCATGAACTGACAGGGACAGAACTATAATTATAACACTTTAATGTTGACTGCGCTCGTCGGTCACTGCCCAGTCAGCGATATGCGATGAGTAGCGTAGGTTGTGATGATGATGATGATGACGATGGCTTCGATTAAATAGTCAACAGAAATACGTACAGCATTATGCACATGAAAGCCTGTAAGTCTGTTAGGTAAACCCAATTTTCTTCGAATCTACATCAACAAAATGGCACAATTTTTCTGCAGATAAATTGATTATTTTTATAGCTTATCATAAATAATTATTGTAATGAAAATACGAAATATCTTCATCCATAGATTATTTTCGCTATTAGAATTGCGATAAATCTTTGGACATTATCTATCTATCGTAATTTATTTATCCCAGTCACACAAATGAACACAATTTCATTGAGAATGGGACTTGAACATTTAAAAAAAAGTTATTTTTATGAGTAAATATAGAATATAGATCACGCTTGCGTTGGAACCGCTGCTGCTTTTTAATTACGTTCAAAATGCTTTAATGACGCATTTTGACATCTATGAAATGCTTAAAAGGCGGTCGCGGGCACGATAATGCCGCTTTAGGAATAAAACCTTTGCTTTATAAGTTCATAACATTTAATAACCAACATATATACGACAGTTAGGTATAATGTATTTGCGTTCCAACGTTCTGCTTCAAAGATGTAAACACAATAGCGGTCCAAAAATTTTCATTTTAATTAGCGAAGAATGATGCGATTGTAATTTATAATTTCATGAGTAATATTTCAGTTTTAATACCTAATAGGTACTTACATCTCTTCGTTTTATTGCTAACAATAGTACCTAAGCCAAATGTTGCCATTCACAACATGAGAAAGTCATTGTGATGTAATCAGAACTTTTTAATTTGTATAATGAGGGATTCATAGATATTACGAATTATTAGGCAAATGTAATGCAAATGCAATGCGTTTTTTAAACGTTTTGCTAGAAGGGACTTCACATATTTTTGCGTTTTAAAAACTAAAATAGGAGCTAAGAATATTTATCGTTGACAATTCAGAATATAACGGTAGGTATTATGCGGCACTAGATAGGTATATTATGGCTACGAGAGTAGCGGGATTATATATGGCAACCATAAACGATTCCTCTCCTCCATCGATCGACATGATAATCGCGCCAGTCTGATCGTATGATGTGTTCCATCAAGTAAATAGTTAAGTAAAGTACTACATGTATGAACAGTCTTTTTAATGATCACATCGATCATAATTGTTTTAAGTTTTAATGATCCACGTAAGCTTTAACGGGTTCACAATATAGGCAATTATGTACCTACCTACATCATCGTTAGTATCTATTACATGTAAAAAATAATTTTAACCATTCTAGAATTACTAGTACATATAGGATTAAGAAAGTTCTATGAAGTACTTAGGTAGGATATTTTCCACCGTTGGAAGGTACCTATTATTTATAAATTATTAAACATTTACAAGAATGACTTCTAACTTTTAAGTTTTAAATGAATGCATTTAGCTATAAACCATAAAACAAGATGTCAAATTAAATTAAAACACATAAAACTCAATACAAATTGAGTAATCATACCACGAGCGAATAACGACGATAGCAGGTGTGAAGTTATAAAAGTTAATTTGTTAAGACGAAATTAGTCATAAACGCGTGCTTCTTACTTTTCATCATAAAATACCATGGACGTAAATATGAGCGCTATGTACATAGATTTAGAGTTGAAAATCGAATGAGTCAACCACGCGTACTGATTGTGGATTTTGTTCAGTGGACAGAGGATCGAATTATTGTACAGAAAATAAATTCTCTATATTTTTTATAAGTGAGCAATTTAATAGCTCTAGCAGCTCCACTAATAGGTAACAATTGCTAGGAGTAGGATCATCAGGATGTGTCTAGGTATATGTGGTGAGGAGAGAAATGTGATGAGGAGGGTTCTCTGAATATTTTTGGCCAGTGACCAACAAAATGGAACTGACCGACAAGCATGTCATCTTTGAGAATAGACAGATGATTAAAATCAATGGAATTGGGTCCAAATCTATAGTTATCAGTATTAGCCACTGGTAGATGGTAGAGCATTACGTCCGCCTTGTGTACCACTTACTTTAAGGGTCAATAAAGTGTAAGCAAATTAATTAATAAAAATATTTGGACAATGGAATGGACAAGTATTGTTTTCCTTTCACAATATAACATGACGCTAATACCTACGTATATTTTAAAAGGCTTAAAAAGTATTTATAGTCTCTAATTCTCTACATCTACATGTATTTCGTATTGATCATTACAAAAAACTATTGAATCCTACTTAAAGCTAAAAATGTTATTAAGAAACAATATACTCAAATATGAACCTTAAAATCAGATAAGTACGTAGATAATAAGGACTATAAAAATTTATCGGGCCGTCCTGCAGTGTGGTTACGGCCCGTTTGGGATTTGATTTTGAAAATGGTGGGTAATAAGCACTTGGATCATCAACGTAATGGCCATGGCTCGGATCATTGGATCGTTTTATATTTTTTAAGTATATCAACAGACAGTAAAGCAGACGGGCTACCTGATGGTAAGTGGTCATCGCCGTCTAATGGTATCCGCCCCACTACAAAATGTCAACACTATGTTTTGACCCAAAAAAATTAAACTTATTACATCATGGACTACTTTGACATTTTAGACGCAAAAAAGTACTCACGATTTTGTATATTTATATTATGTCTATTTTTTAAGTTGGACAGCTGTCCCTAGAAAAGACCAGCCCCTTATGAACTCTTAATTCCAGACAGTTCACGTTCACAACGTGTGCGTGACAGAGACAGCGCCTTACAGGTAATAAAGCGCTGTCTCTGTCACCCACACGTTGTGAACGGAAACTGTCTGGAATTAAAAGTTCATAATAAGGCCCCTGTGGTCCAACTACTTAGACGGAGCAGTTGGACCCCTGCCCCGGACTCATGTCGACCATGCCATAACAATGATTCATGTAACTTTATCGGCTTTAAATACCAGATCATGAGTACCTACCTACGATCTACTGTTTACATTTGACATTTTTATTTTACTACCTATAGTAGTGCTTCCCTAGAATCCCATCTGATGAATTGGCTGCACGGTAGTAAGGTATATTTACCTTAATCGTATCAACAATAAGTATTAATATTATAGCTCACTAACCCATCACTAACCCGTCACTAGAAAATTGTATGTCAGTGCTAAAACTGTGTGTATATTTGCTTTAATACCCCAGCCACTGGCTCACCAGTCGCCACCGACAATCTAGAGATTTTCAAAACCGTTCTCAATTCTTCATAACACGGTTGGTTGGTTTATTTTTTATACGGATCGATGAAATTGCCTCTAATAGCTGCAATTTCTCGTAATGGCGGTTGATAATGTTGCATTCCTGGTGGTTTGTATTGTAAATAACGCCGTGACTATTTGTATACCCACGTACTTAGGCTTAGGTAGCTATTCTGTAATAGGTACTATAATAATAATCTTAAAAAACTATGCTGATAAATTTCAAACTCGTTTATATTAAAGTAACGTAGGTGATTTTCCTGCTAACGTTTATACACTGTGTGGTGAAGAAGAAAATTTCATATACCTACTTAACGTCATCTAGAATTGAAAATGTACCTACTAAGTTGCTCCAATTTGGAAGAATCTTTTTATAACCTATAAAAATAATGAATATGGCCCATAAAATAAAGAGATACCATTCGTTTAAGTTTAACCGCGAAGCCGTAACCTGTCAATAAACTTTATTATCTGTCCTCAGTCTTAAATCTGTAAGGCTGCTGCTGAACCGATCGTACTGCGGCCGGTGGAAAAAAAAACGAGAATGCGTGGAACCGGTCCGTTGTGAGTTTGTAACCGAGCTAGTTTTTTAATGATGCCTGATTCTTCGATATCAGAGTCTCGGTTGCGCCTAGATGACAGCAGATAAAATATCCGATACCGAATAATTAATTGTTCAAAAGTCTCTTTTGACATAAACACCGCGAGCCCTGGAGGAACTACGCTAATGAAATCGGAAGCTCGCGTGGAATTTGATAATAAACTCATTAACTAAGCGCAGTTTGTAAACAGAATTAACGATATCTACGGCAGATAAGAAACACATTGTTAACAAACTTGGAGACTGCGTTAAATATATTTAAGTAAGTACTTACTATGAATAGACTTAACTAGGCGTTGACCCGCGGCCAATAAAACTATAGAAACTTTATAGGTCTCAATACAGCTCGAATTACATAACAGCCTTTGGGCTCCAAGGTTGTAATAATGAAGACAGAGCCATTTCCTGACGAGATTGGTCATAACAGTCGAAGCAATGAACATATAACACCGGCCTGCCGCGCAGCGCGTATAAACGTAGGCGAAGTACCATCAAAGGCCCTTTTTTAGTATCTATTTGTATAGATACGAGCGGTATACGGTTTGTATGTATAAATTATAACAGTTTTTTTCACAAGAATGTAGTGAGGCGTGGCGAACGTTACGGCTCATTCACACGAGGACGAATCGTCTTTTTTCACGAATCGTCTTTTTTCACGATTCGTTATTTTTTTTGACGGCGGCAATGCTTTTTAAATACTCATGTTCACACGCTTGACGAATCGTGAAAATAGACGAATACGGATACGTCTTTTAGAAATCACGAATCGTGAATGTTTTATGATTATGACGGATCCGCGCACAGTTTAGTATATTTTGACGAATCGTGAAAAAACACGATTCCGTATTCAATGTGAACGTCCATCCGTCAAGACGTATCGTGTTTTTTGACGAATCGTCAAAGACGTATGCCGTGGGAATGAGCCCTTACCAGGTGTCATAATGTGCGCGGGATTCCGATTTTTAGAGGTTTGTTGACAAGTCCTGTGTTATTCTTGAGCGGGATGATGATTATTCCAGGTATTCAAAAGCCTCCTTGAGCAGGAATTTTATCGAGAAATAGGTACCTATAACAGAAAAACGATTATATCCGAAGGCGATTTTAATGTCCGCACCAATCTGAATAAATAAAATAATTTCGTAGCTTATTTGAGAACTAAAGTCCCGATGAATTATAATCTATCCCGATTAGACACACCGAACCTGGCAACAACAGGCGTGGCCCAGGCTTCGTCAGTTGTGACGACGCGTGCCCTTGTCAAAATGACAACCGATTTCGTCAAACTCAATTTTAATCGATAATCCGATTCCGTCGACACGGTTTGAATATCGGCGAGCTAAATCGGACCGTAACTTATTACACGCCGCGTGCTTCCATTATTGAATTTTATATAGTCACCGGAGCTATAAACTGATGGGCCCGACTCAATTTGTTTTTATGTCGGCGAGATTAACGGAATGGTGGGCAGTGCATTAAGTCCGTACTCGGGTGTCTCGTAAACTGCGTAAAGTTATGGCGAATTAAGGACTGCCCTCGATATGAATATAAACTTAAAGACTTCAATGTATAATTGTATGCGACGTATTTTGTCATGTTATCTTTTGTCGTACGAACTGATCAGCACCGGGACTCGACCACATCTGGAGGTATTACCAACGCGATGACGGCGCAGAAGCAACGAAAACTTTCAAGTGTCTCTTTGCGACTAAAGCATGTTAAAACATTTCAGTGTTGGTTTTAGAAGAAGGATGTTTGCTAATCCAGCAGAGACAGGGCATCCTTCACAGGAAATGTTTAAATTGCATGCTATTAATGGCCATAACGGAAAGCATCTCAATTCTGGCGTAATTTCCTCGTCTATTTAGAGCAATAACTTTTGTTTACAAGCTCATAACTTTTGTTTGTGTTAAAACTATCGTTTATTGCGGCTATTTTAAGAAAAAAAAAATATGTTACACACAAATTCTCTTCTATTTAGAGCAATAACTTTTGTTTACAAGCTCATAACTTTGTTTGTGTTGAAACTATTGTTAATTGCGGCTATTTTAAGAAAAAAATGTTAAACACAAATTAACCTCTTTAGCGTGCCACGAAAAAATTACAGTGTCAACGTTTATTTTCCCGATGCACGCTCGCATTGTAACGTCCAAAATAAACACGATCAAGTCAGGAGTAAATCTTACTCGTAATTGGTCGATGAATTTGGAGGTGGAATGTAATGCTGAAGTATTTTACAGATCTTACTTCATCGACTGTAAACATCCTGTTTCACAGATTTATTAAATGAAAAGACAATAATTTTCAGATGCTATGCAGCTCTGCAAAGTAATGTTCAAAATGTCGTGGGATAAGTCGCGTCCGTGAGTACAATATCTGTTTTAAAGTGTTTATTATTGTTTATGGCAGAAATATTGACTCACAAACGCACGAAACAGATATAACACTTTATCATCGACGCCAGTAACATAATAAACATAATTTATACTTATTTATTATTTAACTAGTTCACATCATTAATGTTGAAATTCTTTGAATATACATACATATTAAGAGGACATGATGAAATGCGGGTCTAACAACGCGACGGAGCTGAGGCGGTAACTAATTATATTATGTATGTATGTAGGTATGTATGTATGTATGTGGTAACAAGGCTACAGATTAGATAAAATTTAGCATGAGAAACTCGTTTTAAAAATACTTGGCCGGTACGTATTCGATACATTTTTTACTTGTTTCGCAATTTGTCGAACGACTAAGTACTAATTAATTATTATCGAATTGTTTAATACGAATGATCCCACGATGTTTTAAACATTAATAGGTGTCATTAATAAAATGACGAGAAGACTAAATATGGGTAAGTTGTCAACATGTTCTTTGTAATGAGTTTTTTCCTTCTCCGATCTTCTTCTTTTTTGATTCTACCACCTCATTTCTTATTTCTTGGTGGTGCATTCATTGGCAATATCACTGATACAATATCTAATGAAATTCTGGTGTCGAACATAGTCCGTGTGTTACCAATGTTTTAATTTCGGTTAAATTAAAATATTTATTTATTTTTTATTTATTTACATTCACATAAAGGTCGTGTAAATTCATTGGGAGATCTGTACTGACTTTATATAGATTTGTGGTAGCCCTCATGTTGGTTCCCAGACATATTTAATACTCGTGACCTGCTCATTGTACACCTTGCTGAACATTGAACGAGTTATGGCCCCTCCTTCTAAAGCTTTCTGGATTCTGTACCATTCAGTTCGATCAGGTGCTTTAGGCTTGTGGTAGTGTTATGGCTCCGGCAGGCCAGCTACCACTAATTTTTTTTATCGTTAGACGCTAAACCATTTGTCATGTACCTACCGGTCGCGAGCTTGATAACCTTTATTTTCTTTCATTGCTTATTCCTCTTTCCTGACCGACAACGCATTAAGGATGTTACGACAGTAACATTTGACTATCCAGCAACAACCACTGGCTCATCTACAGGTTTGCTATTAACATGAATAAATTTGCATTCCATTTCAGTAAAAAGTTCACAATAATACCTAATCCTAATGTACTGCGCACTGAGATTAACTCTTTAATCCTAACATGACATCCGAGTGAATTAACTCCGCAGTCTCCGCAGTAATATCTATCAATTTCTATGTATTAATTTCATGTCGACTGCAAGGCTAGGTTCGCGGCGTCCTGAGAACACGTGTAAAAACTAACTAAGTGAGAAGTACTTACCTGCGACAAGCATCTTAATATGGCACTGATGGGCCTGATGGTACACGAGATTGTATCTCCGAACATTTAATTGTAGCGTCGCGTAGTAAATTTCAATGTGAAAGCTACTGGACACTAACGAACTACATATGTTGTGACATCTAGCTGGTGGATATTATGGAGGAAATAAATGAGTTTTAATGTAAGGGGGGACCAGCGAACACCATTTAAGCGGACACTATCACAAAAAAAATGAAAGTAAAATTCTCAGGCGGGCTTTTGAGGTGGTTACGTTAAACATTTAACGCTATGTGTTGGAGGCGTGAATAATGAGAATGAAAATAAAAGGCCATTCACATCATCGCGATCTGTAACATTATAATAAATCACAATAGGAAGTCGTAACTACTTGGTTAACTCCATTCAAAGATCAGGAACCTAAGTAAATTATGTACCTACGTCTAAACGATAGATAAAATTAACTTGAGTTGAAAACACCAGATAGTGAGCAGCAGACCCAATGTATCTATTTGAGAACCTTTAAGAAAAGTTGCATCACCTATGGATAACTTTAATAAAAAAGGTGATACAATCATCAGGTAGTAAGTAATCGATAATCATAATATGTTGACAGCACAGCAACAGAACAACACTTCGGCTAGGTCATTCCCTCGTTCCCCGCCGCGCCGCTTCCGAACTCTGTGTAGACTTGATTGATGGCTGCCTCGACTTATTACTTATGCTGATTAATATGAATGTTCTCGTTTTAACGATGCTTGCATAAAAAACCTGTCGAGTATACATTTATAATTTAGAAAGCTTGTTAGCTGCGGATGAAATATAGACCAAGTTTGTGCACTATTAAAAATTTACGTACGACTTCTTCAGAAGAGGGCTGAGCGTTGCCTGGGGTTAAAGAATTTTAAATATTTTATTTTTAAAGACCATCTTGAAATGTTTCGTAGTGTAAATACAAATATTGTTGTTTATTTTTAAAATAAAAGTTTTTACAAGAACATTTAATTATCAACAGCGTAGACAGAAAAGTTTATATTAATGGATGCCATCTATCACACTTACACAAGAAAAAGAGCTACTTACGCGAATTACACATAAACTGGATAGAGTGATATTTTTATTTTTATCTTTTGTTTCGCTTTGCGTGCCAAATTTTCCAAGTAAATTACAGTTACTGACCTAAACAAACGTAATCTGACCGTCGAATAGTTCGTGTATCACATACAATCATATTTTCTAGTGTTATCTCATGTTGACCATGCTCACCAGATGTATGTACATATTATATCGTTTTCTTCGATGAACAGCCAACGTTAATTGATAACTGATTTCTGTCACACGCGCCACTGAGCCCATTCTCTCAACTTCACTTCTGGTCTGTTTTGTTTTTCTGTGATTATTACAGCGCTACCGCGTTAGTAGCTTGTTTTGGTACCTAAGATAACACGAAATAAAAATGAAGGCAAAGACTTTATCGACTATTGCTTTCTGCCTTTTATTCGGGGTCGATAGAATAAATACATGTATGTCATTGTTGAATAATAGGTTTTTGGTCCTGTTTTTATGCGATGATTTAATTGTATGCGCCGATGCTAACTATAGCAGCATTATAAGTTATAAGACATGTGGGATTAGTAGTATTCTTTCCATTTACTTTTCATAATTTCGTAATTGTCAGTCTTACTCGTAACTACTGTACTTCACTTCTGTAGGTGATGGAAAACTCCTATTTCTTAAGACCTGGGTACGAGGAAGCCACCAGGAAGGTTATAATTATTTTACCATGCACGTATCTATTTTCATATGTTTCACAGAACTTCTAAAACAACAGTTACTAACTTATAATTTTTCGATGAATAATAAGGTGAATGATCATTAGAAATTAGAAGAGTCTTGATCGTATGCTGGTTATATGGGCTATGTGACGGCACATTAAATTCATGACAGTTCAGAAGTATTCGCATTTTAGAAATTGGAAGTTTTCGGATGTGGGTATTTCAGACCG
Source organism: Hesperia comma (assembly GCA_905404135.1). Classification (NCBI taxonomy): domain Eukaryota; kingdom Metazoa; phylum Arthropoda; class Insecta; order Lepidoptera; family Hesperiidae; genus Hesperia; species Hesperia comma. Next base: position 899,921 of record FR990030.1, on the reverse strand, counting down.
TGATTTTTATTTAGTTTTTGGAATAAACTAAGTTTATTTTGTTTTATCATAGCAATAATCTTATGTGAAAGAACATTATTGTGCTTACAAGTTCTTTAAATTTTTCCATTAGTATTTATGAATTGGACTTAAAACAAATATTATTTGACATTCGTTATCTGCGATGTCTAAAATGCTCTTCTGCGATGCTGAGGGATTGAACAATCGGCTGACGAGACACGAAGCTCCGTTTAGTTCTGATTGATGGCCCCATCGAGGAACGTGGAGGTAAATTACGGCCCACAATTAAACTCATTTGCTTTTTACCTCCCCAACCTGTTTCCATGTATTCGACTCGTCGGTAGCTTTAATATCTTCTTTAGGTCAGCAAATTGCTTTGGCCGACTGACTATTTGTTATCTAGGGCTACCTGACTTTTTAATTTTTTCTCTCGAACAAACGAGTTGCGGTGCGTTTTAGTTGACATTAAAACTGTGGCACATAATAATTGCGATTTGTGCGCCACTTTAGATAACTGTAAGCGTAATTGAAATAAATAATTTTAGATCGATTTAAGATACCAACCTACCGGTATTTATATTTAAAATGGTTTCAATTATATATCTGCTAATAAAATTTAAATTAGTGTAATTAAGTAGTTAATTTAGTAGTTTAAAGGAAAAAGTAGATGAGTGTACCTCTTACAATAAAATCTAATCTTAATACGTACTAAATAATATACATAGGTACCGATATCTCAGCCATGTTCGCACACCTATCCTACATACTTCGAAGTCGCTAAGTTTAGGTATATAATATAAAAGATATATTAAACTTAACTTCGACGGAATGTAAAACGTCTTGTAACCAATTTATTTACACGAAGCGGAGTAATTTATGCCTTGTACCGCGCAGCCATATCCCGCGGGGACAGCCCTGATTTATCGATATCGGCCGGCGAAATATCGATGTGTTTTAATTATTTATCGATTGATTGTGTGGACGAGGTCTTAGAGATCAATGTAAACTGACTCTTCCCTCTCGCTCTTTCTCTCGTAAAGCCGTATGAATGAAGTTTGTTGTGTGAACCACAAATAATGGAGCTTACTTAGTAGGCAAATTTTATTCAGATAAAAATAATGATGATGTTTTTAAATTATGTTCATCTTTCAGTACGAATAAACATGTTAAGGGAGCGAGAAAAAATATATAAATATGACACGAGATCGATATTGCAATAATGACAAAGATTTGTACTGGACGCAAAGTTATCTTTCAAAACTTTTTACGATTAAGAAACTTATTTCAACAGACTAGTGGCAAGTTGCCACATTAACTGGTCCTTAAGGTAACCATCTATTAATGGCAGCCCTAGATATATTGTGTTGGATTATGGTTTCAGTGAACCAAAGAATTTAAAGCCTTATAGCTGAGTGGTAAGGTAGGTTATACGGGTGACAGAGTTTTATAAAAACATAACTCCGTGAGATAATTTGTTCTCCGCGGGACGCCAATTCATACTTATAATGTATCGGACGGCCGCTACCGCGGATGGCGGCAAATGGCTGTGGCATACATTGTGGAATAAATAGATTACTATTTAATATCACCTACTGTCATAAATTCACGCGGTATTACTTTTATTACTTGTAACTTTTGGGATGTATGAGGTCTCGACGACGTTACGGCGATCGGACTCTCGTTTCAGAGGTCGGTAGAGACTCTAGATTCTAGAGTCTAGATTGTCTCAATCGTCACTCTAAGAACAACTTGACTGGGAAGTTGAAAAATAGTTTTTTTCTTTATTTTATCTTTTTAATTTCCTGGCCGGCAACATAGGAATGATGCTTTCTCTATTATTGAAGTCCATGGACGACTTCGGCCTTTCACCCAATTCCACTACTAGTTGGTCAGCCATTAACATAAAGTAATAGAGATATGATCATATGACACAATGCCTAATTTTAATTATGAATAAATTAAATTAACTATCTTAAATAAATTCATAGCAACGCGTTATAATAATAATGATCCTTTCGTAATAAAAGTAATGTATTCCTTCAGATACAATTAATTCGTTACCGTAAAATAATTCCAGTAAAACCAATGTGTGTTTTTAATCAGTTTAGTCGGCTGTATTGCGAATATTACGATCGACCAATTAGCATGGCGCAGGGGGCAGTCTGTAATGAAAAATCGCCGAGACTACTGCAAATTAGCGGAGTCAAGCTGCGAACTATAATTTACGCTCGCGGATGATGCGGGCAGTCATTTTAATATCTGGCAATGGAGGATCAATATGACACTTTTTAAGTTTTTATAGTCTCTCTATATGTTAATAAAATAACGGCGATTTTTTGTTGTTTTTAAATGATTATCATCGACTAAAGATGTGGGTTGAAGCAATGTCGACTAGTAAATAGAGCTTTTTCCGATTATGTAAAAATATCCATGAACAATGAAGAGAAGTAAATTTTAAAGTTTGCATGTAGGTAAAAACTGTTTTCTACTTTAATTACACAAAACAAAATACACGCGCTTAACCCTCCCTTTTTCAAATATTCGAAAAGTTTGCCTCAAGTGATAAGTTGACATAATGTGCCACATTCTTGTTATGTTTGTGGAGCGTAGGCTGCGTAGCTGTGTACTTCAGGGAGGCCGTAAGGATTGGGGCATGTAACACTCCAAATAGATAATTATAGTGTCCCATTATCATTATGTCAGTGATTTTTACCTCGACGGTAAAGCTACCTGTCACACTTTTTTATGGGTTATGGTAAATGCAAACGAACCGGTAGTAGGTAACATCCTTCCCTGTCACCCATGATAACTGTGACCGACATTGAAGACTCAATTTATGGACTAGGATGGTCGCCTCTAAAAAAGTGTAAAGTGGGGAATTTACTAGACAGACGTACTCGCGGGCGGTCCATAGTACCTACGGACTCCGTACAGGTATAATTGGCGAACCTGCATTAGCACACATGGTAGAGACCCATATCAATGAGGCGGCCCGCATAGGCATGACTACTAAATATTACTTACCTACACTACACTAGCAGAGATGCTACACATCCATATGATCCATAGTAGCGAGGTCTGGCGGGCATGTCATCAGACTTGTGCGCGGGCATGTGTGTCTAATGAGTTCTCCGCTTAACACTGTAGGGACAGACATGGTCAGCAATGGGTGACCGCATCGCTTGATGGATGGTGGTGCAGTGTCGCTAGTCTGCTCCCAACCCCAGAGACTGTAGTCTTTATTTTGGGATTGAATAAACGCGTACGTTCGGCTTGTCATTGCATTACCTACATCTGTGGACTTGAGTAGCTACAATAGGTTATAAAACCTATAAGGGTGATTGCATAGTCAAGCTTACCGCCAGCGCGGTTGACCCGCGCAGATGAATCGCGCTAGTAATGTACGTCATGTGACGTACGGCGCGCGCGGTTCGTCGGCGCGGGTCTCTTTTCACTATAAAACGGTACAAGAGGCTTGTGGATCGTGACCCGCGCGCCGCGCTGTCAACCGCGCTGGCGGTAACCTTGACTATGCAATCACCCTAAGGTACGATTCAGACCAACCGGCTCGCATCGGGCCGGGCAGGGCGGCATTTTACAATGCAGTAAAGAACATTGAAATGTATCAACAGTAATTACAGTTCATATTTGCATGCAACGCATAGTTATCTCCGTCGGCATACTGCGACGCGTCGCGACGTGTGCGTCGTGGAATGCGAACGGAGATTACGGTGCAGCAACTAGTGAATTCACTAGCGACTAGCGGTTCCAGCGGACGCTGTCGGCTGCCGCGGCACACGTACGGCTCCGTTCCGATGCGAGCCGGTTGGTCTGAATCGTACCTAACCCTATAATGCCTGGTGGTTACCTCGTCGGCGACGTCTCGGTGCGCGGGCTGGGCGCGCAGCAGGGAGGCCAGGCGGGGGGCGTCGCCGCGCGCCGCCGCCTCCAGCACCGCGCCGCCGCCCATCACCAGCCGCTCACACCATCACCATCACCGCCCGCCTCCGTCTGCCGGCAATACCTACAGGGTTAATAATACACGCCATAGGAATCCATCATTGGTACACTACTGGGAATGCGGCTCTTCTGTCAACCTGAGTTACAGGCCAAAATCTACAGGATATCCCGAAGATGTTCACACATTATGTTCGCAATACATCACTGTTCCACTACAGGGAACATGACTCTTCTGTCGACGTGAGAGGTACAAAGGCCACAAGATTTGCCCAAGATGGTTGCCATCGCGGAAGCAAGTTATAGTTTTGGGATGAGACCGCGCGGGAGAGTTAAATAAAATTTATTTTTCATTGTTTTATTATCAAAACATTAAGAAAAATAATTTAATTTACCATACGAAATATATTTTACTTTCTTTCACATTGTCGACATGTAAATTATGGCAGCTCATAAGTAGTTTTTTAAACAGAACTATTCATTAAAACTACTGTTAACGGGTGTTCAAATTCATGTGGATATAAACATTGTGCGCACCTCCTGATATCATATTAAACTGTAATATTGTGTCATAAGCCAGTAAATGGTATCCTAGATAAGGGCTGTCTAAATTGACTAAATTCCAAGCCAGATATTTTTACGTGCCAAATCAAACTAAAACATAAGAGTACCTGCCATGTTTCGGGAAATCCCCTCATAATAAATAATTACTGAAAGCTTAACTTAGTATGTACCTATTACTTATAATGTGTTGCCATGCGTATAAAATATTTGTGATGCTACGTTCTTTTTAATTTTATCACATTCTTTGGGAAATATTATTTTGTTTTGGGGGCAGGTAGTTTTAATACTGGAGTTCTAAAACGAAGGACCGTACAAAACCAAGCCTCAGCTGTTATGTGGACAGCCCTGGGCTAGATTAACTTGTGTTACTTAACCGCAATCCTGCGACTGGTTAACGTTATATAATTACGTCTTACACTTTAATCCGACACGTTAACTGCCCGCTTTACGTATAGCTTGGATCGACGTGGAGTCCGCGACGGGTAATAGTTTTATTACAAATATGTTAAAATTTATGGGTGATAAATCACTTTTCCCTTCCCAAAGGGTTCGTTTAGAACTAGTTTAAAGTGGCAAGGTTCTTTACATCTTTGGATGGTTACCACCCTTCTAACAAAATTAATCGTCAAATATTGTAGGTACCATAATATTCCTTTTGGAAAACTCCTTTATGTTATGCCTCTTCCTGCGCGAGCGAACTTTGGGTTTTCAGATAGATCTACTCTTATATGACGAATTAAAAATAAATCACGCCAAACTTGATGGACTCTAGAATAGTACATTATGATACAAGTGCGCGAAGTTGGTCATTACAGTCGAGGCGGTATTGCACAGCCCGAGCCGCAAGGCGAGGGCTGTAATAGAGCCAAGACTGTAATGAACAAAGCACACGCGTATCATACGACGTTTTTCAACACACTTGCAAGGAAAAAACAATTAGGTAGGTATAAAATTTCAGTCACAAATCAGCTAATTATAAACGAACAAAATAAATGTTTGCACAAAATGGCGCGGAGGTTTATTTTTTCGCGCGCCGCATCTTTGGTTGAATAACTATGCGCGCGCAGGTTAAGTCCAGAGGCACCGAACACCGTCATTCAGCCACAATATATTAAACTAAATAATTATGTATTTCTAATAAGAATTTACGGTAATTAATGATTTAAAATATTGTATTTTTTAAATGCTTTAATAGATAATTAGATGAAGTATAATCTTATCTTATCAGATTTTGACTACAACAAGTTTATTTATAATTTACAAAATAATAAATCTTTTGGTAACAACCTCTTTACGGATATAAAAAAAGTGGAATAAGAAAAACACTAGTGCGGCAATGAAAAGTAAAACGCACTAGTGTGTAATAAACCGCATTCCGGGCGTAAGACTATAGAAAAAATAGCAACTTTACGAGCAAGTGTGTTGAAAAATATTAAACTATGCTTCGATAGAAACTTACGCAAACAGGTTCTTTAGGCGCGTGCTGTGTTCCAGAGAGCCGGAAAATCTTACGCGATCCAAAGCCCAGCTTACTGGCCACCTGTCACTAGCGAATGGAAGTGTCGGTTGAGTTGTGCTTTCCGACTTCCGAAGCACTGAGACACCCGAGAATTTTTATACTAGCGGTCAGCCATCCACTTAATGACGATAAAGAAGATTGTAATAATTTCAAATCTTAATGTATCTATTCGTCAGGTATAGGTATGTAGAAATATGCAATCGAAAGATATAAAGTGTGTAAAGTTATAACGTACAAGGAACTAGGAAGATACAGAGAAAATGTTGGAAGCAATAAATAAAAGAACATCCATTGAGAAACTGATGATTGATTGTAATTAGTGGCATTCACTCCCACCGGCGGGACTAAAGATGTTCTCGTGTGTCTGTCTGTTTGGATGACTTATGGGCTCCTAATTAATCTTTGGATCACGACTAAACGATCTATTTTCGCTTTATCTGTGTGCCTATACGATTATTTATGAAATATCTATAGAAATGAAATTTTAAAATTGTAAATGTTAAAAATTATAAAAAAAGTTATATTAACACAAATAGCTAAATTATATGAGCCATCTGATAGTAGTTCAATAGCACTAAAATTTAAAACCGATGCGGTGGTTATGAAAAAGGGGAAATTATCAATTATCTAGTAGTGTAAAAGAAACGTAGGCGTAGGTACGAATCATGTCATGGTTGATTAGAGAAGATGTGTCGTAACTGGTGGAGCGAAAGTTTGTTAAAAACTACCGAAGTCGGGCAGTATCGTCGGGGCAATGATGGTTTAAATATCTAGATTGAGCGTCGCCCTACAATGAAAACAAAAAAACAAGGCAACATTATCAAGCATGTGTGCGTGTAGGCGATGTTTTTCGCGTTCATTTATTGTCTATGTGTGCGTAATCTGTGCGTAATGATATAAAAGTTGTGGCCAACAGTTGGCCACAACTTTTTGACACGTTTTCGCGGATTCGATGTTCCATCTAGATATTTAATACATCTTTGCGTCGGGGTTAAGTTAAGTGGTAAGACAGGTAATTAAACGGACCTGGCACGTGTAGAATAGCGAAGATCCTAGTCCTAGTTAACACTTAAGCAACTACCGGACAAGAAAGAAAATTAGTTGGCTAACATAGGAGAGAATGACCTTAACTCATAGTGATTTGGCTTCTTAAATAGGTATCCAAGGTTTCCAGATGGCCGGGAAATCTTGGATTGTGCTAGAATTTTGCAACTTCTGCAGTGTCTACTAATTAGGTACACTTCTCTGTCCCGGATTCGTTGTGCCTACTTTTTTTGAATTATTAAATGTGTATTTTTGTTTTTAATAAGTGACTGTGGTAAGTGTGAAATTAAGATCTTTTATTTTCATATTTATTACTGCAGCCCTACTTACCTTAAATGTATTACAAATATATACGTGGCAACCCTGTATAGAACTGATCTATGGCAGACTCTTCTTAAATTGCTCCCCAAAAATTCGACCTGCGATGCTATCTGAGTATTATGACAAGAGATAAATTGTTTATATTTCCATTGTCTAAGCCAGTATACTATGAATTATGATGATTGATCGTAATTGGCACCATTCGTTCCTCGCCCGGAAGACATACGAGGTTCTCGGCATGAGGGAACTAAATGGAGTGGTAATTAATCTTCGGGGAACTACAGGCCACGTGGTCGGCTATCAACTTAACATTCAATACATGATAAATTCATTTGCTATCTCGTTTAGCTGTGGTTCTTTAATTGATGTTCGGTTATCGAATGAGAGTGATAACATCAGATAGCAATATTATGCGTCTATTAGTCAACGCCTTCGTTTAGCTTCCGGACATTTCTCTTAATGGATACAAATCATAATTATTTTCGAAACGTTCCCAGAAATAATTGTGTGGATTATAACTAGCTGTTACACGCGACGGTGATCTATTATGATCGCGGAATACTGAGGTATTCTGTGACTGAGATCTACATAATTATGTATGTATCGGGATGTGAACTACTTACAAAAGTACCTTAACTTTTTTTAGTAGGTAGTTCTGTCATGGGGTAACTATAGAGGAAATTGACCGAATTTCCATACTAGGTATAGAAACATTAAAACAATTATAAATAGTGTTAATTAATATGAAACTAAATTGAATGAACTTTTCATAATTCAAGATCTAAAATATACCTGAGCTTACACATACGATGAAGTATGAGATAAGAAAGACACTTTACTTTAGTTAAGCACATACATCGGTTTATATTCATACCTACGCGTATAAAATAATAATATCCTCAATAAGACGAAACTTATACCTACATAAGTAACCAACTATATATTTGCGTAACCCTAACAAAACCTGAAAAACTCGACAAACTATTAGATAAAGAAACTCGTACCTTCACAAGGAACAAGAAGCCAACATCACTTCAATCCAGCTCCAACACTCACTATTGTTTCAGGGTATCACTGAGGTGATACTACCACACATGACTGGTATGGTCACGGCGCGTGCGTCGCGATCACTGATGATCTATTGGGCGATACGCAGCCTCCACACGGCTGTCAGCTCGGTATGATGTCTGTGACGACAGCGTGTTGTCATGGTGATGCGCGGTAGCGGGTCTGACTAGCGGGCAATTCCTCTGAGTAATTTGCGGTTTTTAAAGTAAACTTCTTTCAAATGTCTTTCGCTCTATACATAATAGTAGATAAATGCGAAAATGAGTAAAAGCAGCTCCTGTAATTTATCTCTGTGAGATGCTATGGACTTAACTTTGCCATAAATGCCAGTAGCTGTCTCATAACGTACTAATACAATGAATTCTAGCTACCAAAAAGGCGTTCCTTGCGCTCTCAGGAACACAGATTTAGAATAGGTAACGTTGTGTACAATGCTCATGGTTCGGAATAATAATTGATAGTCTGAAAAAATAAACCTGTGATTTTTACAGTGAATTTTTTGCACTACGAAATCGCTCACCGCTTCGCCCTAACACTAAGCACACCGCCTTAAGTAGTAGGTCTCAACAATAAGGAATTATACACGGTCCAATAGGTGCCCCGCCCTTCCGACAGAGCCCATACCGAGATTGATTGACTGCTGAATAAAATTTGTTGCTTACTGCCCATTTAAATGGGACTTACCCAACCGATAAGAGATGGTAAACAAATATAGCTAAGCCATTGTTAATAAGAAGGTTGTCAATTATGATGGCGAAGGAGTGGTGTGGGCGGCGGTAGACCAGAGAGGTCGTTGTAGCTGTTGTGGGAAAGATTTGTTCAAAGTTGAATGGAAAATGTAATTTGTACCAAGATGAGGTATCTTGTTTGCTTTGATGATCTAATGTCTAGATGGAACATCGTATCCGCGTAAACGTGTCAAAAAATTGTGGCTAACTGTTAGCCACAATTTTTATATCATTGTATGATTGATCACGCACACATGCTTGATATTGTTGCCTTGTTTTTTTTATTTTCATTGTAGGGCGACGCTCAATCTAAACATTAGTTAGATCATCAAAGCTTGCTTGCTATATTTTACTTCCAAAATTAATTAATAGTACTAAAAGTAAGGTAAGTATCTACTCATACCTATTCATAGAGTATAATTTTTAAAGTATGAAATAGGTATACACACAAAATATAAAGTATGGCGACAAAACTAAAATCCCTGATCCATTTGATGACTTGAGCGACTTCGAAAAATATTGAAGATAAACCTAGATTATCAGATCCTATAACTAGTTTTCTGTAGATATCTAATCGTTTCACATAAAATCCTACTCCTACTAATATTATAAATGCGAAAGTTTGTAAGGATGTATGTGAGTGAGTGAGTGTGTGTGTGTGTGTTTGTTGCTCTTTCACGCAAAATTTACTGAACGGATATTCATGAAACTTTGCAGTAATATAGCTTGGACATTGGAATAACATAATTTGTTAAAATTTGTAGAGATTTTTGAAGGGACTGGTTCCCCGAAGCGAAGCGAGGGCGGATTTACTAGTAAGTTAATAGTTGTCAATAATCCACCCGACGGAAAGCCGCAATGAAGTCCTAGTACTCCTGGTTTAATGCACTGACATATAAAGCTTATTCACTCCTCTTTCCTGTTGTAAATAATTCATAAACGCTGTTTCTCGCCATCGATTAGTTATATACATTAGATCTGCTTCATAATTACCTGGAGATAGAAGTAAATTGCTTTGACGCCGCCAATCGTGATACTGGGAAGATATTTCTTAAGTGAATCCAATTAGTGTTACTTTCCGTTGTAACGAGTCTATTTATAACAACACGAAGGAACTGTAATTTATGCAATACACGATTTTGACTCTAGATAGGATCTCTGATGATAGGCTGACGAATAGATTGTTTATGTTCTGTCTCATCGCCAACAATCTCATTGAAGATTTTTGAAATATAATCTGGGTAATTATGTCGAATGATCACTAAATAAGATAAGACTACGTTTATCAAAAAATTAAGGTGAGTAGAAATTTTGTTAAACATTAAATCTCTGAAGCTGAGCTTAAATTGAACACATTTAAATTTAAATTATTGTTTTCATGAATATTTGATGGATTTTCTGATTTTCTGTAAAGATACGGAACATATAGGATCTTCTTAAACTGATTTTCTTTTTTCACTGGACCCCATGGAATCCTTAGAAATTAAGGATAACATAAATGAAACCAATATCAACGGCAAACTTTAGAATAAGATGAATAGAAACTAGGTAGAGTTTTTGTCTAGACTATGGTGCATACAGACAGTGTCTTTAAATGTTGTTATTTACCGTCTCCTTACCACTGACTCCTTATTCATTATACGTATTTCACTATTTACGTATGGCCGTAGCCAAAAGAGGTAATCTCTACCTTTCTCGTCTTTTTATCTTCCCTTTTTCTTGGCCGCGGCTTGGCTAGCCGTAGCATCTAATAATCATGCTCTGGGCAAGTCACTGTAGATATAATTAGAAGTAATAACATAGCTCCGTATCAATTTGTAATTCAAACATTATATTAAATTGAATTTGTTGTCATGCAAAACATATTGCGCGTAAATTTAGAATTGATAGGCTAATAACGAATAAAGCTATCGATAGATCAAACTTACGACCGATATCGGACCTTACACCGATCGATTAGGTAATGCTCAAATAAATATGTATAATATGGTCTTTGTCGGCGTATTTAAAACGAATATCTTAGTGATTTATGCTAAACTCAAAGTAATTTTAAGTAATTTTGATTAGACCGTAAAATAACGAAAATTATGTACCTATTAACTATAAGCTTTTATCATGGCGTGCAGCGAATTTAAATCAGTGTTGATGTCGTGCTTCTGGAATAACTACTTCATCAAGTAGACCTGATACTCCGGTTTGTTTCACATTGCCTCAAAGGCATTAGCAGTGCCCCTGTCCAATAAGGCTAGGCATACTGAATGATTGCATATCTGTGTAATTAATTGGATTGGAATTACATACTCACGTTCTGATTGACATTACAAGTAAATGCAAAGAACTATCCAGTTTTTAAAGGGACTTTCACTGGAGAATAGAGAATGCATGAATAGCATCATACAGCATACACTTTAATGTGGAATTTACATCTAGCTCTCTCTTTCTCTTATTCGTTCATTTCCAATGGCACAATCTATACTAATAATATAGGTAAAGCGGAAGAGTTTGTTTAAACGCTATCTCAGAATCGAATGAAGTGGTTCGAATCCTTACTAATATTATAAATGTGAAAGTGTGTTTGTTTGTTTGTTTGTTTGTTTGTGACGCTTTCACGTCGCAACAAAGCTATTATATGGTAAGGTTTATGTGTGTGGGGATAGTTAGGAGGGTGGAGAGTGACGTAGGCTACTTTTTACCGCAAAAAAACATCCCATTCCCATGGGAAGATCGATGTTTTGTTAGTTGCTAGATATTTATTTTCGGAGTTGTTAATAGATGGCGTTAATTTGCAAGTTCTGAATTACGCTATGAAATACTACATGTAATTTACTTAAGTCATAGGCAAATGTAATATGCTACTTTAGCTCTGCCTCGAGAACTCCCCGCTCCGGCTGTATTCAGTGTACCACCCGCCCGCTGGCACTATCCTGTTGGCTGATGTCCGCAAGTTGCTGGACTCGCCGACACCGGTGGTGGGCGCGGGCGACTGGAACTGCATCCGGGGTGGAATAGCCTAGCTGCCAACAGAAGTGGAAGGCTACTTTTTGATGCCGCTGAACAGCACGGCTACACTGTCGAGGGTGTTGCACACCGTTACCGCGGCTCTGAATAAGAGAGAACGCGTGTGTGCAGTATTCCTCGACATGGAAAAGGCGTTCGACCGTGTTTGGCACGACGGCTTATTCTCTACAAGATCTCGCAGTCGTCGGCGCCCCGGAGTGCCGTTAAGGTGATCTCCAGTTTCCTCGAAAATAGAAGCTTCAGAGTAGTGGTTGAAGACGCCGAATCCACCGAGCGTCCGATCGCAGCCGGCGTCCCGCAAGGGAGTTGCCTGTCCCCGGTCTGCTACGCCTGCTACACCGACGACATCCCGGCGGCAGGGGGGGCGTCGCTTGCCCTGTATGCCGATGATGCCACAGGCCAAATACCTGGGGGCAAAATCGACGGAAGACTTTCGATGAAGCCACAGGTTACGAAAGCCGTCGCGAATTCCAGAAGCGCGATGGCAGAAACCAGTGCTCTCCTCGAGCCTCCCTCTCGGACTGAAGCTCGGGGTCTACAAGACCTACATCAGATCCCGCCTCACGTACGCGGCACCGGCGTGGTACGCGCTCGCCAGCGAACCGCAGCGCAAAAGGATGCGCGCGGTTCAGGCGATTGCGCTCCGCCGGCTGACTGGTGCGCCGAGGTACGTCAGGAACGCCGTCATCCAGAGGGACCTTCGAGTCGAGAGCCTGGACGACTTCATCGAGAGATTGGCACGCAACATGTTCGGGCGTGTCGACGCGTCGCGGTTCCCGCATCTGCAGGACCTGGCGCCGCTCCACACCCGTCCACCGGACCGCTTGCTGACCGCTTGCCGACTTGCTGGTTGCGCGGGACGGGCCTAGCACTGACTGATACTGGGGCTTCGTAAGTCGTCGCCCGGCGCTGATCGGCTCCTGCTGGGCTTCCCACCAGTGGGATTCACCCGGTAGGGCCTCGATCGCCTGGGCGGCGTGGAGATGAACCCCATCCCGTTTAAGACTCTGTGGCCTGTAAAAAGGCCGCCACTCACCGGACTTGACCTATTGGTTAACCACAGATGGACAACCAAGGGCCTTAGAGCCCAACCCAAGGACCGGCCCGTTTTAACGGGCCGCGAGAGACACCCCCAAAGGGGAACTAACTGTCCCGAGGGCTCCACACACCTCAGACAGGGTGGAGTGAAGAGAGCGAGTAGTAGGCTACTTTTTAGCCTAAATTCCTACGGGAGCGAGACCTACGCGGCTGTTACCTACGGGTCCCGAAGCGAAGCGCGGGCGGTTCTCTAGTTGAAAAAATATTTTTGTGTTGAATATTCATTTACTGAGGAAGGCTATATAGACACATCACACTATGAACAAAGGGAGCGGAGCAGCAAGTTTCCCGAAACGAAGCAAGGAAGTCTACTTCCTACTAATATTATCAATGCGAAAGTTTGTAAGGATGTATGTGAGTGTGTGTGTGGGTTTGTTACTCTTTCACGCAAAAACTACTGAACGGATTTTCATGAAACTTTGCAGTAATATAGCTTAGACATCGGAATAACATAATTTGTTAAAATTTATAGAGATTTTTGAAGGGACTGGTTTCCCGAAGCGAAGCGAGGGCGGATTTACTAGTAATAATATATGTTGCAAGACGAGCGACGTCTCAGAGTAGCCAAAATGTGCAACTCGCGTTATACATACATATATTATGAAAAAGCGCATCTATAATCGTGATTTTTTTTTTCGAATTCTATAGATACTTTGTTGCCCTCCTTGCATTCTAAGGCAATCATGCAAAACCTAGCATGAATGCGAGGTATCCAGATCAATAACAGGTAGAACCGATATGTGTTAAAAAAGCCACTCCGACGGTATCCGAGTGTGAACCTCATTAAAATGCTTCCTCCGGCACGCGGAAGGTATCGCAGATAACGCGAGTGTGGAACAATGCAAATACTCTATCCACTTTAAAACTGTATTTACTCAGCGCGGCTTGCTCCTGCCTCGTGAAATGATCTCTGCAGACGGATATCACGTTAACAGTACATTATTTCAAAAGTGTACCTACCTGATGTCATTTTTACGGGCACTATATTATTTGGTCACAGTATTATGGGCTGAATCTGTACTTTCCTTAATCTTTAATAACTAATAGATACTTTAAAATGGTAGAGTTTGTAACTTTCTATGTTTGTAGGGGGAAATCTCAAAAGGAGGAAAACTACTGAACGGATTTTCATGTGGTTTTTACCAATACTTAAGTATAATTTATTAATGTAATCAAATACACATTCAGTCTCATTCAGTGCTAAATAATTTTGTCATTGATTCGGTACAAAGTTATGTGTTAGGTAACACACATAAAAAATTGCCCAATTGAGAACCTTCTCCTTTTTTTGAAGTCGGTAAAAAAACAAATTTGGTAAAGATTTTTAATTTTTAACGATGGCATATTAAAAAATGTATCTTCCCATAAAAGCAAAACCACGGAAACAGTACGGCTTCGAAGCCTTACGACATCGGTGGCAAGAACTCAAGAATTCGGCCGATTTTATATGACTGTTAAAGAAATCCTACAGCTTATAGGTACCTACCAGCTATAGGTTTTGTTTTAGATCATACCATTGGCACATCATTTGAACATTGCTCGAATGTGTGTATACCTATCTACCCAGTTGCAGAAATTATGGTCTCGTAAGGTGCGTACGTAAAAACCAATGAAGTCGACTTCCTTAAAGAAGGTCATTGTATGAGTCGGTACTCGGTCATTACATCGATAATACCGGCCTGTGATTGGTTTTAAGGGGATTAATTTCGGCCCGGAAATCGAACTCTAATAAACGTAGTAGGTAGGTACCTAAGGGACTTGTTTCATCGCAATATATCAGCGGCATCTTAGTTGAAAGAGCGTTTTTAAGTCGACTAGAGTATCTTAATATAGGTATATATTACATTTTAAAATCTAAAACACACCTGCGTAAAATTTCCTGAACACACTATGCTACGAAGTAAAAACCGAATGAAGGAAAAATAACTAACTCTTACAAAAAAATACCGAGTTAATAAAATTAAATTATTATATAAATATAAACTGGTGTTCAGATGAACCGATTATTTCTGCTTGATAGCCATGTAGTAGTTTATGTAGTTATTATCGCTTTTAAGCTTCAGGACATCTCAATAAGTAAACAACTCTAAAAGATGTTAATCAAACATATAATCAATAATTAAATACCAAGATTAATATTCAGAACCATCTGGTGAATGCGATAGTTTTACTAATGTTACCTTATTAATCCCAAAACGTCAAAATATAAAGACATTATCATCATAAAATATTGCCCATAAATTCTCCGCGATAGTAATTTATGGGAATACCCTTCAGCGTCGGAGGTAAGTTATGTAGATACAACTTTAATAGATCATAAAAATACATATTAAAAATTCAATCACATTAAAACGTGTTCATAAAATAAAAACATTAAAAATAACGCCAATATACGGTAGTCGATAACCTACCGATATCATGTATTGTTTGTTGTCTTCAGACTTAAGCATTTGAGCAAATCATAAAATTTTTAAAGTATGTATCTAAGTATAAAAAGTTAATATCTCTTATTATATGTTTATGTGTTTTGGACACAACCATATACCTCGATTACTTATAGTACCTATTCTTTTTCTGTAGGTAATTAATTACATTTCGGTGTCATGAATAATAAATTGGTATATATATGTGATTTTCTTTCAAAATTCAATCCTTATTTTGCGAGAAGCAAGATTGTGAAAACCAAGAATGTATTACATTATTAGGTATACTCGGAGCACCGAGGATATGATGATATGTGATTGTCACTCCCCGCTAAAAAATAACTTTAGTACTTGAGTTCACAGTACAATGTAAGTAAAAAATAAACGGAGTAGGTTCTACCTATATTGAAAAATTTCGAGAATGAACGAATGTAATCGTAAGACCTATATTAAAATCACGTACAATATTTTAAACGTGCCCTAAGGTACTTAAATCACCTCCACTATTTTTAAAACCTAATTTGGTATATTAAACGAGTCCCTAGTTCCCTACTGCCGCCGCCCGAATCAGAATAGTCAACTCACGGGGAACATCGTATCGTGCGGATAGATCATAAACAACGCCAAACATGATGTACCCATACCATTAGTAAATTATAAAAAACGTGAGAATTATTAAGCAACTAAATGTTAAGTTGTTGTTAAGACACACATCATTTTTGTTAATGAAAGCGAGCATGGTCCATAAATTATTGGACGCTTGCCGTGTAAGTACGCCATGCGTGAAGTTACGTGTGCGGAACCGGCATATAATACACATTACGTAACTGAATGGCTTCACTATTGCCGGATCAAAGATCAGCTTCAATATGTTAATAAGTCAAATAGTCAGATTTTTCAATAGGTATCTACTTAGGTACTCATTAGCACACCTACCCAATACGTAATATTTTTAGTATCTACCTATTGTTTTCCGTTATATACAGTTGTATAATTTATTCACAAATTATTTACCAAAAGCTATAAAACAATACAATTATCATTCGACTATTTTAATATAGCTCGAGATCTTAGATAACTAATTCGGAATTTATTTCAAGACAACTCAAATCAAGTATTAGGCTCAGTACGATCGCAGTGATGTTCATAACAACTTAACTCTGAAAGTGAAACAAGCTCCTAAGCCATCGCAGTCACGAGTTACGTAACTATTTTTGAATTACAGACAATGAAATGACAATTTTAATAGCGTCAATTTAAGTCTGGTCAAATCATGACAGATAGCTAGATAACTTACAGACTTACTCAAAAAATTGAGTACCTACCATCTTATGAAGTAACAAAACAAATTGTCAAAATCGGTTCCCCCAATGCAAAGTCATGAGGTAACACAAAAAACATTCAAATTGACATCTGGCAAGTAGTTTTTGTGTTACCCGTACTTTTAGATTTTGAAGTTGGTTTTATTTTGTAAAAAGTTATTAATAAAGTACAACAATATTAATAGAAGTGTAATAAACTCATCACAAAAACAATCATCGACGGTCTGAAACCTCACTCACAATAGATTACTTAACTAACCGATCGATAACGAACCGCAACTTAACAGATCGTTCGTGCAAGTCCTTTAACGGCGTTTTAATTGGCAACAATACGCTGTTAACGACCACCGCGGGGCTCGAATCTTGACGTGATGGTCGGAATGGGGGAAGGGTCGTCCTTATGTATAGTCGTAAGTCGCATTTAATGTAAATGATAGATTAACAGACGTGTCATGTATGATGTGATGATGGCTATCACACTGCTTGCAGCAAAGATACACTTTCGTTTTGATAAGTTATTTCAGAAAACTCCAGCAGCATCTTTGCTTTTTTGCAGGTGGTAGGGCCTAGAGCTCACCCGGGGAAGTACCTACCACCGCCCGCCACGGTACTTAGTACCATTCCTACCGTGTAATAATTGTTTTAAGAACAATTGTGTTCCGGATAGGAAGGTGTGGAGCTGGTTACACTTTATTAGAGGCGACCATCTCAGTCCTCAGGGGTAGCAACGCATCTGTGACCGAATTAGAATGAGACTCATTGAGTCTAGTTCTAGGTCGGTCACAGTTGTCATGGGCGGCGGCGGAAGGTGGTGCTGCATGCTCGTTTGCTATCTTAATTCAATAATAAAAAAAAAACTTTCCATCCAGTTTATTAGCACACAACACTTTATTTTCTACACTCTATACCTACTTTATTATATGATAATTACCATTTAATTTTACAAGTAAACTAGAGGAGAACTTCATTTACAACTGTTACAAAAATAATGTTTATCTGCACTACTTTGGCTTGTGATATTTATATCCTACCCTCAACCCACTTTCAATATAAAAACGGAATATAATTGGAAGTCGTTTAACACTTACATAATCTAAAACAATAATTATATTAAATGTATTGATATAATGCGTATTTATAATTTTTATACGTGGGTAATTATTGTAATTAATGATAATTAACATGAGAATGTTGAAGGAAAAGAGAGCGAGGGAAGTAAAAGTGTAACAGGTGATGCACATAATCGTAGGCAATCGTGTCTTCTAAAGCACAGAAGGTGTCATGAAAATCGCCAGTGGTTTACGTACTCTACAACTACATCTATACCTGGTAGATAATCCTTCAAGACAAAAAATGATTAATTTCCATGGATTTTAATATTATATCAAAGAAAAATAAACTCCATCGACAATGGAATGTGTAATATTTAAACCAACTCCGGCTGTTTATTTCTCCGGCGAACGATGTTAACATGTTCGGACTACTTTTTTTAATCTAGAACCGTTTGTGAGAAGACCAACGCCCATAGATACCCATAGAGTTGATGAAACACTAGACATGACATAAGTTATACAGAGAAAAGGAAAAACTAGTAAGTACTTAGATTTATTAGGTACCTACTTCGACTCGCAATAGATTGGTATTGGTAAAATCTTTACTCTCTTAAATGAAAATATGATTGAATGATGAAAATGATGAACTTTTATTTATTTGTAACCTGGACAAATAATTGCGAGCAATATTTTGTACTAAGTACATCTCGCCAATTGCAAGTAACTTTCGATAGTTAAAAACTTACTAATATATTTTATATTATGTATTTATAAGTTTATAGAGTATACTGTACAATTCCACCAAAACAAATCCTGAATAATTGATATTTTCTAGCATAATCGATTTTAAAATTTAATTTTTTATTTATTCATTTTGTCAGTGAAGCCGATGCAATGGTTTCCACGCCCATAAAGAACTTACATCAATAGATAACATTTCTAATCACACTAGTCGTATGGTACAACCGCCTGCCGTATCAGGCGTAACCCTCCACAGCTGCCGAACGAGAATTAAAATACCATTTCATTACGATACGAGCGTTTCTAACGCTGGGAGCCTGGGAGGGTTAACGATTCTTTTCCATATTTGAAATGAAATTGTGTTTGTGTGATTTATTAAGTTACGTACAATTTATTAGGGCAGGGTAATTTTTACCTTAAGAGGAAACGCGTGTTACCTCTCGTTGCGTGGGTTTCGTTCGAACGAGTGTACAAATCAACTTTAAATGGATTTTTTAATTTTAAATTAAGACATGAATTTAATTCGAAATTTATTGGCTATGGCTATGAATTCTAAATTAATAAACGTTAAAGCTTAGATATAAAAGGCAATTTTCGGAATAGCTCGATAAGGAATGAGGAGAACGCAGGTTTGCCTTATATGCCTCATAAACATATCAAAGTATTTTCAATGCTTATATTTACAATTCTTATGAAATTGTCACGTAAGAAACTTATATGAATAATTCATAATCATTCATCATTAATCTGTTATATCTTCAAGGTTACAAAGCAAATCAAAATTAACAGGCAGTGTCGTATAGTAAATAAATAAATTAATAACAAAAGTACCTATAGTTACAATAACAGGAATGCATATAAATAGGTAGATTTATGAATCAAATTCAAATTCAAATTCAAATCTTTATTTCTTCGAAGTAGGTTTTTACAAACTCATTTCGAAAGTCAAGTTACGCCATCGCTTCAACAAATCCCTACGGTGAGTGGTCTTGGGAGAAGAAGCGGCAAGAAACTCCCAAGGAGTCTCTTTTTTCTCTTTCACCACTCACAGTACAGTACAGTAAATATGCGCATAAATCAGTAAATATGCGCTCCCTCGCATCGCATTATTAGGATTATTTATGCCGTGGACCATGGACATAAATAAATAAGACATGGAACCCATTGAGTTTATACAGGGTATTATTAGTTTTTTTACAAGCATCCGATGTAGGAAAATTAAAGAAAAGTTACGGTCTAGGAACGAAGAAAGAAGGCCGCGGAGTTCTAAAGAAGGTTATCTGAGTAAGAAAAGTTATGCCAAGACGATCCACTTCGTAAAAATAGGAATGGGAAAAATGTAATCATAATTTTAGAATGTAATTACTGCAGGACGCCCGGAAAAGCTTCCGCGAGCGTCTTTCAACAAAGGGTCCTGAATTCCTGATCCGAGTGGTAGGGGAGGACAAATCGGATTATCGTAGTAGATCTGCAACCGTAGGCACTATATCCGAAGTCCCCACCTACCCCTACCTGCGTACACCCATGCACACAAAAGCGATTCCAAGCCTGAAGATAACCTAAAATCGATCACATTGTCGTTATGACATAATACGGGCCGTGGCGGGCCGCAGACGTTTCCAGAAACCGTATCGTGGCAATGAGGAGCGTGGGCGCAACATCTTTACAACATCCCATAATCATAAAATATACGAGACAACACAATGCCTATGTTTTATTTCGATATTTTATTGCCGATGCCATAAATAACCAGATAACTGATAAAGTCTGCTTTATAGAGCTGGCATTCAAGTTCGAACAACGGAAATTGGAATAAGGTGAATAGACGATTTTTTTTACTTTAAGTCATTGCTTAATAGACCCACTTGATTGTAGGTAAGTGGCGATGAAGTATTATTGAGCGCACTGACTTAGTAATGCAAATTATTTATTAGGAGTAATTCAAAAACTACATATCAAATCTTGTTCTACACACGGGATACACAACGAACACCAGCCTTGGAATATAAAACGAATCATAAAAATTAAAAATCTAATCATAAAAACACGTAAAATTATAATCGAATTGAGAAGTTCCTCCTCTTTTTGAAGTCGGTTAAAAGCACAGACTTATAAAACAACCAAATCTAACATAATTTTCACCACTACAAAGACGTATGTAAGCAATAGTTTCATCTCTTTCTCTCCCATGACACGTACGAAGTCTATCTCGTTTTATTTTTGTTGTTGCTACACTCACGCACACATAGACAAAATGGGGTTGAAGCACTCCCGCCATTTTGTTAAGCTACAAGAAGCTCACTTTTTGTATGAGAACCATAGACAACATTAGACCATGAACAGTAGACCATGAACGTTTTGTATGTAGATTATCAATGTTATCAGTTCAGCATGTCTATGTATGTAGTTGTAACTGGCACGCTTTTTTCTCCCAATATGTTAGGTGTGCTTATTTTTTTATAAGTCTGTGGTTAAAAGGTTATAATTATAGATCAATCGATCATCGATCGTATAATTAATGAAATGCAATAGACACTAATAAATCGAATAGGTTACTCGATCAGCTCAGGAAGATAAAAAATTTGCGGTCAAGTTTCGGCGACGGCCTTGTGCGGCCGATTGGTTCGCAATGCATAATTCACGGTGCTAGTCTGCCATTTACATAATATTACGCTGGAATTTAGACAGGTGTCTATAATATTTATAATCTGGTTGCCCAGTTAACTTATGCATGATACTGGATCTTAACAACAACGACGACCACTTTTTAGAACGTAATCTAGACATGCTATTTTGCAAAATTGATAAAACACAGTTTATCAATTTTGCAAAGTACTTATGTGTGTTTATTATATTGTTCAGTATAATTTGCCGTTGATGGCGTATCGTATGTATACAATAATCAATTACATACTTCTATCAACTAATACAATCGATAAACATTATTCGCGATGATCATCGATCATTAAGATTTATTCTAGAGAACTTTTGTATTGTTGATGAGATTTTATTTGTGTCTATTTATCTATCCTGGCTATGTATTAATTTTCTAGAATCAACCATGAAATGATACCGGTAGCAATTGAACAGTCGGCTCTATTACGATCGACTAATTTGAATCACGTTATCTCCACTATAGCTCCTTTTATAACTATTTCAAGAACGTGCACTTCGGTGACTGCAATCATATTTTGAAATCAACTCATTATTGTCAAACTTTCACTTATAGCCAGGATTGTAGACAGTAATTAACTAATAACCACTTTCTAGTTCCACCAACCCGCACTGGAGCAGCGTAGCGTGGTGGAGTATGCTCTAGATTTCCTGAATATTGAGGAGATATCTGCGCTCATCACTGAGCCATAATAATGGGTTGAAACCAATAATAAAAGAGTCCCCCACCGAGGGTCAAGGTAGTTCAAGGTTCACCGTACCTACCGTTGTATTGAGTGGGTGGTGCTAAACACGAAAGTTCTTATGCTTCCTCTAATTTGGCTTAACAAAGGCTTTATTTACTCGTAGGAAACCGTGTTAACAAAGCACGGAAAACGTTGTAAAGTTTGTTTCCAGTGGTCGACAATCCTGTCCGACATGCCTTGATAACTCGATCATTTGTGCTCATTTCCTGTGTCCCATAAGAAGCTACTTGTTATTAGGTACATGTGAATGTAACTAAAGAATATTATATTTGCCTGAATCGTGCAAACAAAGGGTATTTTTCAGTCCCTGAATTTAGCAATTATTTGGCTATATAGGCACAAATATCTGGGGATGTAATGGATTTGTGTGTGTGTGTGTGTGTGTTAATGACAATATTAAGCGGCCATCACTAAGCTTCTTAAATATCCAATAAATAATGTAGTTCAATTAAAAACCTCTTAATTAAATGAGTCAATTTAAATGCGATGCAAGGTTTGCTTCCAATTAAATTAAATATTTAATATAAGACGATTATTTATTCAAATCAATGTATGCGGTGTCAAGATAAATTTATGACTTAATTGGCGTCGCAAATTTTACGATATTAGTTTTCAATATTTTGCGTGTTCATTGCGAAGTGGACATTTTAGTACCTGGAAATGCAATAAAACGGCCGGCAAACGACCATAACGTAACGAACGGGAAAAAGTTTATAGCGGAACTGGTAATAATGTAACAACCTACATCGAATTAATAAATAAGTATTTTGCAATGGAAAGATTATACGTATCAAATTAGGGTTACCCTTGTTTCGTAAACAACTTTTGATATAATTTTAATAAATCGAACAACGTTTATGATAATAATCAGTTTGTATAATATCGTTTGACATAATTTTCATTTGATCGAATATTCATTTTGTGTAATATTGATTGACATAATGTTCATTTGATCGAATATTATTTTATACAATGTTGATTTTCGACGAAAAGTTGTTACTTATACCAAACAAGAGGCACCCATCAAATTACAATAAACATAGGTATTTAGTTTATTTATTATCAAATAGATCTTGGTTTCCTTTCGCAGTGTAATAGGTACAACGAATTGGCAGTTTTTTCAAAGGTCCCTCTCATATTTCAATACCGCATGATATGGTCAGGTGTTAGAGCCTAAAGAGTTCGTCCAGGGTAGTACCACCGGCTGTCACGGTACCTATAGCTACTTTGCTACCTGATTTTTAACACCCAAATAAGATACCTATGAATAGTTACTTGGCTTGGAGAATAATTAGAACTTTTCAAGTCACTTGTCAGTGATGAGTGACGACTGTAATCATTTTAACCTCGCTAATTGATGAAAATAATATGTTATTATACTTAAAAAAACTCCACAAGCATAACTTATCTAAATGACTGTGCCTATTATAATGATATGGCTAATTTGAGACGCACGTCGCGTCGGCCCGCGTCAATCACAATGACTTCTCTAATGGACGATTTGTAGAGCTCCCAGCCGCCCTGTAATTAATGGGTTGGGATATTAGAACTGTATGATGGGTGTCAGAAGGGAATTAAATGTGGCCGCGTGACTCTCACGAGTGAGTGTACCGTCGGAAATAATTACGGCTTGTGATAACAATGACTCGAATATTTGAGATATCATTCGATGCAGTTGTAATAGTTTAAGTTTTTTAGTGAGAGAATTTTGTTTATTGGTGAGATTTATAATTAACATAGCTAAGTACCTAATAGATTTTGGGCTGAATGTAAAACAAAACTCCGTTGATTTTGGTTTGAATATGTGTATTTTTAATGATTTTTAACTCGACCTGTATGTTTATTTGTAACGGAATCATTCAATATAATTAACAGCAATTTTACGAGAACTTATTTCCTATTATTTTTTAATATTTTCCATGTCTTGGTTGAGGTAGGTACCAACCCTACCAACTTTTACAACTCTACTATATAATGCGCCAGTTACAGTTATTACCCAGTAGATATATATTTTGTAAGTAAAATATTTAGTTAAAATGACATTGGAATTTGAAGAACAAGCAATACTAATGGTTTTTAAACAACCGGCCGAGTTCACGAAGAGTTAGTTATAACAATGGGAGCATTCATCTTCTAGTTTACTTGCCACGTTAGTACATTTATTACAATGTGGGATGTGGGTTGGTTTCACTAGTGAAAACTGGTAGAAGTTTTATGTACAAAATATTTTTACTACACCCTTTTATT
Source organism: Hesperia comma (assembly GCA_905404135.1). Lineage (NCBI taxonomy): Eukaryota > Metazoa > Arthropoda > Insecta > Lepidoptera > Hesperiidae > Hesperia > Hesperia comma. Next base: position 875,400 of record FR990030.1, on the reverse strand, counting down.
AGCTTGACCTGTGTGTAGGTATGTGATGGAAACTTTCAGCGTAATTTTCACCAACTTCACGAACTTAACTAGAAAATGTGCACAGAGGTCAAGAGCCAATCTTTACTTGATTACATAATCTGATACAGCCGAAGATCGTCTCTTTACAGTATAATATACTGTAATGTAGGTCCTACTACTGTGAATGGTCATTTATAATTAGCATAAGTTGTTTATTTTTGTTATTTGTTTAATACTTCGGCTAAATCTTTGATAACACTTGAATTTAACGTTTATTTCGTCATTGTTTGAGTTGATGTAGGGCTGTCAAAACATTTTGAAATTCATTTAAATAAAACTATTACTAAGCGAATTTTAAACCAAAAGAAGCGAGTAGGTATATTAAGATGTAGGCATTTTATTTTAACATAACTATTAATGTAAGGTAGAAATACAATCCGAAATAAAACTAAATATTTTATTTCTATAACCTTTCTACTCTTTGAAGTCAGCGAAAACATAGTTAAGAAATGTCATAGAAAAGGCACCAAAGTAGCAGCCCTAAGTGTACCTACAGGAAGAGTTCAATTAACCTCTGCCCCTTGTGGCTGATCGCATCTAGTCCGGTCCATCGGTCGCCGGTGGCCCGCTAACGAGCCCTATGCTAACTTCAAATGCTCTGTTGAGAACAGACGGCTTGTGAAAGTTCTAGAACATGTAGCTATATAGACTACATAGTCTAAAATGTGAAACCAAACAGCTAAACTCGTAATTAAAGTACTGTTACGTGTCAGGAGTAATGGGCTCGAGAAAATGCCAAAATGTACCACAAAGACTTTATTTGTACTCGTAGATACACAAATTACACGATGTACACAGTACACACTAAAACACTCTGCACGTAGATACTAGTAAACACACTCGTCGCACACTGTATCGCTCGTAGAAATCACTTCACTTCGCACTGGTATCGCTCGTAGGTATCGCTGGTATCTTCCTGGTTTCGCTTCCGAAACGAGAATGTCCTGCCGGCGACCAAGTGCCTCTTTTTATACCACTCACGCACCATTCACGACAATCGAGAATATTCCCGCGAAGTCCGGACCCGCGTCGAAATAAAGTTCGAGAACGTTCCTTGCAACCGACTTCCGCCCGTATGACTATTGCCGTAATGGTCGAAGCGTCGTGCGTCCTTTTGAGAGAGCCGCGCTCCTATTGTTTCTATTGTTGCGCGACATGTTTATGGCCCCTATTGTTTATTGTTTTCGGCGTAGCGAAGTCGATGCGCCAGGGTTGTCACATTGCCCCCCTCTTAGTCATGCTCGTCCCGAGCATTATTCGATCCATGAAATGGTGCCAATCTGTCCACGTGCACGATCTTCGGCTTTCTTCTGTCCCCCTGTCTGATCCGGTAGGTCACGTCGTTAATCCTCGTGACAACTGTGTAAGGGCCTTCCCATCGTGCTTGTAGCTTCGGAGACTTCCCTTTCTTCCGCAGTGGATTGTGCAACCATACAGAATCTCCCTCCTTGAAACCATGTTTCCGAGCATCGCGATCGTACCGGGTTTTCATCTTTTCGCTGGTCTTCAAACATTGCTCCCTTACAAGGTCATGTGTCTCGTCCAATTGTTTCCGTAAGTCCGCGATGTATTCAACGGTTGGTTTCGGGGCATCTGGCGGTGTTCCGGTAAGCAAATCCAATGGCAGACGCATTTCTCTTCCGAAGTTAACTTTAGCCGGTGTAAATCCCGTGGATTCGTGTATGGCAGAGCGATATGACATCAGGAACAGAGGAATGTACCGATCCCAGTCTCGCTGATGTTCCTCGACGACCTTGGCCAAGTGATGTTCCAACGTTTGGTTGAATCTCTCCACCATGCCGTCAGATTGAGGATGCGCCGGTGTGGTACGTGTCTTATTTATTCCCAAAAGATCACACATCTCCTGGAATAACGTCGACTCGAAGTTCCTGCCTTGGTCGCTGTGTAACTCCAATGGTACACCAAAGCGGCATACTACCTCCTCGACAAGTTTCTTGGCCACGGTCTTCGCCTCTTGGTTCGGAGTTGCAAACGCTTCCGGCCATTTGCTGAAGTAGTCTTGAACCACGATGATGAATCTATTCCCGTCTTCAGACTGAGGGAATGGGCCAGCAACGTCTATGGCGATTCTTTCCCAAGGGGCTCCGACGTTATACAGCTGTAGTTTTCCCTTGGTTCTAGTGCGGGGCCCTTTCACTGAAGCGCACACGGTACACTTCCTGCACCAATCTTCAACGTCCTCTCGACACCGCACCCAATAAAAGCGTTCTCGTATCTTTACGAGGGTCTTCTTGATGCCGAGATGCCCACCAGAAGTGCCATCATGTACGAGCTTCAGCAAATCAGCCACTTTACTCCTGGGAATAACCATTTGCAGGGTTTTTTCCTTTCCGTTGAGTGATTCCCAGCTCCGGTAAAGCGCGCCATTCTCCAATATAAGGCTGTCCCATTGAGCCCAGTATGCCTTAGTCGTCGCGCTTGATGCTGACACATCACTCCACAGGGGCCTCTGTCCTTTGGCTTTCCATTCCATGATCAGGCTGAGGTCTTTGTCGTCCTTCTGAGCTTGGCTTACTTGTTCCGTTCCCCAAGACTCGTCTAGGTCCTGCATCCTTATCACCCTGACCTCTTCTTTGGCCTCATGCTTGATGCAATGTCGACATTCTTCGGAGCATGGGCGTCGTGACAGGGCGTCGGCATTCGAATGAGCTCTTCCATTGCGATGCTCTATTACGAAGTTGAACTCTTGAAGCTGTTCGATCCACCTCGCGACCTGGCCTTCCGGGTTCTTGAATTGCAGAAGCCACCTCAGAGCGGCGTGGTCCGTTCTTATCGTGAACTCGCGTCCCAGCAAATATTTGCTGAAGTGCTGAAGGGTCTTCACCACAGCCAGTAATTCACGCCGAGTCACACAATAATTCCTTTCAGGTTTCGAAAGGGTCTTGCTGAAGTACGCAATGACCACCTGCTGGCCGTCCTGGTCTTGGGATAATACTCCTCCGATGCCAGTATTGCTAGCGTCCGTGTCCACTATGAATCTCCCTTCCCTTCTGGGATAGCCAAGAATCGGAGCCGAGCACAGACGTTCCTTTAAGCGAACAAACGCATCTTCGCAATCGGAATCCCAACTGAAGATTCTCTTGTCCTCCGTGAGACGGTGTAATGGCTTGGCTATCTCTGAGAAGTTTTTCACAAACCGACGGTAATAGGCGCATAGTCCCAAGAACGCTCTCACATCGGTTTTGTTCTTTGGTGTCGGCCATTCTTGAACAGCTCTTATCTTGTCCGGATCAGTTTGAACACCTTCGTCCGATATGATGTGTCCCAAGAATGATACTTCCTTCTTGAAGAAGTCACATTTCTTTGGATTGAGCTTTAGGTTGGACTCCCGGAATCGTCTGAATACCTTCTCCAGATTTCGCTTGTGTTCCACGAAGTTTCGTCCCATGACTATGACGTCATCGAGGTATACCAGACAAGCGTCCCCCAAAAGTCCCACCAACACTCGCTCCATGAGACGCTCAAAAGTGGCAGGAGCGTTACATAAGCCAAAAGGCATTACGCGAAACTGCCACAAGCCATTTCCGGTTCCGGTGGTAAAGGCGGTCTTCTCTTTGTCTTCTGGCCGGACTTCTACTTGCCAGTAACCACTCTTCAGGTCGACCGTCGAAAACCACTTCATGCCACCAAGCATATCCAATGTGTCGTCAATCCGAGGCAGAGGGTAGCTGTCCTTCTTGGTAACGTTGTTAAGCATCCTGTAGTCAACACAGAATCTAGTACTGCCATCCTTCTTTTTCACGAGCACCACAGGTGAACACCAAGGGCTAGTTGACGGTTCGATGACCTTGCTGCGCACCATGTCCTGAATCATTTCAGCAACTTCGTGTTCCTTTGCCAATGGTACTCGTCTTGGTCTTTGCTTGATTGGTAAGGTTGTACCAGTATCTATTGGGTGAGTGACAAGATTTGTTCTTCCCAGGTCGCTATCTCCTCTGGTAAAGATGTCCTTGTAGTCCATTAACAACTTTGCTGCCTGAGTATATTCTTCGGAGCTCAAATTCCTCCTTGTCGCCTCCAGCAAAGATGTCATGTGATCCGTTGATCGAGGTTTGTCTGAGTTTTCTTGGACCTTCCTCAAGCTGTCCACGGTTTCACATCGGCCGATAACCGTATTCTTTGCGAGGTATATCGGCGTGCTGCTAAGATTGATGACCTTTAATTTGGCGTCACGTTTGGTCATGAGCAGTGTCCTTGCCGTGATCCAACTAGGATGATCTCCACAATCTTCTATTACGACACATCGATCCAGCTGTATCTTTTCGGGAAACCTAATCTGGACCAAGGTTTCCGATCTGGGTGCCAGCTTCACAGTCCTCAAACAGTACACTGCTCCTGAACATGAACCGTCCAAGAAGACTTCTTGATCCTTGAAGCTTAACACTCCTCTGGCTATATCAACTATACAGTGATGTGTCCGTAGAAAGTCCAGTCCGATAATGCAGTCGTCAGTTATATTCGCCACTAAAACAGACTGCGTGTAAATGTCACTTCCGAGTTTCAGTCTTGCTTCCGTAACTCCTAGGACGGTCACTGGCTGGCCTGTCGCTGTCTGCAGATTGCATGATGGTCGTCCATTTTCCCACATGATAGTCCGCTTGAGTAGTTCCGGTCGAACGATGGATTTCGATGCTCCCGTGTCAATAGTAAAGCGACAGGGTATGCCATTTATTTCTCCGGTAGTTACGAGACTGTTGCCGTCACAAGCTTGTGATACCAAGACAGTAGGGGCTCGACGAAGTCCAGCCAGTGCCCGCCCCGCGGCGCTGGCGCCTTTTAGTTTAACGGCTCCTGGGTCTCGACTTGGGTAGCCGTCGACACCGATTTTGGTTGCTTCCGAGTTCGGCAGTTAATCCTTATATGGCCTCGTTCGCCGCACCCGTAACAGATAGGCCCGGTACGAGGTTGAATCGCTGCTACGACTTCGCGCACCTTGCAACTTTTATAGTCGCTTCGTACCGCTTCCACTTCAAGAGCATGCGCTAAAGCTGCTTCCAAAGTGGCGTGATGACCCAAGCGCACCGTTGCTCTCACTTCGGGGTCCCGTATACCGCTGACGAAGGCCTCTAACACTTTGTCCTCGACGGGTGTGGAACTCGACGCATAGGCTCGGCGTACGAGGCGCTCGATCTCCGTAGCCCATTGCTGCAGTCCTTCGCTCGACTTCTGTACTCGGTCTTTAAGTTGCGCGCGGTACACGTGCTCCAGGTGCTTTTCCCCGTAACGAGCTTCCAAGGCCTTAAATAGCGACTCCAAGGTGCGTCGCTCGGCGGGCAGGTTCTCAAGCACCAGCAGTGCCTCTCCTCGTAGAGCTAGGGTGAGTGCCGCCAACGAGTGCTCGTCCTCCCAGCCGTTCCCACTAGCTACTACTTCGAACTGGTGCCTAAACGCCGTCCACGAGGTCGTGCCGTCGAAAGTTGGGACCTTAAATTTCGGGGCCCCAGGGCATGAACTAGTTGCTGCCGTGCCCGAAACCTTCATTTTTTGCAGCTTGTGGTCCAAATCCACGAGCCTAGTTTCGTGGGAGTTTAGTAACGCGTCATGGTTTTTGAGCGCTTGGTCGTGCTCGGATGTACGCGTCTTTACCAGTTCCAGGTCTTCCTTTACGACGTTCAGTTCTCCCTGGAAACCATCCAGCTTTGCATCGATTGTCCCCAATTTACTTTCCAGGCCCTCCATGGCTTCCCGCTGGCTCCGCTGTATGGCTTCGCGCTGGCTCTCAATGGCTTCGCGCTGACTCTTCATGTCTTCACGCAGGCTCTCCAGTTTACTATCTAGGCTCTGCTGTATAGCGGCTAATAAAGAGGCCATATCGAATGCACTCGGTGTCGGTACTGATGCAGCTGATGTAGTCGGTGGTCCAGCGGTGGTCTCCGTTTCCATACGGTCACGCCCCGGCGACTCCATCCGCGCGGCATCCAATGCCGTCTGCCGTCGCGTACGAATCCCTTCTTCACTTTGAGGTACTACAGGCATTCCGCTTCTGTCACCAATTGTTACGTGTCAGGAGTAATGGGCTCGAGAAAATGCCAAAATGTACCACAAAGACTTTATTTGTACTCGTAGATACACAAATTACACGATGTACACAGTACACACTAAAACACTCTGCACGTAGATACTAGTAAACACACTCGTCGCACACTGTATCGCTCGTAGAAATCACTTCACTTCGCACTGGTATCGCTCGTAGGTATCGCTGGTATCTTCCTGGTTTCGCTTCCGAAACGAGAATGTCCTGCCGGCGACCAAGTGCCTCTTTTTATACCACTCACGCACCATTCACGACAATCGAGAATATTCCCGCGAAGTCCGGACCCGCGTCGAAATAAAGTTCGAGAACGTTCCTTGCAACCGACTTCCGCCCGTATGACTATTGCCGTAATGGTCGAAGCGTCGTGCGTCCTTTTGAGAGAGCCGCGCTCCTATTGTTTCTATTGTTGCGCGACATGTTTATGGCCCCTATTGTTTATTGTTTTCGGCGTAGCGAAGTCGATGCGCCAGGGTTGTCACAGTACCTATACCAAAAAAATCTTACTGGTTCTATAGTACTTACGACATATTAATTGAGTTCCACAAACGTATAATTTGGTATATTTGAGACGTAGGTAAGTTCGACCATACGGCGTATGCCAACGTATATTACTGTACATAGTAAAGGATCGAGTGACTTATTCGGCCCGCTGTTGCGCACTACCACTAGTGTCAGCCCCGTGAACAGTTAACGGGCCTTATGTATTCATGTCAAATATTGTCACTACCATATACGAACGCTACACGCACTGTGATAAATCTCAACACTTAAAACATCTCAATACAATATGTACAATATGTAGGTACTTACTTTTGTACCGTGAAAACATAATTAGGTAGGTAGGTACCTATGTAAAGTTAGGCTTCTCATTCTTTATGCTGTACCTTTATTTTTTCAATATAAAATAGAAAGTATCGATGAAAGGGAAAAAATCTATTCACTCTCCCCTGCGAGGCCATGGTAGGTAACTGCAAATAGCTTTTCTTTTTTTAATGAATTTTTCAACTGCCAACGCTTCCGGTATCAAAATGGGGCAAGAACAATCTTTATTCGCATTATCGTCTTACGAGCAACATGGTAAGTAGGTACTTACTAGCGATGTCAAAAGACATGATTACATACCTACTGCTGATACAGATAACATCTTACAATTCGAATGCAATGAGGTGCGTTTTTAACTTCCCGTTGAGAAAATTACAAAAAAAAAGTTATTACTTTCACGTCGATTTTTATTGATGTTGTACTAACATTGGATAACAGTTTGTCTATTACTCTGTTCTTCCTGACCATCTGCCCTGTACTTGACCTAGACCACAAGAAGCTTTGCTCCCTCACCGCAGCTAGTGAAACCGCAAGAGGAATAATTCTAAGTCGTGTGAGAAATAAATTGCACTACCTGTAGGCTTGTTACGATACTTACGATTGGTCCATTAACCTCACATTGAAAGATATTAGCATATAAAGTGCGCTGCGGCTCGGAAAGGATCAATTAACCCATCGACGGCGCCCGATCCGATCCGTGAGTCCCGTGACCCACGGGCCACGACCCGCTAACGAGATGATATAAACGTAAATATTCAAAATCGTGTCGTGTAAAATGGGCTAGTGGTAGCTTTATTTCTAAATTCGAATAGGATTTGGATTGTTTTGATTGAGCTTTGTATTGTTTTGTTTAATCACTAGGGGAAAGAATAAATCAGGTGCGTGTGTGCTGCGACACACGACTGTTGTTTTTAATGTGAAACGTCAATGAAAGCATATCGTTATAGTGAAATAGATTACAATAAACTCAGTGGCTTACCCCAGTCTTCATTTTCTTATAAATTTTATTATTAACGACAAAAAATCTTCCTTATTAATTATAGTGTACTAAAGTTCAAGTAGACGTTACCTATCAAATGTACTTTTGGATTTAAACATGTTATTTTGTGGAGCTACTCAAGGTCCCAGAGACCTTTAAATCCAACATCGAATTCTAAAATGAAACAACATAAATTTAAAGTGCAGAGTGGGGCAAGCGAACGTCGAGGCCACTTCTGTTTTATTTTGAGGCTCGTATTGTACGGATTGTACCGCGGTCCACGGTATCTCGTGATGGATAATCTTGATAACAAGGTCCAAACTTGTTCCAAAACCGTTTGGCGCCTCGCGCGGAAACTTTGCTTAAGTTTAAACTAACGTTTATTTAATCGTTTGTGGGTTTCGCCTACGCACTACCTCGCCGTTATTCCCTGCCATAATTTAGTTTAATATCGTTTTTATGTCCAAGGGGTTTTAAGTAGTTTACTATAGCCTGGTTAATCGATGAGGCAATAACACCAGGAGTTTGAATATCACTGGACCACCCAGGCTACTGCACTCTTGGTAATTGGGTAATTGATGATTATTGAGATGGTCAGGAAGCGCTTAAGCAAGTGGGCTGTTTATTTGGTGGCTGGTCATTCCTAGAAGTACATATATTAATAGGAATAGCTGCCTGGTCAGGCAATTATCGAGTTCAGAGATAGAATATTGTCCTTGTAAAAACATATGTCATGAATTCTGTCAACTTTTTATTGTGTAAACAATAATATTTTTAATTATAGTCAAGCTAATGACTTGTTAAAGCTTTTAAAACACAATTAAATTCCAGCAGGCCTGTCCAATCAAACAAATTGGTCATTAAACAAAAGGCGAGTAAAATCAGTCGCGGGCCCAATTACACCACAATCAGTCCCCTGCACCAATTATTTCGCAGAACCTGCATTAATTACCCTGGCGGGGAGAGAATGAGTTAAATTAATTGCAACTCAACCTCGCAACGGGCGGTTTACGTTCATTTAAATATTAAAAGCCACGAGGACTCGTGTAAGGAAGGGTATAATAAACTTGACGGAAAACTCGACAGGCAATCCGTCACAATACAGGGGCTCCATTTGTCAAGCGCTAACTAAGGGTTAGGGTTTTAAGGTTTATTTTATGCTTAGTATTTTGATGGCAAAATTTTATTTTCACGCAATTTGTTAAGTTTTTTTCTAAATACGCTTGACGGCGCAGTGAAAAGGAGGTCCTTATATCTGGACGAGTTTGACAACTGACGTAACACCGCATGCTAAAGAAGCATTCACGACATGGCGACAGCAAGAAGAGGAGCTGTCATCAGGTGGTGGAGGTTCCTTACGTGTGCTGGTGGAACGTCGTGATATGAAGATACAATCCGTGATATTCTGTTAAATCCGTTATAGTTGTTGAATGGAATCATAAAATGTACTATGCAAATCTAAAGGACTTCGTTTGTATTCAAGGCCTGGTCTCCTTATTGATACCTCATGTATTTGTACTCAAGATAGCCGGCATCCTTTCTACATCAGAAGTGGGATAAAGAACCCAGCGCTCATGAAACCTTGCATAAAAACATAAAAAATAATGCATTTAGAATATTTTTGCAATAAACGGTGAAAAATAAAAGAGGACTGACAAAAGATGTCATTTGAAATTTTCTTGGAAGTGAATATTTTACGATGTAAATCATTACAAACGCATTGGAAACGATCGAATTGGAACGATCATTGTTGAAAACTGAGGTTGCAAATAAGGATTGTGTTGTTGGATAGTGAACACCTACTTCCATAGTATATGTGTTCGATGGAGCTCTTTTGGTAACATTGTTCCATTGGTTGTGATAATATTGTTCCGTTACAGAATGTGCAAGGAGTGTCATGGATATAGAGGTATGGAAAAGTCTCACAAAAACTCTCAGACGATTCATAAACACGACCATGACCGTGTGTAAAGTATGAAAATATGAACGATATTCGACTAAACTACGAAGATTTATGTTGTAAAGGTGATGGCGGTTGTAAAAGCCATGGCCAGCGTATCATGGATAGCAGAAAGTCGTGTATAATACGAATGTACAAAAATGTGTGGAAATGTGCGCTAATGTGCGCTAAAACGCACCTTTCAGTATTGTATGCTTCTTAGATCGCTGCTAATGTTTGAGAGAGCACAGCGTCAACATAATTCTGGTTTTCTATTGGTATGCGTTAATACTAAACGCTTATCGGTATGTATTGCATTTCTAATAACATTGTTGAGTGGGTAAGTCACTAAGGGTGAGTATGTCGGTAAGGCAGTAATTACTATTAACATTGGTATACTTCTTGGAGAGCGACGTTGCGATGGGGATTCCTGTAGAGTACCTAGCTGAATAGATGAGGAGGACAGAAGGAGCACAATATTATCATGCGTGATGGAGGAAGGGTGGTGCTGTACGCTCGTTTGCTTTCTTAATTCCATAAAAAGGAGGGTTGTAAGTTCTTTAACTAGTAGGTAATTTACCCTATTAACTATCAATAATAAAGTATGGAATAATTGTAACGTAATCAGAACAAAATGCATACGAGATTAAGACGCTGGTGTTTTAGACTTCCGTTTCTATTGTTTAATTCGATCCGAACTTATTTACGTTGTCTTAAGTCTACTTCAAATGCCGTTACATTATGTGTCGGTGATGAGGCTTAAAAGGGATATCATAGACCTTCAGCCTAGTAATGTCACTGAGCTTTACAAAGTGTTGAATTGCTGCGTCCTACAAGATGTTAACTTGAACATCGTTTAAGGAGCTAAATAATATTTCTGATGAGATTTATAGCCTGAAAGCTTTGAAATTGATGAATCAATTGTGATAGGATTTGGCTTCAATAGTAATGGATAATAATGTTTGTTTATAGCTAAAATTGTGACATGCCCTGGTTTTGAATGGCTACAATGAAGATATAGTATGGGATCATTATGGAGCGATTAAATTGTAACTACCATTGGATCCAATGTGAAGTCTGAGGTTTATGACTATTGTGTACAGAATAATAATTTCAGAAACGATGAGATGAATTACATTCGGATGTTACGGACCAACAGTAAAAGAATATTAATGACAGTAATGTTATTTGAGTAACTTCTATGGTAACTTGAGCTAGGATTGACTGTTGCTCTAGAATACTCTTGAGGATTGGTTTAGAGGACACGTACGGCATCAAAATAATGACTTAAAGTACTTTTGAATACCTAATATCTCCAGAATGTTAATGGTGTGACTTGCAATGGAGAGCGAAGTTTATCTAAGAGCTTAACGTAATAATGTACGATGAACGTAGAAATGCTTAACGTAACTATATTTTGATTCAAATGTAATAAGATTATTGTCTTTATGAGTTGAGTTCTATTTCTGAGATGAATCGTTAATTAAATGTTCTCATGAGGTTTGGTCAGCATTTTAGCAGCCTTGGTAGTTCTATTTTATTAAGAAACATTGAAGTTTTCCCTGATCTTTTTGTAAACCTACCGAACAGAGAATTGTATGATGTTGAGAATCGCGTTGTTTCGTTACGTGGTTTGGGGTATATAGTGAAGCAGAGGAATGAACGCGACGGAATAGTCTTGTTGTGGATTTGCAAAGTTGCTTCAACCTTCACCTCCAAGATAAATGACCGATGCGGTACATTCATACAACACGAGTTTAGTGTCAATACGCTCCGATGCTTCTATGGATGCGAGGTTTAATTACGGAACATAGGAGACATTGAAATAGCTAATGTAATATGACGTGAATTAATTTAATTTGACTACCTAATTTTCAGCTTGCTAATGGCAATATAGTATGAACATTTATTGTTATTGTCCACTGCATGCTTTAATTATCCTGTAAGCTACGACTGGGCACGCCTTTTCTCAAAAGTGAGGGGACTGCAATTAACTTGCAACCATAGTGTGTAATGTTGAAAGCGTCTCTGGTACCTGAAACCCGGCAAGATCATAAAACTTATGGCAACCAAGGTCGATTTATTCATCCCTTCTAAAATGGAATCGGTTATTATTTTGTCAACATTTATCCAGTTAGCCATATGGGAAATACTGCGTACACACTAGGTACTTCGCACTTGAAAATTATTCAGAATAATAAGGCAAATGTGGTTAGTATCGATTGTAAAGATTTAGTCTGGTTGGTCGCGCAGTAAGAAAGTAACTTATCCACTAACAGCTCTGAGGGTGCCATCTTCTAACAAGGTCAGCGGTCGTTTGATCAATTTAACACTGCAGCTTTCAATAATATTAAGATGCCTTTCTTATACCACTGATGTTGGTTCTCAAACAAGAACGTTCTATTTACAATAGATACGACATCTCGAGAACGTGATCATGGCTATCATCATTGAACCATTCTAAGTACTGGTATTTGGGGATTCTTTAACGCTTTCTTTCATTCTTCATCGGGCATGTGATATGTGATGGGCGTTTATGCTAGTCATCATTCTTAACGTCGATATTGGGGCGATATGTTGTAGTAACTTTGTAGTTTGTCTAACAACTGAAGCTCTTCAATATTGGAAATTGCTGTTCAAAATTATTGGTTGCAGATACGCCATGTGGGAACGTGGATGTATGTTGTCAGCGGTAGTCATGACGGATAACTGAGGCTGAATGTCTCAACAAACTAACGTTCGAGCATTGCAATTCATGGGCACAGCTATTGACAATTGCATAATGATAATGGAGTAAATACACGCAAGGATTTTCCAATTTTTGACCAGAGTGTAATGGAAGGTACATTAGTAAAAACAGTTGGTAAGGCCTTTGAATTCTTTTTTTCATTCTCTGCAGAAAACAGCAATTTTACAGTAAATTTTGGTACTGAACGTGATGACACCGTCACCGAGTATACGTTGACGACAAACGTAAAGCTTTTTTTTAGTTCTGTTACGGATATATGTAAACCCTGCTGCATAATGATTGCCCGTGAGGCTAGTGGTTCCCGGTTCGAGCCCGGCTAGTGTAATTATGTAATGGTTATGTGAATTTTGTAACCAAGGGTCACACTAAGTATCATAATAGGGTAAAGGGAAATCTTTCGCCAGACGAGACGACATATTTGGGGAGTGGCTGAGTTCCGACTGTTCGCTTTTGGTACTGTGTAAATATATGAGTGATGTAGAATTCAACGGTGGTGTGATGTGCAATATCATTTCAATAGAATAACGCAGAGTAAAGTTATTTCCTCCGAACAACTCTTGCTGAGGTAGTATAAGTAATATTATTACTATTTGAAGAAACGTGGGTAGTGTGTGTAAGTGTGAGTTTGAGGGCTTAGTTGAAATTGTAACAAACACGATCGGTGGTGAGGAGGCCGAGACGGCGGTCAATAAGGAACAAGGTGTTCATATTAACCAAGCTCATAGTGATAGTAGTACTTCAAAATGGAGTGATAATGCAATAACAGCTGGCTCAAACAGTCTTTCAGCTGCAGATAGTGAGTTTTAGTGTGGTTATCCGTGGCAATTGTGGTAGAATTATGGCGCACGTTTATGGCTAGAGGGACGAATGCTTGATTTAGGTTATCAGTATCAAATGAGTAAGTATTGTTAGAGGTGGTGTCGAGCAAGCGACAAGAGAAAATAGGTGCGCATCTGGTTGGAAACAAGCTGGTTTAAAAGGCTTCATAAGCCAGAACCACGCCCGAACTACGCCTTTGGTTGAAAGATAGCTGCCGAGCTTGAGAAAAACCCGCTGCCTGCTGTGGACGATACCTATGTTCGGCTGGTTGAAGGGGCTACAGTTGTCCGGGCCACCGCTTTTAAGTAAGCTGGTCGAAGGAGCTCTGTACGTCCGGTCCACGCCTTGGGAGTAAGCTGGTCGAAGGGGCTTTGTACGTCCGGTCCACGCCTTGGGAGTAAGTTGGTGCAGAGGGCTCCACACGCCCGGTTCTCGCTTTTGGAGTAAACGAATGAAGGTTGCATTTAGGTATGCCGAGTTCTTGTTATATCGAGGAGTTTTGCGAGTTCATATGCGCGTTTTAGGTCGAGATGATGAAATACAGAGAGCAGTTCACTACTAAGGTTATTGTGAGTTTTTATGTGGCATGATTGAGTCGGATTCGCGATTTGGAACAGTTTGGTAGTCGAAAGCCAACGAGCACGATTGTTAATAAAATAGGAATAACTGAGTGATAACACGCATGTTGATATTGAAGGTTAATTTGGTCAGATTCAAAAGTTGAGCATACTCAGCGGCAATGTGTGTTGCTACTTTGTATCAGGTATGGACGAGCAATTACTAATTGGATGATTGTCTCTTTAGGTGACTCCCAAATCTAACTAACCGCTCGAGGACGCGCGGTGGTCAGGGTTGGCCGTGACGGCGCAGTGAAAAGGAGGTCCTTATATCTGGACGAGTTTGACAACTGACGTAACACCGCATGCTAAAGAAGCATTCACGACATGGCGACAGCAAGAAGAGGAGCTGTCATCAGGTGGTGGAGGTTCCTTACGTGTGCTGGTGGAACGTCGTGATATGAAGATACAATCCGTGATATTCTGTTAAATCCGTTATAGTTGTTGAATGGAATCATAAAATGTACTATGCAAATCTAAAGGACTTCGTTTGTATTCAAGGCCTGGTCTCCTTATTGATACCTCATGTATTTGTACTCAAGATAGCCGGCATCCTTTCTACACGCTTAAATAATGTATAATTCTTTTTTTTAGCGAAATTACATAAAGAATCATGGCAAGTTTCATACATTGAATTGTACAAAAAAAAAATTAAAAACTCGAGAGCCTGGAATGAGTTGTAATATTTATTTCTTATTTTTAGCAACACTTGTATATATATAAAATATTTTTAAACCTCGGGGTTATATAATCAAAAACGATATAATTTTCTTCACTTTCTTGCCATTATAAAAATACGCCATTTGTACGCTAACTGTCAAAGTGACATAAAAAATGATAATAATGACATGACAATCATAATCAAAACCAATCAAAACGCTCGCAGTCCAATGACAATGTGACATGTGACAATGACAATGTCTACGACACAGAGTAAGTAATTGTTCCAACAGATTACAAATCAATCGAAATCACAGATTAAACGCTGATATAACAAGACAGAATCTACTTCAAAATGTTCGTCCAGAAATGGTAAACTATGTAAATAAGAAAATGATTTTAGGATCCCCGGGTTTTAAAAATATTTTGAATGGTTCAGGATAATACTTGAAGTCTAATTAAACAATTACAAGTAATTTCAAATTCTCGAGAATTATTATTTTTTTTGTACAAAATCTGCCATGATTCTTTAGCAATAAATGTAACTCAAAATTAAATCTTGCTCCATTTGTCAACAGTTATGTTCACTACCAAGAATACAAGGAAATGTAGACGGATCAATAAACTAAAACCCAAAACTGATCTGATCGTGTACTTATAAAATTCGCGTTGAGCTCGGTTGATTGATTGGTATGTGAGTTAAAAACTACGATGTGAGTAACAGTAGTTTTTGTATACTACTGGGTACGTACAAGAGTCCGAATCTGTTAATACCCCAGTAAAACGGGTGATTCTCAGTGGTCATACTGGGTTGTCCTACTGGTATGGCCAGTGAGAATTTGTGTGTTGAGATTTTCTCACTGGTCATACTACCTATTAACACCAGAAATTTATCATTTTCTTTCATCCTGTATATATCTGCAGTGGTACAGTCAAGCTAAAAGTGAGCTATACAAGTCTATAAGGACAATAAACATATGAAATAAATATGCTCTAGGAATGTTTTTGAACAGTTTTTATGGAATAAGAATATCATTAAATATCTTGATTAATTTAAAAAACTGCCTTCAAAGAAGTAATTTAAAATAACTTAATTAGTAATATATATAACACTAGCTGTGCTCGCGGCTTCGCCCGCGTGGAACTCAAATGTGTCACAAAATTTTTCGTGAATCCCGACCCCGCGAGAATTCTTGGATAAATAGTAGCCTATATATTACTCCATACATAGATGTAGCATACACTGACGTTTAGATAGATTGGAAATGCGAAAGAGCAAAACATAATTATGATACACGTATGGCAGAGCGAGATAGATTAATAGACGAAACCTATTTTTAGACGGCATAGCGGGCTTAGCGGGCACTTGTCAAAAATTGTTCCTCAATTTTCTCAAAATACTTAATTTAGTTTTTACATTTCTGTGTGGAATAACGTTCTTTGTAGTGTTAATTAGTGATAGTTACTTGTGCGGTACCTGGATGTGACTCCTCTAAATATAAAAACCACCAGGAAGGCGTCGCGCTCGGCGGTGACATTGACAGAGGGCGATTCATTTTTGGTTTCGTCCAAGTGATACAATTGCCGATCTTTAGTTATACATATAATAAATCTATGGCTCCATATGAATAACAGTTGATTTTTAGGGTTCCGTACAAACACAAACAGACCCTACAATTTTATTTATATGTATAGATGTAGATATAGATTTAGATAATTGTTTTTTCATGTAACCTCAAAACTTTACCATGTTTATTACCATGTTTGTCTTTTTTGAAAGTCAAGTCAAATGTCAAAGTACCACATGAATAAGTATTTTTATTTAAAAACTAGTAAATCCGCCCTCGCTTCGCTTCGGGAAACCAGTCCCTTCAAAAATCTCTATAAATTTTAACAAATTATATTTTTCCGATGTCTAAGCTATATTACTGCAAAGTTTCATGAAAATCCGTTCAGTAGTTTTTGCGTGAAAGAGCAACAAACACACACATACATCCTTACAAACTTTCGCATTTATAATATTAGTAGGAAGGAAGGATTAGTAGGATACACATATTTTCCTTCACATTTAATTATATAAAACCCATTTTCAAAAAATGTTTTAAGAACATGATTATTTATTTATCACAAAATGAAATATTCACATTTGACTTTTAGCTTGACGGTACCGCCACAGCTATGTATAGGATGAAAGAAAATGCTACATTTCTGGTGTTAATAGGTAGTATGACCAGTGAGAAAATCTCAACACAGACATTCTCACTGGCCATACCAGTAGGACAACCCAGTATGACCACCGAGAATCACCGAGTAAAACTTATTTACACATATATTTCAATCGTATTGAAATACCAACTGACATCATTGCCTCGCGGTCATATAACACCTATTAATAAGCGTAAAATGTCAGCAAAGCAATTACATACTCAATTTTACTACCACTCATGTTTTATTTCACCGCCGTCCAACGCCCGATGTAAGTCTATCTACTTCTTCGGCTACCATTAATGCTATATCATGTGACTTCAAGATATCCCTCTCACCGTCCCGGCAACTGACAATGAACTCTAATGCAGTACCGGAAAGCTCAAAAACGGTTGCGCACAAAAAGATGGTGTCATAAAGCCATTGAATATGGAGTTTGTTCGTTAAAGCCGTTGTAAGGTTTTCTGTTTGTTTTAGAGAGAGCGTGTGCAATGGCCATTATTTGAGAAGTAATATTGCGTTTGCTGAGGTACTAAAGGAGAACGGTTGTCGGTCTGTGTTTCCCCTGGGTTTTGTTTCCCTTTGCGGCTCTGCACAGCTGTCTACCAGATGTTTTTATTTGGTAAACGGTTATTACATTCAATTGACCTTTGAGATTTTGTGCCTTATGGCATATCGCTGGCTGCCCGAGTTACGTAGATCATGAATTTAACAATCATTCAAATGATCAATGAAAAGTATGTTTTACTTTCAGGAATACTTAACTAAGTAGGTCCTGAAAAATTTAGTACCCATCTACTAGGTAGCTATTAAATTTTTCATTATTTTATATTATCGATATAATATGTAATGTTGTAAGTAGGCATGCAGGGCTTTCCATGGGTTTTGTTTAACCTCATACTCAAGAAGCGATAAAGTAACAATAATAAATAAATCAAAATACGTATAAACTGGTATACTAAAGCATCAAATCAACCTTTTACAAATTTCAACCTTTAAATAAACTAATTTAGAAGGTCTAGTCATTACACTGCAACTGTCTGATTTATGTTGGTTATGTGTGATAAAAGAACGAAAAATTGTAGCCAGGAAATGTTAAATCTAACAGGAAATCGGTGCTAAACAGTTTGGTGGGAACATAGAAGTAGTTGCTACACACCAATCTCATATTTTGTAAACCAACGTCGATCATCTACCACCAAGGTTTGTGCCATTCTACTATCACGCTTCGGAAACTTAAGTACCTTCAGTAGTTTAGTTTGAACCATACAATTTTTTTCACATAAGACAAAGCCTTTGGCTAAACCATCGTTCAAGATGAGAGCAATGAATTATCTAGTCATAGTGACGATAAGTTTGAATTTCTGTGAGTATTTTTAATGTTGTAATAAGTAACTTTTTATAAAAAAATAACCTACTCCAAAACCCAAACGTAGAGATAAGTAACTCAAAAATTACACTGACATGTGGCGCTCATGATACAGACTAGGAGACAAGCAGCAGTTTTGAATACAGAAAGAATTATCAAAATCGGTTCACCAATTATTGTCAACTTATGATGTAGGTACCTAACGCACATTTTTTTGAAGATTAAGAGTTTTAAAAACAATTTTCATGTGTTATATTTCGTAGTTACTCGATAGTCAACAGTATACTCCGACCTCAAAGATGACTAACAATCCTACTTGTCTTAATTTTTTTTTGTTGAAATTGTAAACAAGTTTTTTACAAAGAAGTGATTTGACTTACACACAAAGAAAACTTTGGTGAGGTCTTTTGTTCCGAGTATTTATCTGTGATCAAGTTTAAAATTAACTATTCTGCTTTGTGTTCTATACAACTGTATATTTCTACGTATTTAATTGTTACGGCCCCATAGGCGAAATCTAACATCTATCTGCGAATTTCAGGTAGTTTAGTGAACAGTATAATGTGGGATGAAGTACGCTGCGCGTCGGATGTCGACCAGAGCACCCCTGAGGGCAGAGTACCCGAGATAGGACGCTTCCCCTGGCTCGGGGTGGTTCAACATAGCTTTTGTAAGTTTTTGCAGCTTTACGAGTATACGGTCAATCGAAGTGAGGTAGGATAAAGTCAAAAGGTGAACTTCGCCCTTATGTGACTATGGTATACCTAGAAGCTAGAACGCATAGTCAGACAGATATTCTATCAGGTATATCATAAACCAAAAGGCTGAGAGAAGATTGAATTCGTGCTTTCACCATCGCAATCCTCAACTATGCTATTGTGAGCACAGGTAATCTCTCTCAATAAGAGGTATAAAGTCAATAGTCCAGGCTAATGTCTTCAAGCGTGGATTAGCAGAATTAAATAAGAACTATAAAAGGTAGCAAAAAATCGTTGAATGGGCCGTATTGAAGAGTGGATAGACTAATAGAATCTGATGAAAATCACTCATACGGATAAGATAAAATTGATATTTTTGTTTTTGGATATGTTTGTTTCCTAGACCTCGGCGGCAAAACTAGGTTTGCGGTTACGACCGGGGTGCTAATCCATCATGCTTATGTCATCGCTCCGGCAGAAGACATCGCTAAGATTCCGCTTCACGCGTTAGCGTAAGTACTCGTAGATCGGAAATCTCAGCTTATACCGGCTTGCAGCAAAACTGGAACGCAGGGATAGAATACCAGTAGGTACATCTTTATTTTCTTCTTAATATTGTACTTGGATGGAGCAGTTGAATCACTGCCCCGGACTTATGTATTCAATTATGTTTTAAGAAGTATGTGATTGGTGTCTTAATCACCGACCACCCGCCTGCCAACACATTATACCCTCAGTAGTAGGTAGTTCAGTTTCTTTAATACGAAGAACAGCTAATCAAACAATCGACAATCAAATAATCTTTTTTTTGTGGAATTGAGATATTATGAGCACGACAACTGTGATCTACACAGAACAAGATCTGCAGTTCCCTTCAACGAATTTACATTGGTATTCTCCAGATTAGTTTTTTCTCCAGAAACAACACGAAGTTCATAGTGTGGGAGAGTGAGGCGGTGAAGTACAGCATGGACGTGCAGGACTACTACCTACACCCGGAGTACGACGAGGCCGTGACCTTCGCCAGCCTGGCGCTGCTGCAGCTCGGCATCGAGGGTGTCTCCGGGTACACCGACTTTATTGGTACGTGATACGGAATGTGCTGATACTTGGACAGTGCGCAGAATTCTATACGGTGCTGAGCGTTCTTGCGGTTCTTGTCTATGACATAGGGTTGTAATGGGACTTAGGAAATACTCAAATGACTTGGAACTAGCTTCCACTGCTCAGAGTATATCCTATTGAATAATTGACGAGGTTATTGCTCCAATTTAGCGCCAGGAAGGGAGAAGACTGAATGTGGAATATTATTATTTTTGCACATACTTTTATGATATTTTGCCACATCTTTCCTAAAGATTATACATACTCGTATTCTGTTTTAGCACCCGTGAAGCCCGTTTGTTTGCCTGTCAAAGGATCTGGGGCATTTGCTGAACTTTTTGTGGTTAAAATTGCTGACGGTACGAATTTTTCCTAAATTGTAAATTAAATCACGTAATTAATTAAAAACAAAAGCTTTAAAATGTCTAAGTCCAATATTAATTATTATTACGTTAATTTAGTTTAAAAATTTTTAAGAAAAGTTTTAATATAAAGACAATTTAAAAACAAACTTAAATGTTTGACTAATATTTCTTTTTTTTTCTTTATTTTATCTAGACGAAGGAAACCTTCACAAGGAAATGCTCAAAGTAAACCTTGTAGAGAATAAAGATTGCGAAGAGTTCTATTACAGAGCAAAGGTAAGAATTCACCTTACAGCTATTTCATCATAACTCTTCCAATTATTGATTGAATGATCTTATATAATTTTTCGCCTCTTGTCGTTCTACATTTAACTGCCACCTCATAATGTTTTTGGATCATATTTAAGCTGAACTATAAGAAGATGTCCCCAATGAACCCCATATGCGTGGTGTCAGAGCGCCAGCAGGAGTCGTGTGTGTGGGACGGAGGCGTGGCGCTCGTCTCGCGCCAGTCTTGGGGCTACTGGAAGCTGGTGAGCGAGGGGGACAGCACTATACGCAATACTCAAACACCCATATACCTAAATGATTCATAACTAATATACTTACAAAACGTAGAATAGTGCCTGTGAAATATTTATTATTTTTACGAGTTGACTTCAAAGAGTTAGTATAAAGAATGTCTATGTCTGACATTTCTCACATTTAGTAGAATTTCTACTTCACCTTATAAGTTACAGTGCCTAAATATAGGTATGTACGAGCGTGGGCACTTGAAAAAAAAATTGGTTGCCTGTAACGTCGGTATACGGGCGAAAGTTTTACGTGACAACGACTTTAAGTGGTAAAATAATTTTAATGTGAATATTCATTCGTATAGTAGGAAGAAGGATGAAATAATAGTAACAATTTAAAACATTTATTTATACTGTCTAACCGTCATGTGAAGGCGGAAGCAATTTAAGTTTAATGTTTTATTTTTGTTAAATAGTTCCTCACTTGTAAACAAGATGGCATTGTACCAATTTGTGAAACGCGCTAACGAGTGTAACGTGGAGTTTATATAAGAGAAAAATTTGTAAAGGGCAATGTGTCGACTTCTTTGGTTTTATAATAAACTATAAACTGCTATTTTGGGTTTGCAAGCAGTTGTGGTTATTTGTGAAGTTGACCCTGCGTTCCCGTATCTTCATGGGGTAAACGTATACAAAGAATTATATTTAAAACATTGTAACACCATCCGCCATCTAGCGCTGCTAACCGTTAGACCATTAACCATTAGTCACAACTAGTGAGGTAACAAACTAGTTACTCTACTTAACCAGAGATGGCGCTGTACCATTTTCTGTACACTGTTACCATGTAACGTGAGCGGAGCTTACTAACGCAGTTTCTTGAAGTGCCTCCCGGCAAACCAATTTATAAGACGTTGTCACGTCAAAAAGATCCATTTAAAGACGTGTTTCGTGGCTGCTTTTTTTAAGTACGTGCGTACTTTTTTTAAGACTGTCTTACTCTAAAATCGTGAGCCGTATATTAAGATTCACAATACAGTGGCCAGTAGGATTGTACACACTAATCAACTCGAAAACAATTCAGCGTTGCCTCGTATCGCTCTTAAATTATTATTCCCAAAATGAAAACGTTCTGGGGCCGTATTATGAACTCTTAATTCCAGACAGTTTACGTTCACAACGTGTGGGTGACAGAGACAGCGCCTTATTACCTGTAAGACGCTGTCTCTTTCAGAATAAGGGGGCTGATTACTTTTATTGCCGTCATTAACAATAACAAAGTTCAGATCGGTTTCGGCGTGCGCGGCCCTGGGTGCGGCGCGCCGTCGCGGTTCCTGAGCATCCACGACTACGTCCCCTGGATCGACGAGCTGGTCTCGCAGTACCCGTATGATGAACACGAGGAGGTCCACAAGTTCGGCCTTCGGCGGCTGTCGCCCGTCGAACTCATAATGTATAAAGGTGAATAAAGGGTATAAGGGGAATTTATGTATCAAAATTGTATGTATGTAGCACCATAATATAAACTTACACTTTTTTGATGCGACCATCTAAGTACCAACTCAAGGATAACACCTACCTACATCTGTGACAGAGTAGAAATAAAACTCTTATTAACAATTACTAACTGAACTATTTTTAACAACAAAGAACAGTACTAACTGTCACTAACAGTTCCAGTCGCCATAATTACTGACAAACTAAGTTACACTTAACAAACACCTGCTCCTGTCTAATAGGTACTTCTTGCTAATTGGATTGGACTAACATGACAGTCTTGTTCTGTATCGGTCACAGTAGTCAGGCCTACAGAAGGATGGTGCTACACGCTCGTTGTACCTTGATTCCATAAAAAAGTAGCTAAACAGTTCCAGAGCTGACCGTCATATAAGGTGGTGACAAATGTATAGGAACAAAAGTGGTCTGTGTGTGTCTTTTTCGATATCAGACGAATTATAAACCTTTGGTCTGACAATCTGTAACTTGTCCAATTTGGTCAGCTCTTGGACTAAAAGAAGAGTATGTTGATTCCAGCGGACGTGAAACTGCCCTCCGGTGTGGGTCTGTGCGACCGCGGCGCGCGCGGCACCGTGCTATACAAGGACAGCTCCGAGATACTGCTCAACAAGAATTTCGGACAGGGATTCTTCTTTGTAACTATCTACATATGTTTCTGGTATAGTAACGTTCGTGCTTGGTTAAGGCCCTCATTGATCGAAGATGAGGGTGATTGTCTATGGTGTGGTCGCAATGAAACGATAATAAGTAGTTTAAAGAGGACAGGAATTCTAACCGCTCTCCGAAGAATTTAAGTTTAAAATTGTCTTCCAAGGATAGAACGGAAATAGATTAAATACAAATTAAAACATATTTGAAAGTAACATTTTACATAGAATGGGTAGATACAGAAGTAAATTTTGAGTGAATTAATATAACATTTATACAAAGAAGGAGGCTCTTAATTCGCCAGTAGATATTTTTACATGTATCATAACATTTTCCCATTGTCCCATATAATTTAGAGTTCAGTTATCTCAATTTGTCGATGTATCTTATTTGTGTTAAAATATATTAATTTATCGTATCGTCCACCTTCGGGCAGGTGTCGATAGCGCAGGTGGCGAGCGTGCACTGCGCCACCATCATCCTGGACGTGAGCTCGCGCACAAACCTGGCGCTGTGGATCGAGAACCAGTGCTACAAGGAGCTCACCGGCGACCGCCAGGGGTACAAGAAGCGGCGGACCCTCCTCAAGGACACCCGACCGTAAGGCTCTTTTTAACCGACTTCGAAAAAGGAGGCTCTCAGTTTGATCTGTGTGTATGTATTTATGTACAGCTCCAACCCACTAATGGCCCACTACTGAGCAAAAGCCTCTCATTATTAGGAGGCTTAGAGTATACTCCACCACGCTGCTCCAATGCGGATTGGTGGAGGGGTTAGTGGCCAACCCAGTGTCGAAAGTTTTCAAGCCGCCCGAAGGCCTCCGACATGGCTTAACGACTGCTATCAATCGATAACAACCAGGACTCACGGCTTTACGTGCCCTCCGAAGCACGGAAGCGCTCAAGAAATTTTTGCCACTAGCGGTCACCCATCCGACTACCGACCGCGCCCGCTGTTGCTTAACTTTGTCGATCGCTTAGGATCGACCCAAGCCGCCGGTGCAATCTCTTCTAAGGTTTAGAAAAAAGTAGTGTTACCTACTTGAACACTTTTTAAAAGAACACATTAAGAAGACGTATACCTAAAAGTTGACGATGAAGACGAATGTTGAAAGGAAGACGATGAAGTGTATAAAAGTTTAGAATACAAAGAAAACCATTTAATTTTAGCAATTATTCCAAACCAACAAACACGTTACACAAATTATTATTTTACAGCGCGGAGTGTTTCCTATACTTCAAGACGGTGGCATACCTGGAGTTTCGGTTCTACTTCTCATTCAAAGCCATTTTAGAAGTGACGGTGTATGGGGTCCCGGAGGAGCCCCGCATCATCCCGAACCCCTGGATGACCACCGAGACCACGGACGCCTGGTGGCCCACCGACCGATGGATCAAATGGGGCAACTTCTTACCGTATTACAAATGGATGTATGATCTATGAATATCCGCGAAATGCAATCTGTTTCGTTTTGCGACTTAATGTAGATTAAAAAGTTAATTGATGGCTGTGTATTATTCGATTTTATTGTTGTTGTATATAACATTATACCTATTATAGCCTAGTGATATTATAGTATAGTGTGATAGCCTAGTGGTTAAGAATTCGGCCTCCTATTCGGAGAGTCCGGATTCGAATCCCAGGGCGCGTACTCGTACCTCTGAATTTTCAGAGCTAAGTGCGTTTTAAGCATTTAAATGTCACTTGCGACAAACGGTGAAGGAAAACATCGTGAGGAAACCTGCATGCCGGAGAATTCACAAAAATTCAAAGGTGTGTGAAGTCCGCCAATCCGCACTTGGCCACCATGGTGGACTATGGCCTTAAATTTCTTATTCTAAGAAGAGACCCGTGCTCAATAGGGGGCCATGATGGGTTGAGATGATGATAACATAATTATATCTATAATATAAAAATAAGTCGGGTTTTCCTTCCTGACGCTATAACTCCAGAACACACGAACCGATTTCCACGGTTTTGCATTCGTTGGAAAGATCTCGGGCTCCGTGAGGTTTGTAGCAAACAAAATTCACGGAAAATTTCAACAGAAAAGGAGGAAAACAGGGAAAATCATTTTTCACATACAGCGCCATCTCTAATACATAGCATGTAGTACAAACTAAAATTTTATTCCTTTTCAAATATAAAACAAAAAAAAATTTCTTTCATCCCCAAACGAAATGTTACAAAAAACGAAGCCATCTGGTGGCGAAACGGAGTTCGCCGGGTTTGCTAGTGCTTTATAAACATTTATCAGTGCTATAAATATCTGCCTCGCCTGGGAATCCAACCAGGTATCGTTTGCATAGCCACCACCAACTAGGCACTTGTGTCTCTGAAAAAAAAATTCGAAAACGTGTAATATTCGTGGATGAACTGCAGTCCTCACGGTGTGTCGTGAGGACAGTGTCGCGATGTCAGGCGGACACACAAAAACTGCGGAGTCAACGACCGGGAGCGAGATTAATTGCTCCGTAGCGGCCCGCTCGGGCCCGCTAAACTGTTGGATGTTCGCACAATGCCATGTCCGATAAATGAAATCCGCCGGCGTTTTACATATCAGTATGAGGCGTTAAGGATAAGGGATATCTACCCTAATGGTAAATTGTGATGTAGCCCTTAGATGGTTAAGCGCGGTAATTTAGAAAAAAAATAATTTAGTAAAAACTTTTGACTTAAAGGCATCCATATTATAATTAAATGAAATCCGATGAAGGCAAGTTTTCTAGTCCTTTATTGTGTATCAACGCTGACAGTCCACATTTAACTAACACCAATTAGCCACTAACTTCTGGTCACAGATCTAACGACTTCATGATGCACCATTCATAACGAAAGCATGGTACAAGCAGAATATACATTACATGTCTCATTCAAAGTGATAAATTGTGTATATTCCTAGCAAGAGTACTTTACATTACTTACTTCCCGTTTCCCAAAATGTCACAAAACAATATAATTCTTCCATTCCGATTCTAGAAACGTCTTGTATCCCAGCCATTCTAAGCCCTTTCGAGCGAACATGGTCCTAAGCCCCGGGCGTTTGTATGAAGCCATGAAAACGTCACCGGTGCCCATAAAAGGCATCGCAATGCTAAAATATGCACTCACGGGTGTTTAAAACAATTCCATTAAGTCTAATGGCTCTTATCTCCGGGTAATAAGGCTGCGAACGGCCTGACTCGGGACCCCAAATTCTCGTATGCAAGTCTGGTGCGAAACGCCATTCCATATTGTCTCATCCGACTTTGTATCTTAAGTAATGTTAATAAGGTATAGTGTAGATACTCGCAATATTTATCAGAATTAAAACATAGATTTTTGCAGTATTAAAACTTCTTACGTGTGAAATGTCTACACTTTTTAAAACGTGTCGTCGGACTTATCGATGAATTTAAATTCCTTTCTCCATTTATGGGTACAAAAGGGCTGAAGCTCCCAAGGAGCATAACGAATGGTGGGAACCGTAATACCAATCAGTCTAAATAAAAATACATTTAAACCAGTTGACAAAAGACATATCTAGATAAGGAAGGATAGCAAGGATAAACCGCTTAAAATTTTTCTCACTACCTACTTTCTTAAGTTTTTATGTGATTTATAAATAATTAAAACCGACCAAGTTAGAGTCGCGCCACGCGCTGTGCATAGTTCCGTCATTGCACGTTGATCGACAATTTACTCATAAACTTGAGCACAAGCTTCACTAGACTCTAGCTAAATTAAGCAAACCAAACAATTTTGTATTATACATTTTATATAACACGATCATCTGTAAATATAGCTATCGGTGCTATTAGTGATCGAGACTATAGAAATATTCACCGAAATAGACGACCATTCGATGACTTCTAAACATGCCAGTCATTACAAGTTGTTATTCTACTCCTATTTCAGTATGAATACGTACTAAATTGGGAATGTAGATAGCGAATGGTATTAAGAAGTATAACATTAGTTAGGATGTCGTGGATCGCTATCTGCACAATGCACATCGACGCGAGTAGTGTTGCCAGACGTCCGGATAAAGCCGGATAGTGTTAGGCTTTTTGAGTACGTGTCCGGCCAAAATAAACAGTGTTCGGCCTGTCCGGTTATTGTTACGATTTTTACATTTGAATCATAAATAATATGCAAGTCGCTCGCATACGAATATTTTCCTATATTCATCGTTGACTGACGACTTAATTTTGCACACACATACCAAGCTGATATGTTAATGATTTTCATTATAATAACATTGACATTGATAATAATAATGGGTGTCCGGCTTTTTTACCTAAATATCCGGCCAAATTGGCTGATCTGTCCGGCTTTTAGATTAGACGACCTGGCAACCCTAGACGCGAGCAGCGGCCGCGCGCTCGTTGATGTCTTTCCTAAGATCACATCTGAGACGAGCGCGCACGACCGCGCTACATCGAGATGTAGAGATGCTGCTATAATACCATACATAGAGTATGCGAATGATACATACCAAATTTTAATATAGAATGTTATCTATACACGTAATCACTGGAATGCAAAGTTATGGATTTTAGTGAATAGATTTACGTTTTTTAGTGAATAGATTTCATAACCCGATGTCTAATCAAGCAACTTCAGATTCAGTCAGGTATTTAATAAATGTGTAGTAGACTACATCTCTCTTTATTTTTATTGCAATTGCAATTTAAGAATGTCGTGCATACGTGTATCAGTGCTGCCTATGCATATAAAAGAATTTGATTTGTAAAGATCTTGGATGGAATTTGGCTTGGCTTCAATATAGGTCTACTATTGAAGAGGCATTTACTGGATGATCCTTACAAAAGTATTGTTACTCGTAATAAATTTACCACTGAAACATGGACTTTCCTTGTAGTTTGTATTGAATGTAAGCCTTGATTGCGTATTTATAAGACGATGTCTTCGTTGACATTGAATAATGTTTTGATATTGTAAATCTCAACCATCAACTCTCGGTTGTCGAGTCGATCGGGTCGATCCATCGTCTCTACATCTGAGATGTAGAGCGATGTGGAGTGCTCGGCCACGCATCGCTCCATTGTCATTAACGATACGATCAATTGTTGATACGTTGATTAATGGTTATTTGCGGAGCGCAACTTAATGATTTAATGTCGTCTCGCTTCAGTTGCTTCAACAAACGTAATCACACGTCGGTACGGATTTGTGAGTAGTGTATGCCAGTACAGGTTACGTGGTCGATGTTGGTGCGCTTCGAGGAAATGCTGTGCGTTGAAAATTTATTAAGGTGGTTAAGAGTATAATTTATACTAATATTTACGAGTGCATATTTGTCTTCGTCTTAAGTGCGACTTAAGTCGATTTGAGTCGTGGTTATTATATTTATTAAAGCGCTTCCGTACAACATGTTTGTTTCAGTTGTCAGTTTTTTGTTTCAACAGTTAATAATAGGCTACACAATTGAAATAGAACGCGGAAAATTGAATACGGCATTACTGCGATGTTTCATTTTCTTATCTTATCTGTGCCAGTTCTAATGAGAATTTAATTAGAATTTAACACAATATATTGTTTAACTTGCATAGTTAGGTTTCAAAGTCAGGGAACGTCAGTTTTCATCCAATATTTAGCTGATAGTAATGAGTTTACTCACTGTCAGACGATAACAATATTAGAATGTCGAACTTGAACGGAAAATTTGAGTTTGAATCCCACATGTTTTGAAATCGACTATTAATTACTTGGATGCTCATCATCTCTACATGTAGAGTCAGCCAACTTTAACTTAACCAGTGTGTTGAGTGAGATTACTTCACTTTTTGACGTTATATAATACCTAGATATATTAAACTTTACATAATTAAATGTTACGCATACAATAACATACATCCATATTTACGTGTAATAATTCTTTGTACTGCGCAATATGCAGTAGGTACATACCTACACACATGAACTAGTTGTGTAACAATGATATCACTAGAAAAAATAAAACGATTGTGTAAAAACTCACCTCAAAGCCATCAGCGGCCAGCCGGCCCCATACCACACCACTCGTGCGCAATCCAAAACACTGCACTTCGCACATAGACCGACAACACCACGATTTATTAGATACCACTAAAACACGAGCTTCAGTTTACTAACAAACACTTTCTAAGTTTAAAACTCACAAACACTTGTACACAAAACGGTTGGAGGAAATCGTCGAGGAAAACATGAGCACCCCTCGCGAAGGTTTCTCTCAAACTGACGCGGCGCGGCGCCACCTGCGACCGCGCATGTCCTCCCTCTCGCTCGCTCCCCGCCGAAACCTCACATCTGAAAGAGAAAAACGAAGGTTAATAGCGTCGATAATGATGAAATGAGCGAAAGCTTTCCAAAAAAAATTACATTCGCGAGCCAATGGAACGGCTTAACACAACAGATGTGGTCGTTGAAAGTTGGGACGGTCGAGCTACTATTTAATTTAATACGCACTCATTCATGACTCGGGTTCGAAGGGCAGCGTTGTATTTACAAAACCAGTGTTAAGTGGCACATCGGATCAAATTATTGACGCGCCCGTGCGGGTCAACCGACTCCTAATCTATAGAAGAATCTTATTGGAACCCATTCTTGGAATTATAAGTCATAACGAACCAGTAACTGTAAGTTTTGACTTAAGAAACCTTGGGTCATCAGCAGAATACCTATAAACGAATCTCATATGCGGAAACGAGGTCGCGGATTCAGATGTTTATGGAACTTTCAGTGGGAGGTAGAGGAGGTTATGAAGTATTATATAGGCTACTTTTTGTTCCTGAGTTCTCGCGGGATTTACGCATGAAAAACTTTGTGACACACTGAGTTCCACGCGGGCGGAGCCGCTAGTTTTAGTTTTATAATAAGTGTCGCAACCTATCTACAAATATATCTACGAGTATATTACTTGAGGCCGATCGAATAAATACGAAAGGAAATCAAATGAAATACATACTTGTTTGATTGGAGCTGTATTAAAACTATATAAACGAGGTTATCTTTGACAGGCTGTCTTTATTATGTAAATGTAATAGCGGTCACCACAACATACAGTCTCGTAGAAAACGAACCCGATTTTCATATCAATGAATATTTATTTATATGTACAAATACGTAATTGTAACATTTAACTGACAACCTGTCTAATATGGCTTAATATTCGGACGACCCACGGTTTATTCTGAGAGTGACTGTTTCCGTCCAACTGGTATGATTAGTATTATAATAAGTATTTAATTTTGTAGTAGTAATAGTAAGTCTGCACTTATTGTCTGCATATCATGGTATTATTAGTATGACAAAATAAAACGTTTTCTTTCTTACTAATTCCTTACTATATGTTTATTTTTCTATTTATTATTGTAATATCGCCTTATCAGTAATAAAGTTTAAATAGCCCAAATTTTAATTTGAATTTGCGCGTAGAATCCGCACTAAAAGCTTCTTACAGGAAATTGAAATATTAAGATTTTAATACCAATCTGAAATCGTGTTTTAAAAGGATTTATTGTTTTTGCCGCCTATTTCAAGAAGTGATATGAATTATGCAGTGTTCCTCGGAAATCTTAACTTTTGTGAGCTAGACGAACGAAGTCACGGATTCACGGAGCGGGCTCGTGACAATCGTAACGGCAAAAAATTTGTCGTGACCGGACAAATTGATGCGACGAATCGCTTCTCTGTAAACAAATTTATTCCTTTAAGGTGCCGATCAACGAATATAATTATAGTTTTAAATATTACGGCATATCTTCTCTAAGTGACATTAATATGTCGAGTAATTAGATATTTGTTACAGAATATATTACAGTTATTTAATGTTAATTATGTTCTCACTTTTTTAAGATTTATTTGTCGATTGTTGTTAAATCAGAGCCATAGTTTAACACTTCTGGCGACACGTGTCGGCACACAAAGCGCACGCGAGCTTTATTGATATTGAGCGGATGTGCTTGAGCGAGCTTTCGGACTAATTCATTGACGCCGAGACGTGACGGAGGGGCGATAGGGGTTGAATGGAGCTCGAGGGTTCATTGTGTAGCTTCCGAGACTTTGTGCCTTTTTTGTTTTATATTTTTCTTCTAAAGTCCTTGGAAGTGGAAAGGGGGCCTGAATGAGCTTTGGGAAGGAAGTAGATTCCTGTAGTGCGTAAAGCTGCCGAACGATAACCCAACCTAACCCACCTGCTTATTTGTCTATTACTTAATAGAGAATGAAAAGGAAAAAACTACTTAGACTTAAATTACTTGCGCAAGAACATTATTTTATAGCCACATTGCAACATTCGTCTTAGTCGTAAACGTAATCTGTAAAATTGGTCACTGATTAATTGTTAATTTATTGCTATGAAAATTATAATTCAGTTATTAATATTATGATATTTTGGTTAAGCCTCTTGCTTGAACCTCTTGCTTGAACCAGCTGCTACTAGGCATGCTACTGCTACTAGAGACTTGATAGGCAGTACTTTCATTGTTTAACCCGACAGGCTCACGGTTATGCCTTTGGGTCTTATTTTATGGAAAGCAGCCACACGACGGTTCGGCTGAGATATTGCGTCGTTTGTACAGAAAAACATAATAAACAAAAACCTAGGCAC
This sequence comes from Hesperia comma, assembly GCA_905404135.1. NCBI lineage: Eukaryota > Metazoa > Arthropoda > Insecta > Lepidoptera > Hesperiidae > Hesperia > Hesperia comma. The sequence goes on along the minus strand of FR990030.1, from coordinate 843,685 downwards.
TTAAAACCCACAGCCCCGCGCAGGACTCCCTGATGGCAATATGGTTTCCCAATTAACAAGCTTCCTGTGGTGCGAACAGCATCACACAAAAGCTAAATCACACAAAGAGGTTCCCTCTCAAACGACTCAGTACTTTTATTTTAGGTTTTTTTTTATTTTGTTTACCGTTAAATTCGACCTCAAGGACTATTTCTATGTAGGTAATGAAGCTTTCATTACGCAGTATTTATTGTATATACGAATTAACGCAAGTGCTAACAAAATTAATTTAGTTGTGTTGGTACCAAATAGTTCAATACCTACAATAATATTTTGCAATTTTAAAAATATTTTTTTATCAATAATATTACTCAGTCGATACTAGATATTTCTATATACTTAGTACATAGGGTTGTTCCTTTAGTCGCTTATCGGATGCAAATATTATTCCTAAAGGTACTCATAATATTAGTATATAACTTAGTACTCATAATATTTAATTGTATACGAGGCTCGCTGCCGTAACACCTATAGATACAGAGTTTCTGTACATCATACGTTTTCATTCATTCATTATGTTTCATAATTATGGTGATATCACACCGATCACACGCACTACAGTGGGAAAACAGGAATTTGCAGTTTTCAACCGTTTGCAGTAATAACAACGAAATCAAACGAAATAGGTAGGTACATACGTAGTTCGACCTATATGTCACTGAAGTTTGTTAAAACAGACTTTTCATTCGAGACATGATGGTAAGTGAGCCATGAGCCATATTATGAATATCATTAACAGCGAGAGTATCATCGATGCGTTTTAGACTAAGAAAGGGGAAGAGGAAAGATAGAAAATACTGATTCTCAAGTTTAACGCTGAAAGCAAAGCCAGCTTCAGGGCCACTAAGCGGGGTGGGCTTCTATCGCCTCTGACATAACTCTGGATTGGGGTCAGTATTGTAGCTCGCCCCAATACGACCAGCCAAGGACAAAAAAACACTTTAACATACGCTATTCTTTAAATGCTATTCTTGAAGCGCTCATAGCCCGGCGGCTTGAGTCGATCCTAAGCGATCGACAAAGTTAAGCAACAGCGGGCGCCGTCGGTACTCGGATGGGTGACCGCTAGTGGCAAAATATCTTGAGCGTTTCCGTGCTTCGGAGGGCACGTAAAGCCGTCGGTCCCGGTTGTTATCAATTGATAGCAGTCGTTAAGCCATGTCGGAGGCCTTCGGGCGTCTTGAAAACTTTCGACACTGGTTTGGCCACTAACCCCTCCACCAACCCGCATTGGAGCAACGTGGTGGAGTATGCTCTAGGCCTCCTCAGTAATGAGGAGAGACCCGTGCGCAGTAGTGGGCCATTAGTGGGTTGTAGGTTAGTTTTTTTTTATTCTTTAAACACATCATTAGCCTAAATAAAATACTATCGTTTATTGACAGACAGAAGCCCTGATCAATGTCCCGTTCGTTCGATACAGAACCAATTATTTCAACAACTGAACTTTAAAGGTTAAGAGGGAGGGTTGATTCATAATACTCACTAAATATAAACTTTAACTCAACTATATTAAGGACAGTTTTTGCAACATAACTTAATTAAAGCGCTTCTCGTTGAAATTTTTCCATCAACATAAAATAACTTCATTGTCACAAACGATGTAATTATCGTACTCGCCGGGAATAGGTACCTACTGGTATAAAGTAATAGGTCGCTGTTACTCCGATATCTCTACCTATTATTAACGAATTTGCTTCACTGTCAGAGATTAAACGATAAATAATGGATGAGAGATAACAATAAAAACCGCTTAGTAAATTAAATAGTATTTTTATATTATTTTTTCTGTAATAGGTTTCGCTTCACTTCAGAAAATTTTAGTTTATGTTAGCTAAAAGTAAGATATATTTGACGTTAAGTTGTAGCAATACGAACTATAATTAAAACAAATACTCTTTTATGATTCTTTCATGACGTATTTTTTGTAGTGTGATTTGTCGTGATTGTAACTAGTGCTTATTTTTTAGTAAGTTGCTCTATTCCTGGATGAAAAACGTTATAATCGCGCTATACGACACGTTCCTAAAGAGCTCTTATAAGTAGTGAGTCTAGCCTCGATATAAATATCACGAGAAGGCCGCATTACTTGTCATTACGCTATCCCTACATATCCTCCCACACTTACACTTTCTGTCCCTATTATATTTATTGTGTTATATCGCAGCAACACTACGTAACATAATGATACGTTTTAGGGTTCCGTAGCAAACTAGGAATTCTGATAGTTTGCTCATGACCATTTTTCATTGAATTTGGCATGGGTAAACATTAGTATATAGTATATACATATACATTTATGTGTTGCACTCTGACAACTGAATTTTTTGACGTGATAACGTCTTATAAATTGGTTTGCCGGGTGGCACTTCAAGAAACTGTGTCACGCTCCGCTCACGTTATGCGCTTACAATGAGAGCGAGTGAGAGGCACGCGTCCCTTCCACTCGGGCATGGTTAGCCCGCCTAAGAGCGGGAGAGACAGACATAAAAAGTGAAAGGCACGCGTCCCTTCCTCCTTAACATTACTTATGGTAGCTACGGCGTACACACGTTGGCGTGTTTCAGAAAATGGTACAGCGCCATCTCTGGAGAAGTAGAGTAATCTCTTTTGTTACCTCACTTAGTTGTGACTAATGGTTAATGGTCTAACGGTTAGCAGCGCTAGATGGCGGATGGTGTTACAATGTTTTAAATATAACTCTTTGTATAAATAAATGTTTTAAATTGTTACTATTATTTCATCCTTCTTCCTACTATACGAATGAATATTCACATTAAAATTATTTTACCACTCAAAGTCGTTGTCACGTAAAACTTTCGCCCGTATACCGACTTTACAGGCAACCAATTTTTTTTTCGTACACGAACACCCTTATAGTGAATTAAATTTGAAAAAAACTTTAAAAGCAACGGACGGGTAATACATATAAATAAAGTGGAAATCTAATTGAATCCATCCAAATAATGTAACATTTGTAAGCTTTGGAACAGAATTTTGGCAGTGTCCTGGCAAAGAAAATAATGAAAGTGCAAACCATAGAAACTTGAACATAAACAACCGCGATCTAACTCTACATTTACACAAAACAATGAACACAATATTTTACACCAGCAAATAATAGTGATGCGCCGTGCATTACCAACATGAGCGATAATGCTCGGTATTAGGCCGCTGCGCCGCCAAATTGCCTCTGATGGCGGTGCGAGTTATAATTCACCCGGTAAATTATATCACATTGCCAGCTTACGATGTTTAGGGTGCGGTTCCACTGAGGCGGAGCGGAGCGGAGCTGTGCGCGATTCACCAATCACATGGCTTGAAATCCACATCTTATTGTGCCTCGCGTGGTTTTCAAGGCATGTGATTGGTAAATCGCGCACAGCTCCGCTCCGCTCCGCCTCAGTGGAACCGCACCCTTAATATCCCGTACGGCAGTGGACTAGCAAAGTCCTTTATATTTAAGAACTATTTTATCCCGGTACCTACTAATGGCGCCCGCCTGGGCTTTACTCGGGTGGACATTTATGTTTCTTAAAACTGTGGAAAAAACTGTTAATTTTTCTGTAGTAAATAGTGGTAATTTTTTGGTCAATCTATTTTTTTAATTAGAGCTGGGTTTGGACTCTTGTGCCCAGGTCGGAAGCCCAACTTTCAACCAATAGGCTATCACCGTCGGTATTAACATTGTTTTGCTATTTGCTAGGGATCTGTATAAATATATACGAAGTTTGACTTAATTTTTGCTCACGAGGATGTCAATTGTAGGCGAACTTGTCTTCTACGAAGTCATACTGAGTTCAGTATAATTCAGCAATAATTTTCTTAACATTTGATAAATTACGCCATGATAATAAAATAACAATTATTAATGCAGCATTCGATTAAAACACGCGCTTTGGGGGACTGTGACAAATTATCACGAGTTATTTATAGGGCCGAGACCACACACATCACGCGTAATGTTGCTATTCACGAACGTAAACTTTATGTGTTATTACGAGATTCGTAACTGTATTACTCTTGTTGTGTTATTGCTATGATTATGGGATTAATAGCCCAGTAGTCGGATTAATTCTCGGGACGCTCGAGTTTCAACCTTCATTCATTATTTGCGGTTCAGTGGCTTGACTGTCATGTTTTTGGTGCTACAGCGACACGGCATCGCAATATTAGTTCGTCTAAGCAATACAGAATTAATTTAAAATTAACGAACTATATAATTAATTGCGTCGCTTAAGAAGGAAGGAACTATGTACTTATTTATTTATTTTTATTTAATCATAGAATAAAAATGTAAAGTACTTAAGTAAGTATAAGGTAACAAACACGATTTTCGTGATAAACGCTATCGTTAACAGAAGTTTTTATATGATACATGTATCATGTATGTCGCAGAACTATCTTCAAATCGACACCGTATGGGCAACATTCGTGACGTGTTTCCACTACGACGCTACAAATCCACAGATAATTTAAACGATTTCTACGAGTTGATTCGTATCGTAGGTCGCGTAAACAACTTCGGTCTGAAAACATACGTCTCCATCAGTGGCGGCTGGTGGGTCGTCAAACTGGTGGTGCACTTTACTGATTAATGAAGGCCTTGGTGGTCCGGCCACTTTTTACAAACTTTATTTTCAAAAGCTTTGTTATTGTCTTTAATATAGTCTATATTTACGCTCATTTTCACTCAGAAACACTGTCTCACTTAGTAAAAAACAAATCAAAAACAATTAAATACTATAATTAAATATATTACGTAATAATTAAATAATATAATTAAATATATTAAATAAAACAATTAAATATATTACGGACGTAAATAATAAATAAACGCGTCACGAGAGGTCAATTTAATATGGCTGGTCGTTCCCGCGCCGGCCCCGGCGACGAATTTCGTCAAATCAAACCTCGGGCGCTCTCGGTAATCTTCGGATTATCCGTGCGCCGCACGGGATCAGGCTAAATGCTCCGTACATTATATTGAACTATCTTTTGTCTCACGCGCCAGGCGTGTTTTCTCGTATCACATAGAAATTGTACCAGCAGTCCCGTGCGCTCGCCGATGCGCACGAGAACTTTTCTTTATAGCGAAAGTAAATCTTAATACTTTAGCAAAGAGTTTAAAATTGTTTCGCCATTATTTTAAACGAGATAAAATAATAATTAGTTTATTTTTAATAGATTAGATAAAATAATAATATATTTTTATAAATAAAATAATAATAGTTTTTATTATTTATTCAAATGTGGTGGTTCAGCGCACGAGCGCACTCAAGGGACAGCCGCCACTGGTCTCCATTACGGTGGCGGCATCTCTGACTACCAAACGAGTTTAAAAACGAATAAAGTGACATCTTATTTGCAAACATTACGTACACATTTTAAGAAAAATTTTATTTTATTACCTTTAGAGTTGAGCAAGATGTTAATATAGTACTTTAGATTTACTTTGTAAAATGCTTGAAATAATGGATAACCCTCGGGTTGGTATAAGATAGATAAAAATGATAACTAGGTGTATTGCTTGTTCATGACAAAAGAAAAATTGAAAGATATATTTCATAATACCTCGTCCCGTCGCTGACTCCCGCAGTCGTGAACGATTAGCTTCTCAGATTACGTACTTGTTAATGCCGCTGCGTAATTCGCCTGCCTGACAGCTTGCGTGTGGCCCTTACACTCTGGCAGATCGCTTTTTTAACTTCCTTTGTTATTCGAGGATTGTCAAAGATCATCGTCGCATACAGCCACATTCAATTTAATGTAAATAACGTGTGAGATACTTTTTTAATGTGAGATCTTAAGTACTTAATTTAGATGAAGATTTACATTTATAACTAATGACCTTTATCTATCCGATTGCCGACTGATGATAATAAAAGCTGATTATGTATGAGAGTTTATGACGGTGGCTTATAGTAAAAGGAAGAAATTTTTGAAAACAAGTTCACAATTAAAATGGTCAGTTGGTGGTGTTCTGACCGCTATGGGAGCGGGGCCGCGGATCTATTCACATTAAAGGTACAATCCGTACAGTAGGTACATCCGTACACTTGTCTTGTCACATCTTGTCTTCCCCTCATACATTAGTATTGATATACGAAGTACAATAAGATCTTAGAAAGTTACGTATACTTACCTGCCTACCTTCAATTGTGAACGTAATTCTCCTATAGATATTCTGAATAAGTTAATAGACCCAGACCCAGAGCAATACCAAACTCAGTCAAATGCACCACGAAAAGAAATCACGGCTTACTAACACCGGTTAATATAACACCCAATGCTTCTTATGAATTCAAGTGCAGTAGCTGATCGATTTTCCAGTTTTCCGATGAGCCACGTCAATCAGTCGCGTGGCACCAAACATGGCGGCGGCAGCCTCACGCTTCGCAGAACGTCTCGCGCGAGGATGCTTCTCGGAGACGATTCATTAATACTTCCTGCTTACTTTGTGCTGGACACGGCCCGAACGGTTTCCACTGCTCACCGGCACGGCACGACTAAAGTTAATGTCTCTACTTTTTAATTACAACGGACACTCACATTAATTTGTAAAGTTTATGCTGCATTTTCGACATTTATTTCGTGTCATCACCTGATACTCGACACACGCTGACGACAGATAAGTCTCTCAGTACAAGCATAGGTACAAGTAAGTATCGTAAATCGTAAGTACCTACCCGCTAGGTACAATTACGTTTTTTATGTCGACGGTGTGGCAAAATGTTTTTAAAACACGTCTCAAGATAGCTAACGTGGCACGGGAGATGATAGTGGAATTGTCTTTTGTCTCGTCATTGACGTGGTCTGTAAAGAGTTTGTAATGAGCTGAAAGCCTGAAACCCAAGTTAGATAGTCGCTGATGACAAAATGTGACAAGTATTTACACTTTCAGAATCATTTCAAATAAATAAAAAATAAATCAATTAAGACTCCCGCAAAACAAAATTGATTTGTTAAAGTTTTAAATGGGTTTCGTGTAAGTGACTCCGTTCGCTAACACGGCGTCGTCGCTGCAGACCATGGAAACGTGCCCTTTTACTAGCCCAAATACGGATATGCTTTATTAACCCTGCCATTTCGCTGCAACCGCTAAATGACATGAAATCTAGATCGCTGCATAGCACTCAACATCTAGCTTCACGTATACTCTATTGACTAACGTAATTAGTAAGTCACATAACTAACACAGGATATAGGTGGGATTACTTTAATGATTTAGCGGACGAAATGATTTTGCCAATATACCTATTGGGATTTAAGTCCCGATTTTAGAATTATAGAATTATTTCAGGTCAATCACACTTTTCATTATCACAGTCTAATTAATAGGTCTGTGAGAGAAGAAGAATTATAGGTGAGGGTAGAGTTGCATACTCGTTTGCTATTCAATATTTAACTACGAATTTTACTTTTTTCCCCGTTTTTAAGCTTTTCACTTTGGAAAAAAAACACCACAACCAAAAGATATGACAACTAACTGTAGCATCGGAGCGTAATATTAATATTGGTGTAGGCCTGGCGACAATGGTATGATAACACAATGATGGGACCACACAGGCCTTGGGCTCCCGCTGATGACGCGGACGGACGGTAATCTGAGCGCCGCATCGGAGTGAGCTGGGAGTGAGCCGAGTGAGCTGTTGTGACACTTTACGTTGAGCCCCGTAACGTATCGGTATTTATCACGATGCTGCGTTATGCCGCGTTTAAATATAAAGTTGGTTATTATTTAATTTTTATGGAGGTGTATCAAAAGAAAAAATGTACTGGTGAGTTCGAGTATCATGATGAAATGTGAGTAGTTTAAAATCGTTATATAAAAGTTATGTAAGTCACTAGCTAATTTATAGGTTACGTCATCTTTAAGTGTTCCACTGATGAGGATCGCGTCTCCTCTTTTAATTTGAGGGACCACATGTAGCAGAACACTCCACCACGCTGGTCGGTTGAAAGAACTCATGGACGCACAGGTTTCTTCAAGATGTTTTCACTTTTTGATGAAATGATACATACTACACACATCTTTAAAAATAAGAATCTGCATCAAATTCAAATCACTAGGCTTAACAGTGTGAAAATCCCTTGCAGTAAATTATTCCTGCTGTTTCTATGATCGTTACCGAAACATAATTGAATCGCTGCAGAATCAATTCGCTGATCTAAGCAAGTGGTCGCGCCGCGCTATCGCCGTAATGACTCCACAGATAAGCAAAGCGCCGATTACCCCATCTAATTGACGCGATCACTCACACCCGTGCCAATTCGTTCCTTATCGCTTATCGCGCCTGCCACTATATTAATGTCCTTTAAATGTGGGCATCGATACGTTATACAGAATTATTATAGCAAAGCGAAATAGATTATTGAGTTTCATTTTATTGATTATTCAGTTGTATCCTATCGGATGATCGCATGAATCTTGATGTTAGGTATTGACATTGAAAAATAGGTTTTCAGATTAGGAAAAACGTCATCGGTTTGAAAGTTAGAATAAGCGATTAGATTCTTGGTTTGAAAGTTTTTATACCTACACATTTTTTTGCTACTTACAGAAAGAGTAGCTCTACCTACTACTTTTTTTTTTATTGAATTAAGGTAGCAATCGAGCATGCAGCACCACCCTTCCGCTGCCGCCCATGGCAATTGTGACCGACTTAGAACAAGACTCTATTTAGGGACTAGGGACCCTAGTCTAGGGTGGTTAGTCCAATTAGTAGATGGTGTTAGAATGTTAGTTGGTTAGTTTGTTAATATGTACGTGAGGACAGAGACTGTTAGTGATAGTTAGTCCTGTTAGTTAATATTAGTATTGTCCAGTTAGTAATGATTAGTGTGAGTCTTGTTCCAATTCGGTCACAGATGCGTTGCTACCCCTGAGGACTGAGATGGTCGCCTTTAAAAAAGTGAACCGGCTATTATAATATTCGGTATGTGATAGCACCTCACTCACGTGCATTCGATGAGAGTATGTAGGTAACCAAGCTCGAGTTTGTCAATTTATCCGAATAGGTATCTATTATATAAGACTTCATTCGACTGTAAGTGTAGTGCGTTATAATAATAAATACTACTATTAGATAAAAATATTAAAATTCAGCGTAGCCCAACGAAAATTGGATCCGGCCTGCCACATCGCATTACAGTTCATTGCAGTTCAAATCATCGAACATATGTATTACATACGCTTACTGGATTCACATCCGAGTACCTCATGTTATCGGCATGTGTAGTTTTTTAATCCATACATACACACGATTATATCACTTCGATTTAATGTCACTTTTTTACTAAATGTTAAATATCAATATTTCTATATCAAGGTCTCTTTGTCAGTCGGGCAATGAATACGAAATATCACCTACAAAAAACATATTAACAGCTAAATGGCTCCGTTCCATGTTATAACTAAAGAATTAAAAGCCATTTATCTCTTATTTGTAGCTATTTGTGTTATAAAATCAACGCGATCTCCATCGCACGTCCCCACGCGACCGGGCACAATTGGTCAATCGGCGACGCTTTCCAGTTTTGGTAATTGTCGTAATTATTGTTTGTAGGGTGACTATAAATACTTCTTATTAGATAAAGATATAGGATATTTAATCAATTGCATAGAACAACTTAAATTGTTCGAAGCAAACTTAATAACATTCACGTATACATTTTCAAAGTCAAAGTCAACTTGTTTATTTCATTTGAGAATTTACAAATTCACTTATGAACGTCAATTTTTTTGATTCTACCATCATTGATATTATAAGTGATAAGTCGCAAAGTTTTGTGATAAGTGTTTGCCCTAGAAATGCTCCGGAACAACACAGAATACAGCTCCAGGATGTCTTGACTCAATGTACATTTATCATTCTGCAATAAAAGTATCGTTTGAAGTTTAAAAAAAGTTTATTATAAGTAAAACTAATGTTCCCTTCTAATAAGAATAGAGTCGAACTAAATAATATCTAATTAATCAAAGACAGGAAACTGTTCTAAGTAGAGTTTAACTAAGTAGAGTTCTAACTGTCAAACTCAAAGCTGGTGACGACACGTGAAGAAAAGAAAAAGACGAAAACCCGAAACTCTAATTTTAAAAAATCATGGGTGTATTATCAATACATATACCTATTTTGTATCTGCCACCTTTACATACAGTTCCTTATACTTTTTAAAGGTTAAAAGATACGACGAGAGAATAAAATAATATCTTACTAACTTACAAACGATGGTAACCCTACTCTTATAGCGTGTATAGCGGATTTGTCAAACAGTGATGTATAAATTGACCGTAAAATAATTTTCCGAGGAAGATGGACTTGTAGATAAAAAATGTGAATGGATGGATTAATGGATATATTCATTGATTGGTTGTGTTAGGTTGCTTATCTGGACTTTTTATCTAACATGGTTTTTGCTCGTCTAATATAACTTATTTACAGTATTTATAGTAACGGTAGAGTGTAGTGTGTAGCTAAGCCCTTATATAAGTTAGGATGTTAAGCATATTAGAGGAGTCATAATAAAGTCAGCATTCAAGCAACACCTCTATTATTTAACAACCTACATCGCACATCTCTACATGGCGACCCTGCCTGGCCGGTGCGCGTGCGGCAATGCCGCGTCGCATGCGCACCGGGGGGCAAAGAAAATTGAAAAAAAAATGCAGAAAAAAAATTAAAGAAGATTAAAATAGAAGAAAAATATTATGAAGAAAAATAAAAAGAAGACACCAGATAAAGAACGTGAAGAAGACAGAAAAAATAACGAAAGGAAAAGACTGAAAAAATCATTATGATTTCATCATAATTTTTTACAAGAAAATGACCAATATAATACACGGACGAACGGAAGTACAACACTTTGGATATGACTTGAGAAATAAAGCTACGAAATCAAATACATTCAAGAACAAGTCAACTTAAATGGAACAGAATGAAGGATTTTTCATTGCCATCATCAAGGATCGCAACAGTTAGGATCAAGGATCAACAACACGCGACGTCCCGTTTCCAGTTTTTAGTTAAAATTTGACGAGAAGTTACATTCAGTGATCGTGTGTGTGAAGTTTTAGTGAAGTGAATAGTGAATAAATCAGTACGTATATTATAGCAACGGTTAGGTTTCGTAAATTATTTTTCGTATCTTTTTGGAATATGCATTTTTTTCATTTACGTATGTATACCATAACGTAAATTAACATAAAGTTTGAAAATTAATCAGTAAAATAAAGTTCAAAGTTTAGAAAAAACAATCTTATCGCATCGTAATATTTCAAAAGTATTTTTTTTTGTAATAAATAGTTTCTATTACTCGTATGTTACATTTAGGTATGGTAAAACATTTCATTGTAATTTGTTGTACATTCAAGTTAGATTTCATCATAACTTAAGCGAACTCTAATTTCGCTTACGCTTAAAATGCTTCACCAAAGGAATGGAATGTTTGTCACCAAGGAATCGGATTGCGATGATGCACACGAAGTTTCTTATTGCATTCATGTTGGGTAGCAATGTTTTCTAAGCTAAGTTTTTGATTTATTGTTTGAATGAAATTTGATCCCCTATCTAATCAATTGTAGACTTGTTAAAATTTTAAAAGAAATGTGTATGATATAATTATGGGATGTTGTTTTCATAAATATGTAGGTAGATGTCTGATAGAGCATGCAAGGATTTTGGAAAGAATGGATTTAAAGATTTTTGTTTGGATTTCTTCTATAAGTTAGTATTTTTGGTAATGATCGGATTGATCCCCGAGAGTTAAGAAAATATCTAACATATTGACGAAATAATATTGAGTGTTGGTATAGTTTTATTTATTTGGATTTGGATGTTAGTTGAACGTTTATATTTTATGAGGTGAATAAATGATTATGTGACTTTATTATCTTTATCATGCAGTACGCGAGACGTCTGTATGAAAGAGTGGATAATATGAGTAGATATGAAAAGAAAGAAAGAAAGAAACAAATGATATTGTGTTAAGATACACTAAATGTTGTTAAGTAACCATTATCTTGATCGTGTTGTACGCGAGCCGTCTATGCGAAAGATATATGTGTGAAAAAGCAATTAATGATGATAAGAAAGAAGTGATGAAATAATAATATTTTTGAGAAAAGTGTATCTAATAAATGCACTAATGTGATGAGTAAAGAAGTATAAATGATTATAATGATGATAATGTGAATTGAAATAAATTATGGAATTATTTGAGTTATGAAAGAATATAACATTGATTTTATGAAATTTACTGGATTTACAAATGGCCACACATGTATTGACTTAAAAACTATCGGACAAGACAATTTAACCTGGATGTGACAGTTATAATATAAGAGTAGTTGTAATAGGTACGTACCTATGTAGTTATTAAGAATTATTACCTATAATATATTAGGTATATTTGAACTGTTATGTTATTCATAATTGTATTTTTTAATATTATTTTACCTAGTATTTTTTTATGACTTTTCAAATTAATTTTACTGTCTTTAAAATTAAAGAACTTAGCACACATTATACCTGCCGGAAGTAATAACTAGAAAATAAAATTAAACTGGTAAATTTAATTTTCTTTTAAATAGCCCCCGGAGGTGTAGTGTGTAGCTAAGCCCTTATATAAGTTAGGATGTTAAGCATATTAGAGGAGTCATAATAAAGTCAGCATTCAAGCAACACCTCTATTATTTAACAACCTACATCGCACATCTCTACAAGAGAAACACACGGGCGGGCTGAAATATAGTAAGTTTTAATCGCAACTTATGGGCGTTACGCAATTATACTTTTATTGTAAATATTTAGGACGGGTGAGAACGAGAATGGGAGCCAGTGGGAATAAACGTATGGTTCTCACCGAGACTATGTGATTTAAATATATTTATAATAACATTTCAAATTAATCGAATTTTCTCAACAAAAATTTCTAAAAAAATTCATTAATATTTAGACAAGGCGCCAAGATTTAAAATAATCGCAATTACCTACAATTTTCTATTATTTTCCGAAAGTGTAACCAGAATTCAAAAATATATCTATTTTCGGTTTATTTTTTAATTTTTTATCCATACTTTCTTCCATGTTTATAATATATCAAATACAAACTTTAATACTAGGCCATTAAGGTTGTAGTTTGCATAATAAACCCTTTGACCTCGGCTTGACAACTCTATACCACAGCAAGTATTTTGTATCGTTTTGTCATAGAACTAACGCTTACTAGAAATGACTTCTATCTACTCCTTTCGAATGTCGTTTCAAATTTTTACCACAGCGAGTTTTAGCAATACGTCTAATGATTAAAAATCTTCCTAAATTGGAGCGAAATGATGTGAAGCATAAAAATAGATGTCAAAATCAGTTCAAAAGCGGTTCACCAAATCAAAAGTTATGAGTTAACCCACAGAAAAAAAAATTATTAAGAATGTCCTCCTTTTTTTGTTCGGTTAAAAAAATCCGCGTCTACACAATTTATATTCTGTGGTACGTAGTGCTTGTACCTCAGAATAGTGTTGTTTTGTTGCATTCGGCGCACGTCGCGGCTCGCGACTCTCGCTGTGCGCGACGGCCGCATGCCTTTTACGAACAATGAGATAGCGAATATTTAAGGGTTAAAAAAAGATCAACTCAGGCAGTGAAACACAGCAAGGATATTTTAAATTTGGAATTGAAATACGCGTAACGTTATGGGGAACGAAAGTTTAAGCAACGGAACGATCATGGGTGGGGGTGTATTTTATTCATAGTACCTACTTGTTACTTCAATAAAGTCCGCAGTTACTGGTTAAGACATGGATGTAGAAAGTCTAGATGGGCCCGTAACATACATAAGGCGTACGGCGAGTGGTCAACATTGGGTTGTGTGATTGAGTGATTGATCAAGTCAGTCTGTTGTAGACAGCAGCGAGGTACACATCTTCCTTACGCAAAATTGATTTCAGTAATTACGTCCGCAAATGTAGAAAATATGGCTTCCTGTGCCTTCAAAAATATTCTAACAATTCAAGAAACACAAATAAAGTCCAAAGGAATCACATTTCATTATGTAAACATTGAATTGTAAATTAACTTCACTATTTCTAAAATAATAACTTTAGTAAAATGGCGCGTGACATATGTAAGAGTAACAAAGACAGCACGACTAAAACTTCGAAACGCGGAAGCGAGATATCACTATGTAATTTCGTTTTCAAATATAGTAACAAAATTCCATCGCGCCAACTTCACGCACAAACCGATTCGATTCAAAATTGGATTGTTCCAACTTGACGCACATTCGAACGTGCAAGGCCGGTCTAGGTATATATGTCTATGGGTTAAGAACAATTAATCCATACATTCCCTGATCGCGATGGAAGTCATGTGAAATAGCATTATGGTCTATTCACACATATCAGTGAAGTCACCGTTCTGTCACAGTACCGCTACCGGCACAGTGCAAAATATTCTGTCATACATTCTCTATGAACGCGTCCCCACTTGTCAGTGTCAGTGACGACGCAGTGCTGTCAGTGGCAGTGCCGACAGCGGCAATCACGGACGCTATTGTTGACGACGATATTTTTTGTCGGATACGGACGCCGCCAAAACGAAATGGACGAGCAACTGATAGAATTGGTTCGAGAAAATAGTGTTTTCTATGATTTGTCTCATGTAAAGTACATATATGGATTCAAAATACGTATCCAATTTGTGGAACAAAATAGGAGCACAATTAAAATTAGATGGTAAGTAACATTCGCATAGACTTTATTTATCGGCTTATTATTCTATGCATTTGTTTATTATATTATTCGTCCAAAGCAATAGCTATCATTGCTAGCTCCGTATTACTGAACGCCATCTCGATACTTGACGACGAACACGTTCACTGAAGCTCCGTGAACTGACCACTGATATGTGTGAATTGAATCACTGACGCAACAGTGAAGCACTGATACTGAACTGATCGGACACTGTGACGGAACGGTGACTTCACTGATATGTGTGAATAGACCCTTATTGCGTATGTATACCTACATTTGATCGCCGCTTTACACCCTGCACTAGGGTTGACAATGAATAATTTATAAGTAAACGTTCATATATTATGACGTTATATGACAAAATTTAATTCAGCATTATCACAAGGGACCTGAAGAAACAACATCTATTTTTCTAAGATATCAAACGAGCATGCAGCACCATCCTTTCGCTGCCGCCCATGAAATCTGTGACCGACCTATGTAGGTGTAACGACTAACTAAAGCAATTATTATGCCGGTAGACATGGTACTAAGTACCGTACGTTGGTACTTACCCGGGTGAACTCTAGGATCGCACCTGTTATATAGTTATACCTACCAATAAAATATTTTATGTAATGGTTTCTCGGATAAAAAATTATTGCCTGCGCAAATCCCCGAGTAAAAGAATAATTTGAATTCACTAGACCCTAGGGAATTAGTGATAAATAATATCGTATATGCTTATAACCCTTCTACACTTATTGCACGATAGGACGAACTAACGAATGGTTGTAAACGCGGCGGAAGGGGTAATCATAAAGTAACCTGTCGCTGAAGCTCGCGAGATTTTAATTAAGCTAATAGCATGGAAAATTGGTAGGCAGTTTGTACTTATTAAGTTATATGGATCATTAAATTTCCGCAAAGAAAATGTGTAAATAATGATAAGGTTGGGGTACTACGGAGGCTATTTTAGTAAGATTAATCGTTACAATAAACGGCTTTGCAAATTGTGTTTCTTACGATAAATTAATACGAGATAGACACAGGTTTTTAAACTAAAACTGGACATGCTACAGAATTATAAATATTAAACTCCTTAAATTAGACACACAGCGACTTAAAAAAAATTGTCTTTAACTAAATAAATATACACGCCTATAACCAGCGAACGCTTCAAAACTTCATTAGTCGAATAAGTCATTCATGATTTAGAACTGATTTAGAACTGGTTAAGAACAATTAATCCATACATTCCCTGATCGCGATGGAAGTCATGTGAAATAGCATTATTGCGTATGTATACCTACCATTTGATCGCCGCTTTAGGTACACCCTGCACTAGGGTTGACAATGATAATTACAAGTAAATAAATGACAAAATTTACTTCAGCATTATGACAAGGGACCTGAAGAAACAACATCTATTTTTCTACGATATCAAACGAGCATGTATATCCTGCTGCCACCCATGAAATCTGTAACCGACCTAGGTCTAACGACTAACTAAAGCAATTATTATGCCGGTAGACATGGTACTAAGTACCGTACGTTGGTACTTACCCGGGTAAACTCTAGGATCGCACCTGTTAAATAGTTATACCTGCCAATAAAATATTTTATGTAATGGTTTCTCGGATAAAAAATTATTGCCTGCGCAAATCCCCGAGTAAAAGAATAATTTGAATTCACTAGACCCTAGGGCATTAGTGATAAATAATATCGTATATGCTTATAACCCTTCTACACTTATTGCACTGACGATAGGACGAACTAACGAATGGTTGTAAACGCGGCAGAAGGGGTAATCATAAAGTAACGTGTCGCTGAAGCTCGCGAGATTTTAATCAAGCTAATAGCATGGAAAATTGGTAGGCAGTTTGTACTTATTAAGTTATATGGATCATTAAATTTCCGCAAAGAAAATGTGTAAATAATGATACGGTTGGGGTACTACGGAGGCTATTTTAGTAAGATTAATCGTTACAATAAACGGCTTTGCAAATTGTGTTTCTTGCGATAAATTAATACGAGATAGACACAGGTTTTTAAACTAAAACTGGACATGCTACAGAATTATAAATATTAAACCCCTTAAATTAGATACACAGCGACTTAATTTTTTTTTATCTTTAACTAAATAAATATACACGCCTATAACCAGCGAACGCTTCAAAACTTCATTAGTCAAATAAGTCATTCATAATTTAGAAGCTCTACGGAGATAGGTGAACCTTTCCACATAATAATATATGCGGACTGGAATGATAATCCTCCTCTTAATTTGCCGTTGTCGGATAAAACTCCCTTCACCCACTTATTCCTCCAGACTTCGCCGCGTCGCGTCGGTTCTAACGAATTTGTTACATTTGTGATTTGATGGGAAAATTTCCCGAGGAAACCATAGCCAATGATGACTTTCACCAACTGAAAAATGACAGCTGATTACAGCCGCTTTGCCTGGCTGCAGGCCGCCTACAAGCGCATCAATAACTTCAACGAACTCATCTGTCTTCCAGTAGTCGAGGCGTTATCAAGGTATCCAAGTATAACATTTTCCCAAACGATCCTATCCAATGCAAATACATAACAGATAATGCGCCATACTTCAAGATTACAAGCTCGTGCTATAATACCCGCGGCTCACTTTAAAGTGAGTCGTTTAGACCGGCTTATGACCACCATCGCTCATTGGATTCCATGATTGGGACCGGGATTATAAGTCACGACTATCTGGGGATATAGTTACTTGTCGAAGCGCTTTTTATTCGATTACTGACTGATTTACATATAATTTCCAATTTAATAATAATTATAATTTATATGGTCTCCTTAACATGGAATAGGATATACCAAGTACCTACAAACTAAAGAGGAAAGGTTACAATTGAGACTTAACTAGAGCGAACGAGAATTGTTTGTAATAGCAGAATAGTTGATTGGTGTCATTATTTTGTAAGCAGTAATGTTACATGTAACAGTTCAAAATCTCTCCACGACAGCGGTAGAGTTGCAAGAAGACATGAAATGAATTTAGCAGATATCGATGGAGTGAAGTGTGCTGACTGAATTTTGTTACTATGGCACCACCTTTATTGAATGCTTTCTACGAACTACGAACATTGTTTAATTCAGAGATGATTTTCTCCACGACATAAATGGACGCTACATAGGTTAGAGCCAAAGTAAATGGCGGCCGATTCCGTAAAGTTCACACATAACTTGAAATGTTTAGATGTTTTACAACACAGACAACGTCAGTTAGTTAAATTATTGTGTAAAGACTAAAGATTGTGCTGTCTGTAATTCGTCATCTTACAACACTTGACTATGCAAGGCGTGAAGCGAAATGCCCCTACAACCTCCATATTTTGAAATTGTAAGGGCGTATTCAAGTAGAACGCTGGTTACCGGCGCTGATCTGCCAGCGCTTATCGGTACTGGTCCGTTGACATAACCTCGGTCGTGTGACAGGTAGTAACTCATTCAAAATTCATAACGCTACCCTTATAACTCAGCTGGGATTGCATCGTATTTAGCTAGCTAGCCACACTTTTACTTATGTAACAAAACATACTTAAACATATTTATGGATATGGACATACATTCTCAGTTCATAGTAAGTAGTCCATAAAATTTATTTTTCTAACCGATATCAAATGTAAGTAAATGCCGCTTACATTAACCACTTCACACCTGGCGGATTACATAATAATGTACTTTAGTATTTAATAGGATTTTCTTCAATATGTAGTTTTACCGTTTATTAGATATAGATATAGCTCTGTGTATTTTATTCACAATAATGCCACAGTCTAAGAAATTGCAGTAGGTAATCATCAGTTTTGGCGAAGAAGAGATGGCATCGACCAGATGTGCATCTTCAGAATCATTAGGAAACAAAAATTTATGTAGTTTTACCTAAATGTTCTTCTGCAAACGCTGGTAAAGCTCGGTACACAGCACACTTTGAGCTATTGGTACAATTATGACTAAACCGACGCAAAAAACGGAAGCACATTTCAGAAGATAATGTATGAAAATACGATTAATGATAACGTTGTAAAAATTATTCTGTTCAAAGAGCTATGAGACTTAGAATATTTGATGAGAAGTTATAGTTCTTGCTGAAATAACAGGTTATTTTTAAATAGGCTAACTTAACAAAAATTCAGAGGCCTCACAATTGGTTGTTGTAGAAAAACTTCGTTTGGAACTTGGAACAACTTTTTCTACAGAGATAACAGCATGATTGTATGGGTGGCTTCTTTAAGCATTGGTGCTAGGTGCCACCGCATAGTTTTTAAATACACGATGAAAAGATTATTTATATATTGTTACATTAAACATTTACTAGGTTTTTGGACATAAAAGCTTTTTTTTTTTGCAGTGGAAGGATTGGCTAGGTGCCACCGCATAGTTTTTAAATACACGATGAAAAGATTATTTATATATTGTTACATTAAACATTTACTAGGTTTTTGGACATAAAAGCTTTTTTTTTTTGCAGTGGAAGGATTGTGTTTTAGAAGACTTCGAGTAAAATAACTGTATAATACGTGATTTCTATAGGCTGTGGTGTTGGGTGCGTCGTATACAATATAGACACTGGCGCGGCTCACGTCCGACACAGCCTTATTTACGAGGTGTCGACCGCTCGCCACTCGCCAGCTTCCACTAACTCATGTTCCACGTGATCTATATTCGTAATCGATTCGCTTATCTATTGAGTATTACCCGAAGTCGCGACAAAGCTCACGATTTATTGCCCTTATAATCTCAGAACCTATAGTCACTAATAAGATAAATTACATGCGTTGGTTTCCGCTTTCAGTCGTCGCCAGTCGTATTGTTAGTCAAGTGAAAGAGGGTATAGGTACTAAAGGCTGGGACTCTGGGTAATTGCTTTTTAAATAAATAAAAGGTCTTAAGTTTTAGAATAGGTAGGCATGTATTTCTTCTCAAGTGTGAAGGTGTCCTAGGTTATACTAATTCTTCCTTGATCTTCACCTACGTAACCAAACCGAGGGGTGTACCTACAATACATACTACGATGACGTGATTTATGAATGCCGTCATGTCTGTCAGAGTAGAAAGTTGACAAATGTCCCCTCTTTAAATCCAAAGTCGCTTAGCGTAACACCCAGCATTTTCTTTCTTTCCTCTTCCTTCTTTATGACTTTTCTTCCTTCTTTATGGGGTCGCTGATGTCTTGACGGCGGCCACTTACCTAACATCACATGAATTGTCTACTTTTTTTTATTATTTACACAATATTATTTTTACTTTTACATAATAATACTGACTGCCAACTAACCTATTAAACTACTTGCCACATCACCTATTCATAAATCAATTTAAGCCCCACTCCACTCCTACCTGTCTCTTCAGCGAAGTAACTGGCCCTGCGCCAGTGTAACTGCGCTAAATACCCGCAAATGATACAAAAACAGTCGCCAGCCAGTTACCGATCTGACATTATTGCTATTTGCATAATTATCAGATGGCTCCGGTGCCATGCGAACGCCATTGTTGTAAGGGGAACACTTTTACTGCGCGCACCGTTAGGGTCACAGAGAGATGCCTCGGATTGACTGGGCTAATTACATGCGCTCGTTAGCACTGAGAACTTGCAATGTGTTACTCTTTAAGTAGATATTTATTTTTTACACAAAAATGTTGTACATAAAAATAATGAAGCAGATTGTACAAATGCACCACTAACTCCTGATAAGAAGCTTTAATGAGAAAAATTTAACAGAACAAATAGAGCACAATTTTATCATCATTCATCCTTAGACATAGCTTGCAAAGAATGAACGAAGAGGAAGGGAAGAAAAAACTGGCTCCAAAGCCCCTGACGAAGATAACTGAAATTATTGGTGGATCTCGACGTGGATGATTGTCGGGTCCGGGATCGATTGCCAACGAAGCGAAAATTTGAATGATGACTTTAAATTTCTCTTTTAGGTCTGGGTCCATGGCACCCACGGCACAGGGAATCCTAGTGAAGCTATGAGTGTGTAGCGTTGTTTATTTATAAATAACGAGATGTGGACAAGCGGATGATACCGGTCCGATTGGTGATCGGGCCGGCTCGTAAGTGACGGTAACTGTGGAATGGCGCGCTCTCACGAAACAAATCACTATTAACTGTTGGGTAAACACCGTGCACAATTGAAACTGCGGGCCGCCGGTGAAGGGCTTCACATTAACTTTATTGGGTTTGATAAGTAAGTACACTTGGGAAAAAAGAATGCCTTTTTACGTGCCAAACTCTCAGATTGTTTTTTAGTTTCATTCCATATGGAAATCTCAAGTTGAAGTAAAATCTCTAGGGACCTTTCCTGGAACGTTCCCAAAGGGACTCCCTTGACTCTACGGGTTTTTTCATTATAAACAATTGTTACATAGAAATCTTAGGAATGCCAAGAGTGTTTATTGCTAGACACGCAACCACGCCTTAAAATAATAGGCTTTTGTTGCAGCATCGCCGCGAGCCATGGATATTACTAGCAACGATAGTTTAAGAGTATTATACTTCAGAAAATACATTTAAATTGTGAAAGTAACTAATAACCATACTTTCATACAAATATTATAAATGCGAAAGAGTTTTTCGTTCTTCTTTCACGTCAAAACGGAGCAACGGATTAGGTAAAGTGATTTTTGGAGATAGTTATGGACCAGGAGAGAGACATAGACTATTTTCGCGGAAAAATGTTTCATTTCCTCGGGACACCATTTTAATTAAGAAGCTCAATAGAATGCGCGAAAGAACGCACTAATTCTGAAGATTATTAGTACTTGAAGTTCAATCAACGACTTTCTATCGCTCGTAAATAGCCGTGCATGACACCGACAAGAGACTTGTACGTTTGATTGTCCAACGGGTCGTAAACCCAACATACCTTCGCGGAACCCACCGTAGACTGATTGCAGACGCTTCAGCACGCAACCACACATCTAAATTATAGAGCCCAAGTGCCTCGGGCGAAGCGCACTTACTACCACAGCCTGCTTTGCTTGCTTCCAACTCAAATACCAATGGCTAAACCAGTTTTTGGGGAGTGTATTGTTATTACGAAGATATAGACTTCTATAGATAGTTGCACCAAAATGACTAAATCATAACTGGCCTAAACCAACTAATTCTACATGGTCTAATCGAATGGTAATGATTTTTTACCATGGAAATAAGTCGTCCAATCCGATACACTTATAAGAGCTCAGGGTTTTAGGTTCACTAAACGAAGAATATTTGTAAGAGTGGATGTAGAGCAGCAAAAATATTCATATGGACATTCTTGAGTTCCAATCCTAATTCGTAACCAACCCAAGATGAATTGTAAAAAGATGACTTAATGCTACGTCTTTTTTTTCAGGTTGGGGCTGTAATGACATTGGGGCGGGAGTCGAAAGCGTCGGGACAGTGACATTTTTCTGCCCAACTCCACATTTAGGTGCATAATAAAACTTTACGCTTTGTTACGATCCTACTTGATATTCAAGATCCACTATTGCCGGTGAAGAGCACTTACAACTAAGTATTTTGTATGTTAAATAATTGGTTGTAAGTTCATCAAGGGATGGTACGTACCTACTACTTATAAAACTTGTTAAACTTTCTGACTTGTCAGTAAAAATACAGAATTGATACAAATAACATATAATTATGAAAGTCGTAACCGACAGTCATATAATCATCATGTATGGTATTGGCGTTTGAATTTCCAACGTTTGTTATTTGGATCGCATTTAATTATCTGCTATGCACGGTTAATAGTATCTAACTACGTAGTAACTACTGCGGTAGTATTGCAGCTGCCGTCGATAGTGTCGCCACCTGCCGGCGCGGCACGGGTCGCCAAGTCGCCATTAACACTGTAGATGTCAAGTTTTACGTAAACAGGCTTAATTGAGACGTGTATATTAAAAATAGAATAATATATGGTACCTTTTTCTAACATTGAGACAGGCTCGAAGTTAAAAAATATTTTTGTGATGGATAGTCAATAAGGGTCGGGCCACATTGATCGACGGCGATCGACGGTTTGTCCATACAAAAAGAGCGTAAAGTATGGAAAGCCGTACGCGTCCTTTCGCATCGACGAGCCGAACGCGCTCCGGCGGCGAACTGACACGAAACGCGATCGGTCGTCGACGGCGATCGACGGCCGACGACGACGATCGGCGGCCGTCGATCTCCATATTCTTTTTCTTTCGTTTTTCTTATAATTTCTTGTAAAACGCAAGTAAAAATGATAGCTTTAACAATTGAACCGTCCATCGTGGTCAAGAGGCAACAACAGTATGAAACGTGTCCAGTCGTTTGTTATGATTCGCTTTCGTAAGGAGCTGTACGGAGGCGTTTGCTTCCGTACGGCATAATGCGCAATAGTGTGTTCCTTTTCAATCGGCAAAATGCTAAAGGCCGTCGATCAATGTGGCCCGACCCTAATCGAGCTAGGCTTAAAAGACCATATAACATCACACTACGTCTTGAAGAATTAAATTGAGAAAGAAATGATTAATTTAATATTTGTAATCTTACACATCAACTCTCCCAAAGCGAATATTGCAAGGTTGCATGCAATATTGTCATTGTACTTGTACTTATTCTGAGACAATTTATTAGGTACGTAACATAATAACATTTTTCAATACATAAAAAATATTGTCAATAAATAGAAGTAAATTAGTAATTAAGTTGTTAAATACCGCTATCTTAAGGTCAGTTTTATGAAAATTATTATCTTACATTGAAGAATAACTGAAGTTGAATAGTAATGATAATATCTAACAGGCACTTTCAAAATTATATTATTAACCAGAATAAAGAAATCCAGCTTCCGGTCGCAATTCCAAATGTTCTCATATTAGACACCGTGACTCTCCAATATTTGGATTGATATAATTCCATTAAAATGACTCAATTTCAACTCTATTACAATCACAATAAAGCTTGCACCAACCATTATTTTATATTAGGTTCTAACCGCACGCCACGTTTTAATTTAACGCAACATTTACTGTTAGGGCGCGACTTATACTCCCATTAAACCTAACTCCTCCGAATGGCCAACTACTCCAGAGCTCTCGCTTAGAGGCAGGTATGCTAGTAAACTAGCGGTAAAATCTTTGTTAACAATAAGAATATTTTTTTCATTTTAACCCCAATTAGGTAATCATTAACGTGTCATCAAAAATACCTGCCTACGTAAAAAGACGAAATGATTCAGTTTTATACAATTCAGCTATAATAACGCAAATACTTTTTGAAATTTAGAGATGTACCTACGCAACCGAGTTCGGGAGTTCAAACCACTCGGGTTTCCCTACTTATCCTCATTGTATGCATCATTTACATAACTATACAAAGTAAAATAGATGTCTAGAAGATAGTGTGGGGTGATTAATTGCACCGCAAAATATAAATAATACTTTTGACGGAATCCATCAGTCAAAAGCGTGAGTCGACATTCAATAGCGTTTGAAACGCGCAGTGTGAGAAATATTTAGGCAAAGTGGCTATGATTACAGGCCGAAAATTACTAGTTTCAAAGCTCGCATACCAGAGGTCTATTAATTTTCGTATTAACTATGTCTTATAATTCGGTTGATGGCCTTTGTTCGGGCTGGTGGCGGGGAACCCAGACAATATTTGATCGTAAGACCATCACTTTCGGACCATCAAATAATTTCAAGACTAACAGTATGTATAAAATTTTTAGAATTTGAAAATGAATAAACTCATATTTTGCATTTTATCCTTTGACAAAGGACAGTAAATTTAAATTTTATGTACATTCTTTTAAGTATAAGAAACGGCGAAAGAAACTCCTTGGCACATTTTTAAAAACAAACAACCCATATTACAAATACGCTTATATTTTGTAAATTGTAGAATTTAAAGCAGACGGATTTTAGAGCCTGAGTTGGTAACAATTAAAACATAACGAAACAAGATTAAACTTAAGAGATTGCAATCAGTTAATAGTGACCTGATTCTACCGGAGAAAGGTTTTCTTCCTGGCCAGAGCAGATGCTGGTTCTCTGGCTGGATGTCTTGGCTGGTCTTGGGTTTGAGACGATAGACTGAATGTAGGGAAACTCTGGCATCCAACCTTTTTAGATCAAGTTCTGAAAGTGAGATCCCATTCTAACTATTGTAATGAACCTGTTTAAATGTTTCAATTTAAATCCCATGTTTACTGACCCCACCAGAATAACCGCTAATACAGCTACTTGTATAGACAATATATTTTGTAATTGTGAGATACTTGAAAAGGAGATATTTAGCAAGCTGAGGTCAGACCACTGTGGTCAAAGAATTTCAGTCAATAATCCTGTCGCTAATAAAAAGCACTTAATTAAATGTAGGCCTATAACGCAACATAAATTGTCACTTTTCAAAGAAAACATTTACTCCAAAATAGGTAAACCAACTATTGAACATAATGATCCTATTAATCTTTATAATAAATTACATAAAAGTATCAACGACGAATTTAATAGAATATTTAAGTGTAGGTACATAAATAAAAACAAAAATTGTAAATTCAGTGATTGGGCTACTGTAGGTATTTTTAAAAGTAGAAATAAATTGTATGAGCTCTATGGCGAAAGACAATATAATTTCTGTCCAAGCTTCCAAAACTATGTAAAAAATTATTCGAAAACTTTTAAAAAGGTTTGTATTCAGGCGAAGTCAATGTACGTTAAGGATAAAATTGTTAATTCAGAAAATAAAATACAAGCTACCTGGAGGATTATCAGCAGCGAGACAGGTAACGTCGAGTCCCGCGATTTCAGTTATGAAATATTAGATGATGGAAATAAAATCACTTCCGACACAGAAGTAGCAAGCGTTTTTGAAAATCATTTTAGTAATATACCTATAAAATTAACCAATTCATTAGCTTCTTCGCCGATGGAAGCACTTTCTATTTTAAAAAGTAATGTCAGTGAATGTAATGTTGTTTTTGAATTTAAGTATACTACCGCAAGAGAAATAATTAAGACCTTTCAGTCGCTTAAAATAAAGAATACAGGTGATTTATGGGGCATTTCAACAAAAATAATACAACATATAATAGATATCATAGCTCCAACTTTGGCC
This sequence comes from Hesperia comma, assembly GCA_905404135.1. Classification (NCBI taxonomy): domain Eukaryota; kingdom Metazoa; phylum Arthropoda; class Insecta; order Lepidoptera; family Hesperiidae; genus Hesperia; species Hesperia comma. Next base: position 817,793 of record FR990030.1, on the reverse strand, counting down.
GTAGTTTTTAATAAATGTGTCGATTTAGGCACTTTTCCAGATCTAATGAAATGCAGTAAAATTATTCCACTTTTTAAGACTGGTGACAAAACCGATGTTAATAATTATAGGCCAGTTTCTATATTGCCAGCACTCAGTAAGATCTTTGAAAAGATTATTTTAAATCAAGTGCTTGCCCATTTTAACAGCAACAACCTACTACACCCCGAACAATACGGTTTCACAAAAGGTCGTAGTACTACTGATGCTGGGGCTAGACTTTTAAAACATATCTTCGATGCATGGGAGGGATCACAGAATGCCATTGGTGTATTTTGTGATTTATCTAAAGCTTTTGACTGTGTTGAGCATGAAATATTACTATTAAAACTTAATTACTATGGGGTAAAAAAACAAGTCGCTTAGCCTGATAAGGTCTTACTTAAGTGATAGAGTCCAAAAAGTTAGTATAAATGATATTAAATCATCAGGGTCTAAGGCTGTGATGGGTGTTCCACAGGGCTCAATTTTAGGTCCTTTTCTTTTCTTAGTATATATAAATGATTTACCATATTATGTAAAAAAACATGCGGACATTGTGTTGTTTGCTGATGACACATCATTATTATTTAAGACGGACAGAAATAAACGTAATTTTGACGATGTGAACAATGCTTTGTCGCATATATCAAAGTGGTTTACAATTAATAATTTACTCCTAAATGCAAGCAAAACTAAATGTATAGAGTTTACCCTACCAAATGTAAAGAATGTCGATAAGACACTTAAATTAAATAATGAAGCATTAAAAATGGAACAATCAACAGTATTTTTAGGAATTACCCTGGATAGTAAACTACAATGGGGCGCGCATTTAGCAACTCTTGCGACGAAACTTAGTAGGGCTACTTATGCGGTTAGAAAAATAAGACAGCTTACTGACGTAGAAACTGCTAGGCTTGTTTACTTCGCATACTTTCATAGTGTTATGTCTTATGGCATATTACTGTGGGGTAAAGCAAGCGATATACAACAAATCTTTGTATTGCAGAAGAGGGCCATTAGAGCTATTCATAAACTACGGTATCGGGAATCGTGCCGTGATAAATTCAAAGAATTAGGTATACTTACAGTAGCCTCACAGTACATATATAGTAATATAGTTTTTGTAAGAAACAACATAAATGCATATAAAAAAAACAGCGACTATCATAATCGCTTAACAAGAAAGATGCATGATTTGGCGACGCTTTCATATCGGCTAGGTAAAGTGCAGCGTTCTTTTATGGGGCTTGGTGTACAGTTCTATAATAAAGTCCCTAAGGCAATCCGTGACCTGCCTTCAGAGTTGTTTAAGAAGTATGTAAAAGCACAACTCATAGACAAGAGCTACTATAGTATAAAGGAATATTTAGATGACAAAAAGGCATGGAAATTACCAGCTCTGCAACCAGCTCCGCTAGGTTAGTGCTTACCTGTATCAATTAAGTAATATTGTAATTTTTATTTTAAAAGATGCGGAGGAGTTTTTTTTCGCCGTTTTTTTCTCCTCAAGCACTTTTCCAAAACGGTGGTAGAATCAAAAAATTGACGTTCATAAGTGAATTTGTAAATTCCTAGATGAAATAAACAGTTTGACTTTGACTTTGACTTTGAATGAAGACACCAATATAGGAACAACAATATAATACCCTTTCAAGCTTTTACAAAGCAAGAATAATCTTAGTAATCTTTCCGAACTCAAGCCAGAGCCCTACAGGTCCAAAGTGCTATAACCCACGAACGTAGCCCCGGGCTAGGCCTCGTCCTCTACCACCACACCACAACAATACCATCTCATGCATGCAATTACATTGAAGGCCGTAAATCTCACTACAAACAACGAGTTCCTAACCAGCCAGCAATGGTGCACTCTCCTTTTGTTGTTACGATTCTCTTATTTCGAAAAACAATACAATAGGCGTCCAAACCGGTCCATCTCATAAGGCGCTGGCTACATGGTACCGGCCGCGAATTGTATCGGTTGATTGAGTTTTAAATACTGTATAGACCCGCCTGATAAGTGGGCGATTCCGTGAAATGATTTCGAGTTTCGTTGATTGGATGCGGTCGTTCCGGTATTTTATTTGCTCAACGTCTACATTATAAATCAAACTACTACCAACATGGGAGAAGATAAGCCATTTATATGGTGACAGTACAGTTGTAATACCACTATTGTTTTTATAGATGGTAAGACCGTATAATTCACCTGGGGAAGTACCACCGCCCCAAACGGTACAAAGTACAATTTTTATCGTCATAATAATTAACAATTAACGAACTAATCAAGTAATGTTCTAACACTACCCTGGACAAAGCATTCTAGTCCCTAAATTGAGTCTCTTTCTAGGTCGGTCACAGTTGTCATGGGCAGCAGCGGAAGGGAGGTACTGCATGCTAATTTACCTAATCCATAAACAAAACTTACATAAATGCGTTACCGACCATGAAGGATAGGTAATGATATAACTAACAAGTACTTTCACAGTAACAGCCCACAGTTGCTACAGGCAAAACTTGTTCATATCTTCACTGAGGATGCGCTGCCGTCATGGACAACTACTGTTGAAATTAATATAGAGCCCAGCAACTCCAGACAAAAGATATCTGATGCCATTGCCTCGGCCATTGTTCACCAAACTGCAACACGAGTAGAACTTGGACTCAAGGATAGTTGGAACTTCTAATACTGGAAGTCTCAGTTTACTTACAATAGTACCTAATGTCGATTTTATTTGATTTTATACTTATCTTAACAAGGACTATATTCACTTTTATATGTACTCACGATAAGTATTTTTTACGCCGATATTATCCAATTGTATGGTTCGTGGTCACAGCGGAACTTATGGTTGAAATATACGGTCGAAATGTCGTTGTTATTTTCAAACAAATCGGTTAAAATTTAAGCGTACAATATTACAAATAGATGCTATAATCCCCTGAGCATTTCAAACCCTCGTTAATAATTCACAAAGTCAATCTATAAATAGACTCATTTGAATAGCAATAAAAAGAGTCTTCCCTATTGATGACAACACGTACCTAATTCCGCGAAGAGACACATTCGTTACATGTTTCCGTTATCCATCAGTGGGAGTGTCCATCGCGGGCCGAGTTACGCGCGTTTTTCCCCGATGTCCTTAATCACCCTCGCTGAACGCAAAAAGTGTGTTTCTCGCAATCGCAGCCGAGGGTCGATGTAGTTTGTAATGTCGGGGTATCTTGGACAAATGTCCCATAAATCTCCCCATCAACGGATCAATGAGACCGATGTTCATGGTGTCTTTTGATGGTTCCAGAAAGGCGGGTAGTAATTTGTTCGGTGAGTTTAAATTAGGACTCTGGCGACTCATTAATGACATCGGTTACCGAGCTAAAATTTTTGATTTGGGTCTTAGCCTTAGCTGAAGCTAAAAAAAATGGTGCTGCAGTTTACAAGCCTACCTTGATGTTTATTCTTGGGTAACACCTTGTGCATCTTGGCCAGTCACAATACAGAATTTGTTTACCCAATCCGCTCTTGACTAGTACCTATATAAAATCATTACCCACAGGACCATTAGAACTTTTGATGATAACGAACATGAAGTTTTAATACAAAAAGCGACGTATTGCGTCTTTCAGTACAGATAGATTTAATAAACCAGTCCTAATCTGAATGTAGAAATTAGAAAATGCGTTAAATTAGACACTAGCCGCGCAATGTATACAATGTAATGTTGAGTGCAAATCCATCAATCCCCGATCTATTCGGCGACGGGCCCGGCGGGGATGACGGGACGGCCGGGCCAGTGAGCGACCGGGGCGACCGGGGCGGCCGGGGCGGCCGGGGCGCGGGGCCACGGCCTTTCGCCGGTCACTGATCTCCGCAATTCGTCAGCGATGTCATTATGTGCAACAATGTTGATGTGTGCCACAGCCGCCACAGATCCGCACTTTACACATTTTATGTTTATGATTAAAAGATAATTCATCTGAAAAAGCTTTAACAGTATTTTATGTAATGTGTTTTGAATAGGAAACTAAAAACATTGAAGTCTCAAATAAATCTACTTATTCTAAAATAATCACTAATAATACGTAGGTACTTATGTACGTTTCATTAGGTATAAGCAATGTTCGATCAGAGGGAGTAAAGTTATGTAATGTAATTAAAAATACTAGAATGGCTCCTCTGAGGTAATATTTCTTTTTTTTTCATTTTTAAGTTATGTAGAAGAGCGCATGCACGATCATGGGGAAGACATCATAGAATAGGCCTTATACGTTGGTATAAGATGGATTGAGCTTGTTACGATCCAAATTAGGTACGTCAATTGTAGATATACTTAGTAAAAGTTATTTCTTCCAACTACAACAATTCGAATGATCCCTACAAAGAAAACTTTAATCATTCTCTGCACATCCTGAAGGTTGACTGTTAGAGAATAATGCTATTTAGCATTAAGTCCGCCAATTGTACCACTTTTGGGGTTCAATAAAGACTAAATAAATAAATAAATAAATAATCATGTTACTCTCCCAAGTCCATCCCTGTCGAGGTGTTGTGCATGTGACAATATGCGAAGTCGGTAAAGTCGGTAACCGCGAGTCAGCGGGGCAGAGCGGGTTTGTAAGTATACTACGCAGACAACGGACAATACCGCCGCAACTTTTTATTCCGCCACTAACCCGCGACTGCGGCCGCCAGCGATCAACTGAGCCGGTTGTACAATAACAATTGGAGTTTTTCCCTTTATATGCTGAGTACGCCGTTATCCATCATCCATCTACGACGATTTTGAGCCGTCATAATTACGTGGATGGATGCCAATCTTTCTGCCAATCTGCCACTACTCAGGTGGTGGCATTTCCTTCTTTACGAGTATAAAAACGAGTGATCAGCTCACTTATACGCGTACTACGTGTAATGGATGCTTTATGCAATTAAAACAGTGTAAAAAAGTAAAAGATTTATTATTTTGTGTGCCGAGATTGGAGAGAACCGAGAATGGAGAGACCCTTCGGTCAATAGGCACTCACTATCAATAGGACCTTCAAATTTTAACAAGATCGACGGGTTAAGGAACCCAAATAACTTTTAAACACTCGTCAGATGTCACTCTTTCAGACTAAAAGCACTAGCTTTCGAATATAAAAATACTTACTTAACTCGGTTCACCCAGTAAAGTAATAACAAATACAATCATCAAACCCCAAGTCAGTGTAAGAAGGTGGTCATTCTCACTATTACTACTTCATGGAATTATTTTCTGAGACGTGACAGCATCGGTGTGAGGGACGATAGTGGCCAGCAATGGAAACTAGTAGCAGCCACCGTAGACTCTACAGTTTTTGTTCAGAGACAAACTAAGCTCAGAGCACGATAATTATGCTTCATGTTTTATCCTATTTGTATACCTTTGATTACTATGATTTCTTGTTGGACAAAATGTCATGAGTACCATCTGTACCATGGTTTAAATTAAGTGTTTTAAGATATAGAAAGTTGTTCTTAAATATTAACTTGGACATAAAGCCCTGTTAAATGTTTAGAAGATGTCAGACAGTAGACAGTTCTGCAACTAGCAGAATACGACCTTTATTGACTAGGAAAACGCATGGATTAGGGAGGAAGGCCACCATGTATAGTATATCGTAAGGGCTAAAGGTATTACCCCTGATCACCCACCTGCCATCCCTCGATAGATTAGGAATTTCAACGGTTTCTCGTCTATTATTTCAATGGAAATTAGACACTAGACGCAGCTTAACAGGGGGTCGTTCTATTTATAACATGATACGACCCTTCAAGACAAGGTTGATGTTCAGTTTTCCCTTCAACGACCACTTTATAACTCTGGGTAAGCAGCCATTATATTTTTCTACTTGATGCACTCAAGACTGGAACGACTCATCGGTTATTCATAAGTGGAGCTGCTTTGGTTGACAAAATGTTTTCTAAAATAAAATGAAATATTTAAACGATCAAATACCAACAATAGTATGCCAGCAAAAGCCGCAGCCTGTGTCGCGAGTCAAGTGAATATAAACACAATTAAGAATAACATATAATATGATATTTTTTTCGCGTAACCATTTCAACAAAAATATAATAGGTACTGATAGAGAAATAAGATTACTACGTAATTGAAAATAATTGAAGTTAAGCATGATCTACGACAAACAACTCAGATATCGGTTATGATTACGAATCGACCACACTTCGATTATGACCTGCACAAGAAACAACACAAATACTCGAGCTCTGCACGCACGCACGCTATCTATTTAACGTGTTTCGGATACTGTAACGATATTGATTACCGCAACACCGAGGCTTTACCTGTTCGATGCCCGGGTTGGGTTACCTTTAAAGGGTGGCCACGACCACGCGGCTACCACCGATACCGCCGATGTAGAGCGATACGGCGATGTGGCGATACCAGCGATTTAATGCGTCTTGTAATGCCGTGTATTGGAATACAATACGGCTCGATGCGCACGCGCATACTAAAGGATATTACTGTATTTGGATTACAAAACGGCGTGTGAATAAACCCGGTACATGAGACAGGTTCTAAAAATGTAATTTAACGATTGTTTCGCTGTCCCTAGATTAGTATTACAAGAGGCTCTCTACTCTCTATACATTGTCGACTTAATCTTCGAGTGTAAGGTGACGTATCTACTTGTTACATTCGCTAATGAGTAGCTATATTATAATGCACAAGTCTTCTCGGATTGAAAGGTTATGGAGCCCAGCAGTTCCAAAAAGGCGTCCCCTTCGTAAGCAGGGAAAATCACGAGTAGGGAAGGTTGGCTTTGACTGCATTTGAATGGTGCCCCTAACGCCCCTAGTTAATCAAGCGATTGCATTTCATTAAGAGATACATTACCCTTGATAACTTTCGGCTGTAACAGACGCTGTTTGACCAAGAAATCCCTAAAAGGACGTCAGATTTACAAAACCTTTCTGCCTGCAGACGTGGGTATTCGGCTGGAAGGGTAAATTCCCTGCGTAATGACATCTGATATTTTTATTTACGTCCTTGCGCTACAATATCTAAAAACAATATTAAGAAAACTATCACGAACATTTTTCATATGGATTGGACAAGGGAAAGAAAAATGGCGGACGTAAGCGAATCACAATGAATCGAGGCCGAGCATCTAAAGACGCGGGCGAGATGGGCGGGCAGATTTTGTTTATGATGGCCATAAACTAGCGTGGAGCCTGCACAATGGCTGAGCCGCTGCGGATTCTTGGAGATCGGAAATGGGATTAACCGTCACCTTTACTGACGTAGATTAATTATTTTCTAGGCTATAAATAGTCATTAGAAATTACGCAAATTCACAATGAACTATTATTTTTTTACCAAACCAACATGCGTACCACCCTTCCGCGGCCATTTATAATTGTAACTGACACAAAACAACACAACTAACACTGAAATCGAGTTAAAAAGAGTCCATTTAGCAATCCAGACTATGTTGTTCGGAACAGGGCCACCGTAAGCGGGCGTGCAAGACGCGCACCGCACGCGGGCAGCACACACAGGGCGCGGCAAAATGGACCACAGCCGGGCGGCATATTGAATATGGCAGTACAAGCCGGAAACCTGGAATTTATGTTCGGCAGACATCAGTAAACCCACGAGATCATTAACAGCCCAAAATGGTTTTTCTTGACGTTATCACACAAATTCTGGTCGTAATGGGCCGCGATGGTCGCTAGATGATATGGCTCGGGTAATCTATTTGATATTTGATATGCCTCGTTAGCTAGTGCGAACGCCAGTTCTTTATGTAAATAATCGTATATCTCATACTGGGCAATATATACCTACCATGTCGGACTGCTTTTGGAAGCGTCCTAGTTTCAATTCTCAGTGAGGCAGAAATTACAAGACCTCGGCCAAACTTAACTGGCGATGCGACAGCGATACGTAAACGACTAAAACAAATAGTAATATTCACGTGTGTATTCTTATATAATGGATAGACTAATATTTTCCTTATTTTGGTATAAGTTTATGATGCAAAAGAACTTTCTTGCACCACAGTTACACGACCACTTTACGGTTTATAGTAAAGTAACCGCAAACAACCGAGCAGTACCAGCATGATGTTTATAGTCGTAATATTCCGCCGTAATGTAATAGTTTTACGACCGTTTAGCCCACTAATGAATATTATTACGCCGTTTGCACCCACCGACTGCAAGACTCAAGTTATATCTTTACGATCTAGATTGTAGACTAGACCTACAACAACACATAAAAGCAAAGCGTTTATTTGTATTCAGCTACATTATTTACATAAACATGAAAGCTCACGTATAGCTCCACACTAGGATCCCTGTGTCGTGTGTGCCATGGACAACACACAAAAAAAACACACACTCACTCAGATGATGAACGGAAATTCAAACTCATCAATTGTACCCAGGACCAAAAACCACATGACTTGTCTGAGATACACTCGACGAAGACAGGCCGACATGAGATGAAGGTATGTATTGCAGATATTGCGCTCACGCACCGGTAGCTCCGGGGTATCCGACGTCACGTCACGTCGCGTCAGCTCGCGTTACATAGCGACCGTCCCGTCCTCGGCTGTAAGCGATACTCTCTTCTCATGCGTTAAAGAAAAACAGACGTCGATACAATGACCTGATGGATTTTTGCGACAAGGATACCATGAATTTTTATTATTGTTATTCAAAGGTAGATTTTTACAAACATTTTTTAAAAGGGAAATGACGCCATCTTGATTTTTTATTTGTGTGTTCGTTCGTTGGTTGATAAAAGGCTAATTCCCGCTGTAGGACTCCCTGTGTCGTGTCGTGGTCAACAAAAATAAGACAATATATTACAAATGATACAACGATAGCTATAACGATCGATCATCAAAAGATTATCAATACCAAAACAATAAAAAAAATGTAAAAACTACTAAAACTCCGTAAAAAAATTGTAATGTATGAAACCATAGTGTGTCGATTTTGCAAATCTGGCACAGCAAACAATATTATGTTGGGTTTAATACGGTAATTCCAGCTCATCTGATAGCGAGTGCGATAACCGGGCGCGGCAGGTGTCGTGTCGTGTCGCGTTACCGTCCGACGCAACCGATACCGTGCCGGCGCGCGGCTCACGGTCACGGCCTCGCTTCGCCCGCGACTAGGCGACTGTACTAGACTACATCAGGATGGTAACCGACTGATGTGGAGTGCTTTTTTTAACATATTTTTGCGCTAGACTAGAAATATTAGACTTAAGGGTAAATCAAACGTACAGCGCCATCGATTATAGCAAATGAATGAATGTATGAATGAATGTATGAATGGATGGATGGATGGATGGATGGATGGAAGGATGGATGGAAGGATGGATGGATGGATGGATGAATGAATGACATCTTTTTTCGAAGTAGGCTTTTTAATAACACTTTTCGAGGGACAAACTACAAAACAAGTTCTATTAAAAATTGACAAGAATCAATCACAATCATCTTGATCCCGATACATAATACCACGATTATGTATTACATGACGACGGCTAGGAAAATATTTTTCTGACATGTGAAAACCACAGCGTAGGGTCCCACGCGGCACGTGATCCAAGTTTACACAAATATAGCCAAAGGTATCTCATTACACCTTCGTTTGCGGTCGCCCATTGCACATGTTGCAATTACAATGAACGAGAGTGAAATCTCCGACATGGTTATCCCTCACTCCGTTATTATATTCGATTTATATACGCGGTCATATAGTCAATTTCTTAAAAATATCAAATTGTTCAAGAGAATGCCCTCGAAATAAGTACGACATAACTACGGAGCACGATCAATGCATCTGAATCAGAAGAAAAGCTAAGTTAAGTATTAAGTATTAAGTCATTATAAATTTAGAGCACGGACAAATCTGTATCTTTGTGTAAACATAGAATATTTTTAGGGTTCCATATTCAAAGGACGACAAAGAAAACCACATTAATTTTCCTCCGCTATCTGTCAAAGAGTCCTTCAATTTATTAAACTAGGTAACAGTTATAATAAATAACGATATGTGTAGAGAGATGAAACTTTTTTTTAAATTATAGAACCACTGACTTTATCCACTTACAAGTTAACACGTCATCCTACCTACGTAAATAAAACGAGATGCTTCATATAAAACATAAAACAAGACAAGAAAAGCACGACCTATGCAAAAGAACCTGCGGTTTCTACATGATGCACTCTGCATCCTTTTGAGACTACACTCAAAGAAATCAATAGGTGCATACTTAAGTACCTTCACATCTTACTTTGAACGGACCTTACCACAGACCGTACACTCGTAAGATTTCTAATCATTCCTCTAAGACACTCATACATAGTGTAAGATAGGGTTCGTTCGACAGATGATTAATGCTTGTTGTGACGTATTTTCTACACTCAGACAACCTTAGGACTCGGTAGCATGATTGCAAACGAATGCTTACGTAGAAATAGAAAGTAAAGTAGTAAGTAATTCATGTAATTACTAGAGAGAAACCATTGGTATGGTTAACGAGGTTTAAAACGAAGCCTTTTTGTAATTAGTCGTCAAACGAGCAAATGAATCAATTGATATCAGTCCTCAAGGGTAGCAACGCATCGATGACCGAATTATAACTAGACTTACTAACTGGGCAATGATTAAAAACTACTACCAGGACTAATTATCACTAGTTCAGTACCTTGTGCCTGCCTTAGCCTTCATACTTACTGGCAAACTAACCGACCAATATTCTAACAACATCTGCTAATTGGACTAACCATCATTAGTCCCTATTTACACCTTGTTCTAGATCGGTCACAGTTGTCATGGTCACCACCGGAAGGATGATGCTGCATGCTCGTTTGCCATTTTAATTTCATTAAAAATGGCATCACCGGCGTTGCCTTTACAGCCAAGCAACAAGAGAGCTCTGATTACTGGCCGAAGCCTCCAACCGGAACATGAAGAGGAATGAAGTCATGCCAAGAAAATAGGTCTGAGAGCTAGCTTCAACCTGATACCTGATAAGTACACCTTACGGCTATTTTAACGGAGCCGAATAACTCGTACCTGCACACCGTGAATATAGAAATACTAGTAAATCCGCCCTTGCTTCGCTTCGGGAAACCAGTCCCTTCAAAAATCTCTATAAATTTTAACAAATTATGTTATTCCGATGTCTAAGCTATATTACTGCAAAGTTTCATGAAAATCCGTTCAGTAGTTTTTGCGTGAAAGAGCAACAAACACACACACACACTCACTCATTCACTCACTCACATACATCCTTACAAACTTTCGCATTTATAATATTAGTAGGAAGCATAGTAGGATTATGCTCTGACCATTTTCGGATTAGGTAATTATATTGACACGTTCGTTACGTCATGTAATTAGTAGGTAGGTACCTACTAATACCCCGCCAGGGGAGTCCACCTTGTCGTGGTGGCGGGGCTTAGTAACCGTGCACAAGCCAGTGCACGGTGAAGCCAAGAGACTCCCGGGAGACCTCATTGCGTCCTCCGCTCTCCTGTATCAGGGGACTCCGAGGACGCAGTGACGCCAGTGTGGCCCTCACTCCTCAGCTCAGCCGTATCGGCTGACCCGGGGAGTGTTGTAGAAACCCTCCCCAGCTCTCTCGTAGCGAGGGATTCCGGGGAGGAACCATCTTCAGGTTTTTGGTGCCCAACTTGAAGATGTGTATTGTGGGTAACCCAGGGAGCTACCCTGTAAAAAACACATCAAAATGAAAAAGGTAGTTAGCAAACAAATACTCCAGGAGGGTACCGCGCAAAGCGGAGAACCCCTCCCTCCTACCACGGTAGGAGGCAGCCCCACCGTATCTGGAGGGGGCACTAATTGCCTCGTAGGTCAGCAATCTGCTGACCTCCGTAAACACGACCCATGCGAACGCCAAACGGACACCGAATATATGCCTACCATGACGGATATGGACAAGAGGAAAGGAAATGATAAGTCGCCCGCTGTCCAAGCGACCACGAGGCGGTCAAGGATAGCCACCAGGAGTAGGGCAAAACCTGCAACTCCAGTGCCGGTACCTGGGCCCACGTAAGATGCAGACGAGCTGTCGGACTGTTCCCTGATATCGGGACTATCGGAATTTTCCACCGCAACGTCTGCTGGCGGCCGTAAGCGGCCAATGCCGACGAGCGGAAGCGAGACGGAGCGGCCGACAAAAAAGAGTATTGGGCCAAGACAGAGCTCGATGGATGACTCCTTGAACTTCCTGGCACCAGCCACAAAGACCAGAGCGAAAGCCACCCTCCCAAGTGCCGAAGAACTAGGCAGAGAGATGGCCGAACAGCCTACCGGCGACCTAGGTTTCCGAATAATCGAGAACCTAGAGGTCATAGAGAAGGTTGCTGAACGATCCCGCAACCTCAAAGGGACTTTCGTCCACGCGATTCATCTGGCGGTGCGCAACATCCAGGCAGCAACGACGGAGGTGGTGCAGCGTGCGGCCACTGCACATCTAGAGCGGGAGAACACGGCACTGCGTACGGAGCTGGCTGGATTGAAGGCCAAGATGGAGGAGCTTACGGCGGAGCTCAATGAGTTGCGCCGAAGGAGCACCTCCAGTGCGCAAGCCAACCCCTGCCCTTCCCCCAAACGGCCGGAAGTGAGGGTAGGCAATGAGGAGGACGCCCTCTTGACGAGGATCGGCTGCTTGATAGACAGCAAGTTGGCGTCCTTCAGGGATGAGATCTTCCCGGGCAGAGCGGTGGCAGGCATCAGGCCTCCGCTAGGGCAGAAGGCGCCTCCAGCTGCAGCGACGCGGAAGCCTACGGCCACAGGCCGAGAGCGGCAACCAGCTTCAGCGCCAGAGCGGCCTCCGGCCACAGCACCAGAGCGGCCTCCAGTCGAGTGGACCCTCGCCACGCAGGCAGAGAGAGGAGAGCTGCCTTGGACGACTGTGGTTGGGCGAAGGTCCAAGAAGCGACCTTCCGCACAGACGGCAGTGACTCGGCAACAATCTGTGAGTCACGGGAGGGCAAAAAGGAACCTCCAACGACCCCCTGCAGCCCAGGCTTCTCAGGCGCCCGGACCGGTGTGGGAGATGAAGAAGGCCAAAAAGCCCACTAAAAAGAAGAGGCTTCCCAGAGTGCCGAAGACGGCAGCGGTCACCGTAACGGTGCCTGAGGGGTCTGAAGTCACTTATGCGCAAGTGATGAAGACCGCAAAGGGCCGCATCAGCCTGCCCGAGCTGGGCATCGGGGAAATCCGCCAGAAGAAGGCCATCAACGGTGGCCTCCTTCTAGAAATAGGCGGGGAGAATTGCGCCGAAAAGGCCGATATCCTCGCGGGAAGGATGCAGGAGGTCGTCGCGGAGATGGGGGTGAAAGTGGCGCGACCGACCAAGCAAGGGGAGGTCAGGGTGTTGGACCTGGATGACTCTGTCACCCAGGAAGAACTCGCCAATGCCATTGCTGCGGCCTGCGGGTGCCTTGCCGCCGATATAAAAGTCGGCGAGATACGCCGGACACCGTCGACACTGGGAACGGCCTGGGTACGCTGCCCCTTAACGGCCGTCCGCAAGTTGGCGGTCACAAAGCGGCTCCTCGTCGGCTGGGTGTCGGCCAGAGTGCAGGTGCTTGCCGCTCGGCAGCTCCAGTGCTTCCGATGCCTGGAGAAGGGCCACGCGAGGCACCAATGCACGAGTGCAATCGATCGGAGTGCTCTCTGCTACGTATGCGGTCAAGCCGGACATAAGGCCAACCAATGCGTGGCAGAGACACCCAATTGCGCTCTGTGCGCAGAAGCAGGCCGCAAAGCTGACCACCGCTTGGGTGGGCCACGCTGCACACCGCCTAGGCGCAAGGGTGGAAAAACGGCAACGGTAGCCAGCTCAGTACGGGCAGATGGGCTTGCGCAAGCGACAGCTAGTGCACCGGCCCATTGCCCGTCCGAGGAAACGATGGAGGAAGCATGACAGCTAGACCTGCATCGAAACTGCTACAGGGGAACTTGAACCACTGCAGAGGAGCACAGGACTTGCTCCTGCAGTGCCTCACGGAGTGTTCAATCTCCTTGGCGGTGGTGGCCGAACCGTACAGGGTCCCGGACCATCCGCGCTGGTTCGGGGATACCTCCGGGTCGGTCGCAATCTACTGGGCTGGCACCGAAAAAGACCCGCCGTGCACTAAACGGCACTCGGGACGGGGACTGGTTGCTGTAGACTGGGGTCCTCTGGCAGTGTTGGGATGCTACATCTCCCCCAATTGCAATCTGGCGGACTACGAGGACTTCCTGGATCGGGTGGGTGACTGCGTTCGCGCTTGCTTGCCCCGGCCGGTGTTCGTCCTCGGGGACTTCAACGCCCATTCCAGGGCTTGGGGGAGCAACAGCGACAATGCCAGAGGAAAGGCAGTTCTCGACTGGGCGGCTTATTCGGACCTACGCCTATTGAACCGGGGCTGCGTCAGCACGTGCGTACGCTGGCAGGGGGAGTCGATCGTGGACCTTTCATGGGCGACTCCCTCGGCCGAGCGTCTAGTGACGGGATGGAAGGTGGCGGAAGAGCTGGTGACGCTGTCCGACCACCGTCACATCATAATTGACGTAGCCCTCCGGCTACCGGTTCATACCAGTCGAGCCGAAGGCGCTCCACGACGATGGGCACTGAGTCGCCTTAACAAGGATATGCTCCTTGCCGCTGCTCACGTCGTGGAGTGGGCCGAGACTGCCTCCGGGGGAGAAATGCCATCGAGCCTGGACGACGGGGCTGTCCGACTCCGAGCCGACATGGCATCGATCTGCGATGCTGCAATGCCACAAATCCGGTTCGGCAGGAGGGCACCGGCTTACTGGTGGTCCGACCGCATAGCGGAGCTGCGCCGAATTTGCTTGCGAACGAGGCGCAATTACACCCGCGCCCGCAGACGTCGATCCACCAGTGCCGAAGTGGTGGAGGAAAGGTACAGGGAGTACCGTGACGCAACGATGACGCTCCAGACCGCTATCGCGGAGAGCAAGTCTAGGAGCTGGTCGGGACTGTTGGAGAGTCTGGACAGGGACCCGTGGGGACGCCCCTATAAGATGGTGCTGGACAAGTTGCGCCCTCGGGTTCCTCCGTTAACGGAGACCCTCAGTCCCGACTTTGTCTCGAGCGTCATGGGAAACCTGTTCCCTTACACTCCGGACGACCCCGTTGCCTCGCCAAGGCTAGACTCGGTGGCATGGTCGGAAGAGCTGGCCGTCACTGAGGCAGAGTTGGAGCAGGCGGTGAGGCGGTTAGCCGCCCGAAACACCGCACCAGGCCCCGACGGAATCCCAGGTCGGGCTTGGGTGCTGGCGCTGACCGTCCTCGGGGAGAGGCTGCGCCGGCTGTTCACCAGCTGCCTCCGTGCCGGCCACTTCCCGTCGGATTGGCGGCAGGCAAAGGTCGTGCTGCTGCACAAACCGGGACGACCAACGGACTCACCCTCAGCCTACAGGCCGATATGTTTGTTGAACGAGTCTGGCAAACTGTTCGAGAGGATAGTTGCCGCTCGTATCAACGAACATCTGGCGCGCAATGGCCCGGACCTGTCGGACTGTCAGTATGGCTTCCGTAAGGAGCGCTCGACAGTCGACGCAGTCCTCCGCGTCCGATCGATCGCAGAGCAGGCCGTGTCCAGTGGCAGAGTAGTCTTGGCTGTCAGCCTTGACATCGTCAACGCATTCAACTCTCTGCCCTGGAGTGCGATAAGAGAGGCCCTAGCCCATCATCAGGTGCCTCTCTATCTGCAGAACGTGGTGGCGGCCTATCTGTCGGACCGGAGCGTCAGCTATCCGGGCCGTTACGGGAGTGTCCAGGAGAGACGCGTAGTGTGCGGAGTTCCACAGGGGTCTGTCTTAGGACCACTCCTGTGGAATCTCGCATACGATGTCGTGCTCCGGACGGAGCTGCCCGTCGGCGTAAGCATAGTTTGCTACGCCGACGACACTCTCGTCCTGGCTGAGGGTGAGTCCTTTGAGAGGACGGTGCGGTTGGCCGAGTTTGGGACGGCATGCGTTATCGCAAAGATACGCAGCATCGGCCTTTGCGTGGCGCCGAATAAAACCGAGGCACTTTGGTTCCACGGTCTCCGGCCTAGTGTGGAACCTCCCTGCCTGTCGGTGCGTGTAGGTGACGCTGTCGTGGGAGTGGGCAAGCACCTGAAGTACCTCGGGCTGGTGCTTGACAGCCGTTGGAACTTCAACGAGCATTTTGACCGTCTGGTCCCCCGAATTCACAAGGTAGCGGGTGCTCTGCACAGACTGCTGCCAAATCTCGGGGGACCGAGGGAGGAAGTCCGCCGCCTCTACGCGGGTATCGTGCGCTCTGTTGCGCTCTACGGTTCACCCGTATGGGCGCACAGATTGTCGGTCTGTCGACGCCGCGCGGCGAAATTGAACGCCGCGCAGCGTACGATCGCAATCAGAGTGGCACGCGGATACCGAACTATCTCGTATGAGGCGGCCACAGTCCTGGCGCGGTTTCCGCCCCTGGACATCCTGGCGGATATGAATGCTGAGATCTTCTTTAAGATCCGCATTCTCCGCCAGGGGACTGAGCCTTATACCCAAGAGACGGTCAAAATGACTCGGAGAGATGCCAGACTGCGTGCCCTGCGTCGCTGGCGCGAACGACTGCAGGAGCCGCGGGGCATACGCCAACGCGTTGTGAGTGCCATACTGCCCAGCTTCGGTGCATGGCTGAAGAGGAGGAGACGCGTCACCTACAGGTTGACCCAGGTGCTCACCGGACATGGCTGCTTCGGTGAGTACCTGAACCGAATAGGGAGGGAGGCGACACCGCAGTGTCACCATTGTGGCGATGCCCAGGATTCCGCGCAGCACACGCTCGAGCACTGTCCAGCGTGGCAGACCGAGCGGCGGATCCTGGTGCAAAAAGTGGGGCCGGACCTCTCCCCGGACGCCGTCGTCGCAGCGATGGTCCGTTCTGGCGAAGCCTGGGACAGCATGGTCGCTTTCTGCGACCGTGTTATGACCGAAAAGGAGGAAGCCGAACGGGCCAGAGAACGCGCAGATCCGGCCCGGAGACGGACGCGCCGTGCACGGCGCTGCGGTGGGCGCACATAGCGCCACCGGTGTCCCTGTAGCTCGGGACCAGAATACGAGCTTCGGTATCCCCTGCCTGTCGTAAGAGGCGACTAAAAGGGGGCTTTCGGGGTTGCGGGCGGCTAGAGTGGGAGCTCGAACCGTCCATCAGCAACCCCGGGAAGGACGACGGTATGTGTGGCCGCATACCGTTGTAAGGCGCTGGCAAGCGACGGGGCATTTGTCCCTCGCGGGAAGAGCCCGAACAAAAGGGCGCCGCGCTTGGAGGACTCCGGTTGTGTTCCTTACGGAGATCCCGGGGTTCTCCACAAGTGCTGAGGTAGGCCACCGGGGGGGTTTTAGTGGGTAAAAATCCCACATTACCCTGTGTCGCTCCCACGGCACCGGGTACCTTTTGAAGGTTTCCCCCTCGTCAAAAAAAAAAAAAAAAAAAAAAAAAAAAAAAAAAAAAAAAAAAGGTACCTACTAATAAGAACAGAATACTGATATTATTAATTTAACCCTGCAACACAACTTTTCACAATTTCATCTTTTTTAATGAATGAAATTATGAAAAATATACCCAACGACGATATGCAAATAGGTACGAATAAGTACCCCAGTTGACATATAGGTCATAATGGAATTTCATTACTCTTTATTAAAATAGGTGTCTAATTATTGCCATCCTATATGAAGTAAAAAATCATAAATCAGCCCAAGCGTTTAGTTTCTAAATCTAGCGATCGCCACAAAGGAATAAACACATTTGACTTTTAAACAAACCAGACTTGTAACGCTTATTTGGATGCGTGGCAAACTTTGACCTGAACTCTATACAAAGAGAAAAACCTATGCCTTACTAAGACACAAAAAATGGGATCATTGTTCACGGCCGTATGAGTAGTGAGGACTCCCATTCACCTAGCAATCTGTAAATCGTACCTCGTAGAATGTGTGCAAGCCTCGAGAGGCAACAAAACAAGTCTATTTATCTGAGTTTCCTTGATGCGGCGTGTAATTTGTGAGAGCTGGACCCCGATGGTTCCTGCAGCCCCAGGGCTCGGCCTCGATCGCTTTGTTGGCTCACTTACATCTCATCAGGTTTGTAATAACACCAGTCCTCGCTTCAGGTCCGATAACATGTTTCTAAGTCGCTCGAAACATTGCTAAGAATTATTTCAGGCACATAAATATGTATACGTATCTATTCGGATTCGGTACTAGTCTTTCTAGTCGGTACTAGTTACAGGGGACAATTTGTGTTCTTGTTATATTACTTATATTATTAAAAGTTAGGAAAATAAGTCTGGTGTATAAAATGAACAGAACAAACAACAGAATATATGTTTTCAAAATATTAATTACTTATTAATTAAAATCCTTCACAGAACTTACTTTGTACCTATTTTCAGTTGCAATAAATTATTTTTCCGAAACGAAAAGTATCCAATCAAAACTGTATATAACCTCAAAAAAACCAAGACCGTCTGAATCTATTCAATAGCTAAAGTCAACACGCGAAAAGCAACAAAACCAAGCATGAGATTTCATCACTTGCATAATGCAAAAGCACAGTTGTAGAAACAAACTCCGTATCCCAGTATGCAGGCCCGCGGCGACTCTCGCGGTGATAAACAGCCGGGAATCGAACCCTGTCATTACCGTAATACGAACTGCAAACGCTGCGTGCTAACGTGTATTAAACCTCGATGTACCTGTTATGGAACAAGTGTAAATCTATTGAATCTCGCTGTTCTATGGAATAGCTTTGCCCGCGGCTTCGTTCGCGTATGAGTAGGTACTTTCACCGTTTTTTAAATAATTTTTCATCCATTATTTCACGATATTATTATACAGATGTATTATATAGAATAGTATTAAAAGTATTCCTTAATAGCATTAAAAAATATTCAGTTTATAAATTGCATAAAGAAAAGTTATTGCATCAAAGCACACAGAATATACCTAATTATGCTTATTGCTACCGCTGGTTTAGGTGGAAGAAGTCTTCAATAATATAGTTTACGATTCATCTTCTTAAAAAAAACACTTTATTGAATGATGCTATGTTGCGAGTGTCTTCAACACAATAATTTAACACACACATTTATCACCCGCATAAAACACACCGACCGAGTAATCAAACCCGGACCCTTCGCGACGCAAGTGGGCTCAACGTAAACGCTACGGCATAGTGTTATCGATATTTTGAAACTGCATTGTTACATCACATAACTCACGTCAAAATATTAATATTGGCCGAAGCGAAGTTCCCGCAAGTGTAATCAGCCCTCGAGCGGGCCCCACGAGCCCACGATGCCTCATGATAAATAGCTAGGAAACAGCATCATCACGACCCTATGAACTCCGGGTACATTCGTCTCTAAATCATTCTTTAATTATCAGAAGTACCTATCTAATTTGTAAGTCTTTCTTTCTTTTACATGTAATGAGTGTAAGCCTCGAGCTAATATGCCTTACTTATTAATAATATACTTTTGTATGTTTTCCCAAATAGCCGCCTACATAAAACATAGGTATAAGATAGGGTAGGTTCACAATCTAGTTTTTTAACAATTACCTACTTAAATGTAATTTTTTTTACTCAGTAATATGAATACCTAACTCAAATTGCTATTTAAAAAGTAGGGTGTAGTAGCTAGGTAATTACCGTATGTTCGACATTTGATTTAAAAGCATGAAACACAATTTTTCTCTTATTTTTCCTATGTTGGACAGTTAAAATAGTAAGAAAACTATTTCACAGCCTAAAAATGAAGGAAATTCAAAACTGAAACCAGTTCCTAAATTTTCTTATCATCCAACAAAAAACATAATACAAGAATTAGAATTTACAACGTTTTAAACCCGTAGGAAACAAATACGAACTTACCGAAACTTTCTTCCGCGGTTGCCGTGGAAACTACACAAACACCAACAAATAAAATAATCACTAGCAAGTTTTAACAACACTATTTGATCAGCACACACCCACTACACAAATAAAACATTCATTTTTCATCGTATAATTAATTTTGTTAATATACCTGTCCATTGACAAAACTGAAAGCGTGGCGGAATGTTTATGAAAAAGAAAAGCTTCGTAAATTGAATCGGTCGTGAGCGTTCGTGCGTCGCCGACGACTGCCGAGCGCGTCTCACGGCGCGCCGCGAACAAGTAACAACTGCGCCGTCTCTTTCACACGCATATGTGTAGAAAGAGATGCGTAATTTATATTATTGAAAACCTTGGTCGACTTGCAAAAAAGTCATAACATTACATTGTCGTGCTTTCATCAGGGTATGGTTGGGACTGTAGCGGATGAACTTGTAAGAGCTTGTACTTGTAGATAAGTTTACTTCTTACAGCTATATGCCGCTCTCGCTTCGCTATTGGTCAATACTTATAATTATTTTCTACTCTTTTAGTTCCCTGATATAATTACTTATAAGATCATTTTTATTATTATTCTATAAATTACAAAGATGATTTTATTGCAATATTTTCACAAATTTTGTGGAAACTTGAAATCCGTTTTCCAAGAGTTATAAGTTGGTAAGTACTTGACGACAACCCATTAATGGCTCACTACTGAGCACGGGTCTCTCTTCATTTTTGAGGAGACCTAGAGCATACTCCACCACGCTTCTACAATGCGGATTGGTGGAGGCGTTAGTGGCCAACCCTGTGTCGAAAGTTTTCAAGCCGGTCTTTTTGATCGTTAACAGATAAAAAAAATATTTGCTTATGATAACACTCCTATAATTATCCTTTTACTCCCTTGGCCATCAGGCTGGTATGAATATGCTGCAGGCTCTACAGTCTACGTACCTAATAATACGGCTATAAACTATAGTAACTATACAGAAGTGAACAACACAGCTCGTCAATACCGCCCCGTCATCGATTGTTAATTACAGAATTGATTGCTATTGTTTGTATCGACCGTTCAAAGCATTATACTTATATCTACTTACTTACTGACGAAATATCTACTGAGATACGAGCAGTAGTGACAGCCAGTGGCTGAACCACGGACTACCGAATACGGGGGCTTAGGTTCGACTTTTATACACACCTCTATTTACCGAAGATTAGGTAAATAAATATGGTGTACCAGTACCTATCACAAATAAATTATGACTTGGTTTACTTATTAAGTACCTACCTACCTACTACCTATATTTATTGCAACTTTGAAAATCAAAAACTCCGCTAAAGTTAACTAAAAAAAAAGTGACATTAGCTCGCTAAATTTCTCATGATATTTTAATGCTAACATTAACATTTAAGTAGCTACTTTAAATAAATAAGATCTAACTCCTGTCCAACGGGTGCAGTATTCCACTTTCTCAATCAACAGAAGTACTACTCTTCGACGTGGACTGACAGACAGCTGATATTAGATACTATCGAGATGCATTAATTATAGCGTAAATTGGACGATCCGGTAGCTCAGTGCTAGCCTGCTGGATGCAAGGTCTCGGGTTGGTTAGAGTTGCGGTTATCTGTGACCCGTGGCTACAGAATCCAACAAAACCAATTATTAATTCATTTTAGAGGGTTATATCACACATTTACATAATACCCCTAAATACATAATGTACGAGTACAAAAGATCACTTTGGTAACAAAACATAATAACAAAAATATAATTTTTCCCAAAATTTAGAGTTAAGTATAGACTAAGATGAGACAGCCTGGATATGAGTTTGAAATACATAAATAGTAATAAGTGTTGTCTGTAAAAATGAAAAAAACTCCTTGGGAGTTTCTTGCCGCTTCTTCTTACAACACCACCACCGTATGGATAGGCGATGGCGTAGTTTGACTTTCGATGTGTTTGTAAAGACCAAGTTCGTATAAAATTCATTATCATTTTCACACGTCCTACCTATATCTTCAAATTCAAATGGCTTAGCTCATGAGATCTGATAAAGTTTTAACAGCGACGCGACGGAGATATGAGTTTTTGAATTCATTTACCATTTTAGGTATTCCGGTTAGAAATGTATGGATCCAGTTACATTTTTATAGGCAACCATATTAACAGTCTTCAAGAGTCACACCTGTAGCGGAATTAGAACGAGACTCTTATAACTAACAATTACTAGACTATTACAAAAACAACTAACATGACTAACTTTGCATACTGACCAACTAGTATTCTTAATGACATCTCTACAAGTAGTGTCTGTCTGTACTCGTATATGTCTTATTACTGGACTTACCATTAGGTATTAGCTTATGTGTGAGTCGATCTTTTCCTGTATCGGTTGCAGTCATCATGGGCGGCAGTGGACGAGTGTGATGCATGCTCGTTTCAATAAAAAAGTTATAGGTTTTATTATTTTTAAGTAATGCTACACACCCATAGCCCCACAATAGGATTCCCTATTACATGGGTGTCATGGACAACACATAAGACAAGAAGACACCCACACACATACCAAGAACGGAAATTTAAATCTAGCTATCATTCAAAGTTTCGGCTCGCTGGGAATCGAACCCAGGACCCTAGGATCGTCGATCCGGTGTGTAAACCATTGCGCCATTCGGATCGTCAGGATATCAATGCACTAATAAGATAATTCAACGAGTTTCAGAGCTAATTAAAAAAACAATAACTTAATAAAATTTATTAAAACTCAGCAGGCCTCAATTATTTCCAGTGAGACGAGAATGCAAATCCGCGGGAGATTTCAAGATAAGTGATCTTCAGGACGTGTAGCGACATGGACTCACATGGATCGCAAACAAAACGAGTGGCGAGCCAAAACATGCCGCGGCATGCTCCGACACAAAGGGATTAATGAGGACGACCCGGCGGCTCAGTGGCGGGGACTTCTCGGTTGGGACTACGCGTCTTAAGCAACAGCAAGTGATCCTTTTATTCATTAATTACTTGTAGGTAAAACTCGCACTCGCATCGCTTCGGGATACCAGTTCACAAGAACATTCGGAAATTATTTAGCGTGATTCTTTAAAGTGACAACTATTTTTTTGAACTGATTGGAATTAAACAATGCTGTTTGTTAAATAAAGCTATAAAACTGAACCTCAATCGGTTAAGCCGATTCTGAGATTAGCGCGAACAAAATGGATTGATCTGTACCTAAATGACGCCGCCTTACTACTAGGTATGTGACAGAAAAACCCTAATATGGTCAGAAAAAAATTACCACTGGATAGTTGCTAAATACCTTCTTACTTTACATAATAAAGGCGTACGTCTATTAGACAAAATCAGGCCCAATTTCAATTTAAAAGAGAACTTTATTTCGTATCATTTATTTACGGTTAAATTTCTGGACGGGTCGGAGTACTTGAAGTAGGCCGTGCCTTAATACATGCCTAGGCCTGCCTACATAAATTGCCTATTAATTTTTCCACGCCAATTAAAACAGTGTAATGATATCCTTGCAGTCGTGAATGCCTCGATAAAAACCGTTGATACACATTAACCTGACTACATTAAATGAAGCGACGGTAAGCCGACATGTGCAAACTTGGCGCATGTGGAGCAAGCCGGCTTATCCGACGTTCACGGGATAGAGCTAAGGATGGACCCTCTTCCTTGCCCATGGGATATTCTTTAAGACAGCTTGATTTTTAACTGATAAACAGACCAACAGATCAACAGGTGGTAGGGCCTAGAGCTCACCCGGCGAAGTACCACCGCCCGCCACGGTACTTAGTACCATTCCTACCGTGTAATAATTGTTTTGTGAACAATTATTGTGTTCCGGATAGGAAGGTGTGGAGCCGGTTACACTTTTTTAGAGGCGACCATCTCAGTCCTCAGGGGTAGCAACGCATCTGTGACCGAATTAGAACGAGACTCATACTAACAATAACTAACTGGACTATTACTAACATTAACTAACAGGACTTATTATCACTAACAGTCCCTTTCCTCACACTTATTAACAAAACCTAACCAACTAATATTCTAACGCCATCTACTAACTGGACTAACCATCCTAGTCCCTTTGAGTCTATTAAATAGAAATTTTCTAGATCGGTTACAGTTGTTATAGGCGGCAGCGGAAGGGTGGTGCTGCATGCTCGTTTGTTATCTTAATTCCATAAAAAAAGCTACATTCATAATTTCGTGCTCTGTAAAAAACTCAAAAAGGGAGTCACAGTTGCCACGTCAGTGCCTTAATCCGATTGTGTATATTTATTCTCAAATACTCAGTAAGTCACTTCAAGTCCAGTACTGAAACTGAAACCTGTCGACGGCGACTGCCAGCCGCAGCGTGGCGCATGCGCGGCGTCGCTCGTCTGGGTGAACGGACTCGGAACAGCTCCGTTCAAGCTGTCTCACTGCGCAGACATGGACTCCCCGCTTACAACTGAGGCCCATTTGTATTTATGCAGAGAATTCAAAAGACTTCGATAGCGCGATTCCGGTAAAACGCGTTTTTCTCCTAAACTAACGGGTTTTAAGATATGGTTACTTAGTAAAATATTCTTGTAATTGAATTTACAATCTTTTGGTGTATAAATCTTGTCTTACTAAAAAAAATCGTGTTTTGTTAAGCAGCTGGTAGAGAACGCCGTTTTGTAGATACAATTTTTAGTTTTTTACTTGAGTCAATGTACCTATAACATATTTTATGTAGGTATGTTCTTAGAAGTAACAAAATTAACTTTCAGCAGGAAACATGCGTTCTTAGTTCTTAGCAGTAACCAAATAAACCTGTGGTAAAATTAAGCCAGGAAATGATAACGTTTAAATGACAAAATCTAGTCAGATAAAAGTTAATTGTAACAGGAAAAGTGAGCCTAGTAGGCATCGGTAATAAAATACAATTGCAACGGTGGAACACAATTTAATTAACTTTCATAGCTCTCTTACAATAGTATACCTACAATTCAATGGATAAACTCATTCAGCACCATTTGATTCTCAGTGTTACTAGTTTAGTAGTTTCATTACCAGTTTACAAGTAAACGACGTTCTAATAGAAGCACCGTACCGGATCATTGGTATCGTTTAAATGCAATTGAACAAGTTATAGCAATCTGCGAGTTATGTTTGTGAATGAAATGCGCTGCTAATAGCTGATAATATGCAGTATTTGTACTCTATAGGTACCTACATCGCTTTCTGTGCACCACTAATTTTCAAAAATATTTTTTCTTATATTGAGAGAATGTCTAGTATCTTTTTAATTTTTATTTTTTATTATTTTTACATTCTTGTATAAAGGTCATATTTTTTCTGCCATACTTTAGTACTGTACATCTGTACAGTGCCACAAACTTATCTGATCCGGTGGCCAAAATTGGAACTAATGCAAATGTTATACTGTTGTCAGACAAAGACCAAGACAGTAGCCCCCTCTTACCGTGTCCGTCAGAATCGCGGGTCACTACTCATTGATAATCATTTTACGGGTCAGGTAAGTTTGTGGCACTGTAACATAGGTAGGTACCTACTTGCTCCCAGCCAGTAACTAATCACACGAGGATAAAACAGTTAAATATTACTAATCTCTACTAAATGTTTCAAACAAATACAAGATGTTTCTCTGTAGAAACATCATGAGATCATTCATAGGAAATTTGTAGTGTAGGTAAAATTGAGTAAAAATTTCCACCTGAACGCACAAGAACTTGGAGAGTTAATAAAAACTTGTAAAAAGTATACTTAAAATTTGAATGATTAATGAACTTTATTATTATTTTCTACCTTTAAAATGTGTATTTAATTAAATAAATATTAATATATAATAAGTTATTATTTTATAGATGCGTATGTAATTTAATTTACAATAAAGATTTTTACTTATGTGTTTCTCCATGCAAAATTTTATCAACGTAAATCAATTCACTGAATGTAGCGAGAAAAGCTTACAGACAGAAGGCAGACGAAGTTACTGTCGTATCCATACTAATATTATAAATGCGAAAGTCTGTCTGTCTGTCTGTCTGTGACGTTTTCACGGCTAAACCACCGGTCCGATTTGGATGAAATTCGGAATGAAAATAGTTGAAGACCCAGAGTCACACATAGGCTACTTTATTTTTCAAAAATCAACCCCTAAAGGCTTGAAATAGGGGATGAAAGTTTGTATGAAAAATCTAAACCGCCTGACCGATATACTAATATTATAAATGCGAAAGTCTGTCTGTCTGTCTGTCTGTCTGTGACGTTTTCACGGCTAAACCACCGGTCCGATTTGGATGAAATTCGGAATGAAAATAGTTGAAGACCCAGAGTCACACATAGGCTACTTTTTTTCAAAAATCAACCCCTAAAGGCTTGAAATAGGGGATGAAAGTTTGTATGAAAAATCTAAACCGCCTGACCGATTTCGATGAATTTTCCCATGAAGATAGTTGATGACGTACCTTCTTCCCCACTTCCCCGGTTCGCGATATAAACGAATTCCACGCGGGCGAAGCCGCGGGCAAAAGCTAGTTTATAATATTACTACGTACCTATGGATTTCATATTCTTGAAATGGTTTATGGTCAGAAATATCTAAATAATTTAAATAGTCTAAGAACGGTGTAGGTATCCAGCCTTTACAAAACACTAGACTTAAGTTAAACCACATGAATAACTTGCTGCGTGCGTGTTCAGCGACTAGTTTCGAGCAGTAACTGTCGTATAGATCGAGAGATAAGATTGTAGAATGCTCTTATAAGATCTAGGCAACCCACGTTAGGGACAACCGGGATGTAGCTACTCTCTATAGCTTATGAGTAAGTCTTAGCAAATATTACTAAAGTAAACACACTGCATAAATGCAGGATAATTATTATTTCGAGCCTGAAATTGAACGTAGTCGTTAACTGTATCGATATAAACCGTATTGCGATTTATACATACAGCGCACCTGATTTTGTAAAAACTAAGAGTAATAAACGGAATACGAGGAAAATTGATTTCTAAAAGCTTTCTCTACCTCTACCAGCCTACCCATCTGTCAAGAGTTCAATGGGTCTATAAACTCAAATCCCTGAGACCCCTAGGATATTTTTACTAGATTTCTCCTTCTTTAAAGGCTCGTTTAGAACAAACACTTATTGTACTTAAGTTATTAGGCGTCACACAACATTCCACGGTGTAATATCAGCTTTAAAATGATAAGTGTTTCAAAACACTGTTCGATAGCGCCCACACTATCTGCCACAATCGCAGAAATCGCCAAAGATTACGATTCCGCCCACATAACCTAAGTACATTGCTAATAGAAAGCACTGTGAGAACCCCTTCAGTTTGTTTTCGTATTTGTTCCTCCCACGCGCATACGATTGTACAGTACACAAATAAGCAATGATGTTATTTAAGTAGGTATAGTAATCAACAAGTAAGTGTATGTACACTTAAGGTGCCATTTTTCAGTGTACCTGTCATTAAGAGTCACTTATAAAAGAAAAACGCATAAGTTAAAAATTTGAACATTTTTATTATCATTCATTTTTTAAGTATAAAATATTCATTGTCTAACATTGTATCCAAACATTCGACCTTCTTTACGTTAAGTAAGTTTGTACAATTGATCGTAATTCTGTTATAAGAGCACCATTTAAATCACTATTGATCAAGTTCTTACTATTTAACATGACTGAATTATTAGAAACGACTGATTGCGTTATGATTTTAACACTTTCACACTTCTTCAAATGAGCACTACATTTTTCAATAACTTTCAAAATCTGTTTTTTGGTCAAAAATTTGATAGTCCTTTTTGTAATTAAATTGTATATCTGAATATATGATACAACATCTTCCTCTTCTAACTCTTTTATGTGAGGTAGTAAACTATACACAATACTCAAAATTTCATATTCTATATCGCTTTTCACTTTAATATCCGCAAAAACTTCTACAGATTTTGCGTTGTTAACATTGGTTTTGGAGTAGTGTTTTCCAAATATATTCAAATTCATACTGACTATCATGTTTCTCAGTAAATCAAGCATTTTCCGAGCTATATTCCTATCATCTTTTCCAATTCGCCTGGCAGCCGAGTGGAGCCAAGCCAGAAGCCCGTAACCATCTACTAAAATTTCAAAAGCCCTCGGTATCGATATTATGGAATTCAGCACACTTATAATCTTCTCTTTAGTTTTCCTATCACTGATTACAGTCGAATAGTAATCCATTATCATCTTTATGCACATAGTTTTGAAGATCACACTAACGTCCGTCATGGTCTTAGTCCCGTCCCTTATGATGTCTAATATCCAGAGTCTTCTATCGACGAACTCGATATCACTGTCATGGAAAAGACTGAGAAAATCTGGTACGACAGTTAAATCGACGAATTGTTTAGCTATAAGAAAGTTATTGATAGGTTTGTATAAAGGATCTGAAGGGGCGGTGGACACCATGAGAGCTTTAGCCAAATACAGTGCGCCAATCGCTGGGAACCTGGGATTTCTGGGAATCTCACCGTTGGGGACATCGATAGCCGTTGGTAAGCTTTGACGCAAAGTCGTTATGAAATCTGTTAGAAGCAGCCTGTCGTTTTTGTGCCTCCTGAAAAAGAAGAGAATTTGACTTCAAATATCATTATTGTCGTTTTCGTGTTTTGAATGCCAGTTTTATATATCTATCAAGTTATTGTTTTGGCAATAGGGAGATCTCCCGCCAGGCGAAACGACATGCCTGGGGGGCGGCCGACTATTAACACAACATAATAGTTTTTACACCGTTAAAAATATATCTGGATTCTAAATTAATATAAGTTTATACTCACGTTTCCGTTTCTAAGAGAAGACAAAATCTATGCAAGACGTGGTAGGCTGCAGCCCTCATTTGTGGACAATTGGAACTTAGGGCGACCACAGGAACTGACAATAAACCAGTTCTCATCATTTTGAAGCATGATGCTACTGATCCTGGAGCTAGAAGGTGGCTTAGGAGAGGAAACATGAAGAGTGGATCATAAATCTCTTCGTTCAAATCTAAATGCGAAAGACCTAGAATGTCTATTTCTTGTAACTGTTTAACAGCACCATCATGGTTTGCTTTCATTACGAAATCTTTGATTAAATCTTCATTATCACTTTCTGGTTCGTGCTTCATGTTATTATGAATTCTACTTAAAATAACATCCACTAAGCTGTCACGGCTTGATAAATCAAGATTATTAGGCAATTCATAATCGCATTCTAACTTCTGGTTTACTGGAAAGTGTCTAACTGTTGTTTGAACAACATCTCTGTCAAATAAATTTAAGACTTGATTCGGTGTTGGGTGTCCCCATAGGGAAGAACTTCTATTTTTACGTACAGAGTAGTAATTAGCAGCGGAATCTCCCCACACATAGGGTTTGTATTCGTTTACTGTCTGCCCATTATTCTCATAGAAGTGTAAAATCCTCAGGATTATTCTGTCACTGTGACTTCTGGTAGCGTGGTAAGCACTCAGATACACAGGAATTTGTTGCGCTTTCATCACTGATTTATTCTTCGATATTAAAACGAACAAAAATTGAAGCAATCTTGACTTCACATCGGGACTATGATAACTTAACATGACATTTAGAAATTCTGAATGTGAAGTAACCATATCAAACAATGTGACAATTTCTTCTCTATCATCTTGATAAAACAAATTAACCAAAGTGCTTAGTAAACATAACAATTTTGGCCCGACTGAATTCTTCTGTTCCATTGTTCTCACTTTCAAAGAGTCTCTTAGCACCACTTTGCAAAAATTTTGCCACACGGAACTTTCAATAATTTTTACAAATTCTTCTTTTTGATCTACATTAATTCCATCCACATATTTACAAATCTTTGTTATTTCGTATATTTTCGCTACAATTTTTTCAATTAACTCATCCCCCTTATTCTCTTTTATTGCTGTAGTTGTTACTTGCAGTAAAGACATGAAACAATTTATCAAATGGTCGTTCTTCAATCCTTTACCAAAAGCACACATTTTCAAAAAGACAGCTTGAAGTAAATGCACGTGACTTGATTCCGCAACTTCGAATTTATGATTCTTGGCAAACATTTTCTTACAGTCTTCTATATCCATGCATTCGATAATTAATTTTCTAATAAATTTCCAAGAGAATATGTAGATCTGGCCCACTTTATGTGGCTTCTCTAAGAATTTTAATATGTTGCTTTTGTACTCGCTGTAAACTGCCAGCAACACATCTTTATTTTTGCGGATGTAACTAATGTGATTAATTAGTGCCAAACCTAAAGGCAAAGTTAATTCTCTTTGACTTAAAACTTCTGGCCTACATATTTGATTTTTAAATGTATTACATAACTTGGCATTATTTTGCAATAAAATGGACGCCAGCTGTGAAGTTGTTTTTCGCATTGTGTTGGCGAAGAAAAAGCTTTCGAAATCATCTTCAGTTATCAACATTGCTTGATGTGGTTTATTTTCAAAATATTGTATAAAGGCATTTTCCAAGTTCGTTAAATTTGAAGCTATATCTTTGTTTTTTAGTAGCTGATTATATAAAGACACAGATTTCTTTAGTATCTCCTGAGGAAAATCTAAAGCTATTGTCTTGGAATACTTCTCTAATAATAACCGTAATAATTCCAGTACTAGACTAGGTTCTTTGTCATCCTTAATACATGATTCTATTTTAGAGTTAAATATTAGATCAAACACAAGCAAATCATCCTCATTGGAAAGTCCTACAATTTGTAACACATTTATTGTGTGTTCACTGTTGACATTCTTCCTTTTATTAATTTTAATGAATGCTTTCATAATCTCACTATAATTCTTCTGCTGGTAAGATTTCAAAACAAAATGTTTTTCGTTTAAATATTCCACAATGTCTTTATGTTGTATGATGGTTTTTAAAACAAACTTGGTTGCAAGGATATGCGAAGAACTTTTGTTAATATCCAATGGAGTATAAATTTTCAGAAAATGAGAATTTTTCAATACATTTAATATTATGTTTCTGCAAGTGTGCATAATGTAACACTTTCTGCCTATTGCAATTATGCAATCAAAATAAGATGTAATTTTTTGCAAATGGATATCAGTTAGTTGGTCCATGTTTGCTAATCGGATTACACAAAACATTAAATATTTTGCCCACACAAATAATTCTGAGCTATCAACCCTTGCACTAATATTAATGTTATAACCAACATTATCTACCAAGAAATCGCAATCATCGCCGGTGGCTACCTCCAAGAATGGAAATATTTCTATCAATGGTTCTATATCAGTACTAATGAGTGATTTAGATATATTCTTCAGAACATTATCTTTACCAAAAGCTTCAGGTATTGTTACAGGTCGACTTGCCCAATCAACGACATAACTTCTTGCATCTAATTTCGAATCATCTATTAAAACTTCCGTAAGTTCAGGTGAATAATTAAAATGCAGCAAGTTGATAACATATAAAGATATAAAATGTTTCAAATGCTTCTTCTTTTCTTTTTGATGGGTTATAATAAATTGCATACACCCAACAATAAAGGAAGATGGTATTTTGCTTTCTAAGAAAACGCTGCTTCCTGAACCACGATTGTTCATTAAATCATTAAAAAGCTTCTCCAAATTATCACTGCTACTTTCATCAGATACTTCAAAATTTATCATTTGATTTTGAATGTATTCAGTGAGCACCTTTTTATTTTCCAATGCATACTCTACAATGTCCCCAATCAAAGAAACATGGTCAACTTTAGCATTTCGAAGTGTATACAGCATTAACTGAATTTCATCTTCATCAACTTCAAAAATGCCTGTAGTTTTAAGGAACATAATAAGTGTATCCCTAGCTTCCCACCAAGTACCATCGGTTTCACTCGTGTAAACCTCTAATAGTATTTGGAACAAACTCTTGAACATCGGATTTTTAAGGGACATTAATGTGTTATCTAACATCAGCCACAATGAAACTATCTTAAACTTCAAAAGAAAAATTTGGCCATTTTCTAGTGACATTGAAAAGTCCAAAATTTTCTTCATATCAATATTTCCCTCTAATGATTCAAAGTAGGTGGGGTGAATATGATTGTAGAGTAATAAGAGATCCACAAGATATAGTAGTGACTCGGTCTTATCGAGTTTTGGTAATTTATAATCCTTTGATGTCTCTGATTTCTCATCATCAGCTATAATATTTTGAATCAATGCAACAATTACATTGGGTGGTGGAAGGTGCTTTGGCAGGAACACATCCAATTTATTTTTTAGTTCTATCATGTTTTCAGAGACCATGTCATTCTCCAATATTTGAATGTATCTTTTTAAAGTTGCAAGCATCTTAACTAAAACTTTTACACAATATAATGAAATAGTTTGATCTTTACCTATGTTCGTTTGTATGTGCTTCAGTATAGGAACAGGTAAAGTAACAAATCGGATAAAATTTGCAACTTGTGTAGAACTTAAGTTGGTAAACCTTGCTGCCATGTCTTCAGGTTGCACCATACTCAGGAGTTTGATGACAAAATCAGTAGTTTTTTCCCAAACAGGTGAATGAACAGGCTGGAAACTTTGTTCAACTACATTTATAACAGCTCTGTGCAAATCGGGGCATTTGTTTACAATTTGAAGTATGACTTCGCATTGCTTATCATTCTCCCATGGCCTCTTCAAATTTAAAAGAGCTTTGTATAAATTTTGGTTCTTATTCACATCAGAAGTTCCTAAATGTTTGTCCACAAAATACAGACCAAGTTTGTGGGACGTAAAGAGAAGTAACATAATCTCCGTGTGTAGATTCATGATTTCAGGTCGAAATTCGTTTCTTATTTCTGGCGTCATATCTGGTGGTCCCTTCCATAGGAACACTTTGAACAAGTTATGCAGAACTTGATGACTGAAGGTCTTCAATTTTAAAGTTTTGGATACCAAGGGGTTTTCAATAACATTCTTCTTGAGAATGTTTAAGAACATCAAAACAGCTTCCGGATCATCATGTACTAAGCCTGGTATAACGAGAGGCAAAAGTCCTTGCTTCTCTAGCAAAGCCTTGATCAATGGAATATGACCATCAACCAAAAAAGATGTCATAAAGTGCACAAATGCAGTCCTGACATTATCTTTTTCCTTGTAATTGGGCTTCTCCACAATATATTGCAAGTGTTTTGGAGTTAAGGGCACTTGATTGAGAACTTCCACGCCTAAATCAGAATTTAAGGTCACCATAGATGTTAGGAGATTCAAGATAATCTTCCTGTGACGGGGTCCTGAGTTCTCACTGATCATAATCTCCACTGTTGGTACAAAGGTGTTCAGAAAGTATCGACAAGCTTCCTCTGTGATTGATATCAGGTGTGGCAAGGACGATTGCACTTTAACTATAATTAGATGGAACAGGTGGAAGGCTGGTGTAGCCAGCGTCAGGTTCTTTTTATTGTCCTGGGAAATTTGTCTTAAGATTTCATGCGAGTTACCCCCAATCTTCAGGTATTCCAGCATGTAGTCCAAATCACTGTCTGGGTTCAAGCAAACTTGCAGAAATTGTGTCAGCACTGAAAATAAAATATTAAAAGTCAGTTAACGTCTAATAATTAACAATTTTCATGGATCTACTAGATTTATATATATTTTAGTTTAATTTATTTTACAAAGGCACAAGTTAGGCACAGATTAGTGGTTTAAGGAGGATAGTGTAACCCCTATCCTCTCTATATAATCACTACATCCTCACATCCTCAGAGATACTATGAATAAAAAGTTGCAACTCAACCACTAGTATCGTTTTGTCTGTCAGCCCCATGTGATAGTGGAGATTAACTTCTATTCATAACTTTGATTAGGTATCCCAAAGTCCAATCGCACACAAGACCACACAAAAAATCTTTAGCTCTATTTTTAAACACACCAATACAGCACCTAATTCTTGCGTGGTAGCATGTACACAAGATATAAATGTCCAATAACCAGAACTCCATAATAGGCATTTATCCTTGACGACCCTGTAGCCTAGTTGGTAGCGACCCTGCCTGCGACGCGAGGGGTCCCGGGTTCGATTCCCGGCCGGGGCAGATATTTATGTGGCAGATAAATATTTGTACTCGGGTCATGGGTGTAATTGTGATGTGTTATATGTGTAGTCCATGCCACCCGCGACACAGGTACCTAGTAACCTACTGCGGGGGTATGAGTGTGTTAGCGTTTATTTATTTTATTTATTTATTATTATCCTTTTATTCATCACGGGGTAAGTACCAACTTACCAACTGAGCCACAGTACTATCAAGAGTTACAGAAATATATTCGCAAATAACATTGACCACAAGCTGCGCATATGCAAGAACAAGAATATTTCGTATCTCCAAATTAATATCTTACCCATGGTCTGCCCCTGCTTTTCAGCCAACTCTTTTCGAAAATGTTTTATATCAAAACTAGCATTTTTTAACACATCTTTTTTCTTTCGGTCATTGCCTGCATTTTGAGGTTGGTCCGATTCTGTAATGTCTTCGGTCGCTGATTCTCCATCTTCTTGTACCTTTTTCTTCTTAGCGGCCTCTGCTGGCTCATTGTCATATTTCCTTTTACCCATGTTGGTGTATTAGACACAATTTAACCATACCATGTTCACGTGAATTCGTGATGTTTTGACAGTTTTGAAATTGTCAATTGATATTGATGAGATGAAAATGACATTGACAGCAAACGTGATTGTTGACATTGACAGCAATCTTTTTTTTCAACATGGCGATACGGCGTCGGCGTAAAAAGACGCAGCCAGAATCACATTTTTATATTCTCTATGGATTATTTTTATAAGAGAAAGTTGGGTACCTAAAGTAGGGCCATTTTAATAGGCCACATTTGACAACTGTTTGTCTTTGCTTCATAGTGAGGATAACCTGCTGAAAAACATCGATTAAATTGAATAAATCGATAAGGACTTCAAACATCTGTAAATTGAATGCGATTGTTATAAAAAGTATTAATAAGCGCACAGTTCACACAACAAATAAAAAAAATAACAAAAATAATGCGTCAAATAATGGCGCGAAATGAAATCATGACTTTTTTGTAACATTTCACGTTTCTAGATACTGACTTTTGAGCCAGACGTTATTATAAAAATGAATGATTACATATTTTTTGGCCTAAAATGTAATAAAATTAATTTTGTTTGTATTAAAATACATTTTATTTTGTAATCGTGAAATACTTTTTGACGATTAGTTCGACTTCTCGAATTCAACTTATCTACTCATCATTTTCTTTCGGTACCATCCCTGATATTTAAAAAGAAAAAGAGTTCACTGACGTAACTTTGTAACGACGTCAGTTCCTTACTTTTAAGTGTAAAAAGTTTAACAATATCTAGTATGGAATGTATTAGATACTATGGGGTGCCTCCCTTACAAGGTTACTTTGGAAAATTTTGACGAACTGTCAAATGTGACCTATTAAAATGGCCCAACTATATTAAACGCAGTTTTGTAATTTTTGAAAATATATTTTTTCGAAAGATCGAGCTTTGTATCACCAGGGTGTAGATGTAGATCATTACTATCATATAAGTTCTGAGATTTGATCACACCTTCGGTCATAGAAAATACACTAATACCTATATACCGCCTTCGGTCGGTCCACCCATATTATGTGAAGAAGACGTAAGCGTGTTGACGCGACGCCCCAGTTTGAGCCAGCCGCGGCCTGGTATGCTGGTAACAAGCTTTTCCGAGTTAAATGTGTGTGAACAAACAATGTTCAGCAGTGGACTTGGATAGGCTGTTAGAACAAACATACCTGCCACTACTGTGTAGGAGCGCATAATGTTCGAATTTCATAGAAAATTAGGTACATCATATGTTAATTTGAACTTTATTTTGTACAGTCGTACTGCTGATGGCTGTAAATATATTAATGCCTCAATGAAAAATGAATTATTTTTTCTTTCAATATTGAAAGTCTAAGCGTAAGGAAGATAATATTATGTAAGGTAATTATTATGGAAGATTATTATAATGCATATTATGCAAATCTAGAAATACATATATCACAGGTGGTAAGGCCTAGAGCTCACCCGGGGAAGTACCACCGCCCGCCACGGTACTTAGTACCATTCCTACCGTGTAATAATTGATTTAAGAACAATTGTGTTCCGGATAGGAAGGTGTGGAGCCGGTTACACTTTTTTGGAGGCGACCAACTCAGTCTTCAGGGGTAGCAACACATCTGTGACCGAATTAGAACGAGACTCATACTAACAATAACTAACTGGACTATAACTAACATCAACTTACAGGACTAATTATCACCCTACGCTTATTAACAAAGTAACCAACTAATATTCTAACGCCATCTACTAACTTGACTCACCATCCTAGTCCCTTTGAGTCTAGTTCTGGGTCGGCCACAGTTGTTATGGGCGGCAGCGGAAGGGTGGTGCTGCATGCTCGTTTGCTATCTTAATTCCATAAAAAAAATACCATTTATGTGGCCAACTCTGGTCTCTATTTGAGGACGAGTAATAAAAACAACGAAAAAGTTATATAACAAAGTTTATAATTTTAATTGACATGGCACTTTAAAAATGTCTGAAATAAACAATAACATATCCTCAATCAGCAAAACACTTTTGCACAAGTTTCTTACCTTAGAGAGATCCGCCTTAGGGTGGTTGCATAGTCAAGCTTACCGCCAGCGCGGTTGACCGGCGCGCGAGTCACGAGCTGACAAGTCTCTTGTACCGTTTTATAGTGAAAAGAGGCTCGCGCGGATGAGCCGCGACAATGTAACTTACAATAATTGTAGCGCGCTCCATCGGCGTCGGTCAACCGCGCTGGTAGTAAGCTTGACTATGCAACCACCCTTACAAATTATCTCTAACAATGGTCACGTGCCAGTCGGACCAAATGTAGCGTAGAGTTCCAAATAGATTAACAAACATAGGGTCCTTCTCACTTTATCGTGTATTGAATTGAACTTTAACTTATCCTATACGATAAAATATCGTACGGTACGACGGTGTCCACACATTTTCTGATAAAGTGAGTAGGTACTATTATATCGACCCTGTTTTTACACACATTAATCACACACTTTAATCTAACATCTCACTTAGCATATAAAAGTTTCATAAGAAAGTTAGGTGAATGTTAAAATACTTTTTACCACGCTTCATTTTTCATGTACTAATCCTACGACAACTGCCTGGTGATCAAATCAACAAGACATCATTTGGTAACGATAGTATAGTTAAACAAATTATGTAATAGCTTTTGAAGCATTTTAAATTGTAACCAATGGCTCTGTCTATATGTAACACCTACATAAATGTTATTTTATATATAAATATAACATTACACAGGAATACAAGTTCCAAAACTTATTTATAGCTTGTCAACATCTTAAACTAAATCTTTGTCATTGAGCTAGGATGAATTTGAA
Source organism: Hesperia comma (assembly GCA_905404135.1). Lineage (NCBI taxonomy): Eukaryota > Metazoa > Arthropoda > Insecta > Lepidoptera > Hesperiidae > Hesperia > Hesperia comma. The sequence continues at coordinate 780,371 of FR990030.1, read as the reverse complement.
AATTACAAAAATATAATTCTCGATATATTCATAAATGCTACCAAGGCCAGTCTTCTATTGGAAACTTATAATATTACTAGCGAACCGCCCTCGCTTCGCTTCGGGACCCGTAAGTATCAACCGCGTAGGTCCCGCTCCCGTAGGAATTTCGGGAAGATAATAAACTATCACCAAAATTAATTCAGGTTAAATTAAATTAAACTTAGAAATAAAGCTTACGACAAAATAATAGCAAAGTAGCAAAGGATCACAGCAAGATTAATTCAGTTTAAACTTGGAAACGCGGCAAGTTTGGTATGGCAGTGGGTTCGACCAAAGGAGAATGCGCAAAATTGCCCCAGCTCCGGCGCAAAAAGTAACTATCTCATAATTTTGTATATTTAATGGGTACTTAAAATAAATACTTGTGATCTCCCTAATCTGTGGCTAAACATTATTGTTTCAGGCACGAATTTTAGTAAACTACACAAATAGAAAATATTATTATATTTATATATTTTGTATGTGTATATTATTATTCATATTTATTTAGACAAGAATGTGTGCCTACAAATGGCACATATTATTACTTTCTGTAATATATACATTTGGGTGGGTGGTGAGGGTAATATTAATAAACACAGTATCATAAAGTAATGTCTATATTCTCTTATAATTCTAAGTCTATCAAAACGGTATCTAAGTAAGCAGCAGGATGTTCAAATTCTTGAACGTTGTTTCGGACCCAGCCAAGATAATATAAAATACTAATGACATGGGCGCAACTTCCAGTGTACGACGCCCGTGAATGCACGTACATACTCTTTTATTGCGCTCCGACCCTGCGTCTCAGAATTATACAATATATTATAATGTATATGTTATGAAAGAATTAAAATAAAAGTGATTATTTTAGATATTACTTTGCATTTTTACTTGAGATTTGTTTTTTTTGTAACGATAGTTTAGTATAAAATCGTGCCTGAATGAATTATCAAAGCAATTTTTTTCTATGTTAGCCACTGATTAGGGAGATCAAATACATTTATTTTTTGTACACATCCAATGTATAAAATTCTGAGATAGGTTACGTTTGCGCCGGAGCTGGGGTAATTTTCTATGAAAATTGCGCATTCTCCTTTGATTACCATAAAACGGTTCTAGTGTGTTAATCTTAAAAGATAGATATATACTGTCGTGGACATTTTTTTAGATCATTTCAAGAGGAATAATTCTTTCATACATATATTTTTGGTATCTTGAATCGTTTTCGCAACGCATGCAACGAGAGCCCTCGAGAATGAATAATTTTCCCCGTTTTTTCCACATTTTCCATTATTTCTTCGCTCCTAATTGTTGCAGCGTGATGTTATATAGCCTATAGCCTTCCTCGATAAAAGGTCTATTCAACACAAAAAAAAAATTTCAATTCGAACCAGTAGTTCCTGAGATTAGCGCGTTCAACCAAACAAACAAACAAACTCTTTAGCTTTATAATATTAGTATAGATTAAAACACATATTATTACTTAGGTATATAGGCAAAATATTATATATCTGGACATGTACATATACTCACTAGATTTGAACTTGGTTCAAAAACTTACCCAGGGGTAATTTGTACAAAATGTAGTAATACTAGTAGCAAGTCAATCAAATACCTACTACATGTAATAAAATAAAAAGATCTATCTCTTAATTCTAAACTTAAATAATATTATTGCCTACTTCTAATAGTAAAAATGCTTTTAATTTTTTTTTGTGTTATACCTTCTTTGGCACCAAATTTTTGACATTGTAATAAAAGAAGATTATGGTTACTTAATACAAAATAATCAGCAACATACATAAGGCCGAGGCCGCATTACGGCTAAACCGCCGCGGTTTCTAACCGCGTAATTTTGTGACCCAAGGAAAGCCATACAAGCGGCCGCACTTGCGGTTTACTCCCGCGACTGATAGTGTATGCTTTTCGGGCGGTTTTGCGGTTTGACAGCTAACCGCTAATTTTGTGACTCAAGGAAAGCCATACAAGCGGCCACATATGCGGTTTCATACCGCGACTGATTTTAAAACCGTGATTTTTTACAGATTTGTTCGCGGTTTGCCTAGGTACATGCGCCAGTAGTAGGCCCTTAATTTCAGATAAATTTTCGCGCGTCATCTTTATGTGCGTGAAGTTGGCACGTGATCGATTTTGGTTGTTATATTAAAAAACGAAAAAAATACATAATAATAACTCACTTCCACGTTCTGTAATTGTTAGCTTGTTCTCGAAATAATTAAAACAACATGACTTAATATTTTTTTATATATGAAATTTGATTCCTTTGGACTTATTTGTGTTTCTTCATTTATTACAACACTTTTTCAAGGCACCGAGAACCAAATTCTATAGATTATGGTAAATATATATTAGATATTCTATAGAATATTGTAATTAAGTCCGCAAAAGTATACGTTTGTAGACGTAATTACTAAAACCAATTAAATATAAGTAACGTGAGTCATTCGCTGCTACCTACAAAATACTACGACTTTAAGTATTTGAGATATATGTACCTACATCCCAACTCTTTCTCGTGCTAGTAAAATATGGTTAGGTCATATCTATTGTTTTTATATCCCTAGTTTACAGAAACGAAAAATGACAATGACAGCATTAACCCTAGAGTAGTCGCGAATTTCCATGGAACGTTAGTAATCGCGTGGGGAGCATTTTTTCGCCCATGTTCAAACATATTTTTTTTGCTTATTATAATTAAATAAATTTACAAAAAAGGAAGACTGAAACGTAAACTATCAGGAAGTAACATTTATTATAGTTTTGTACTTAGTAGCATATACTATATTACAAGCTATTTTTTCACTTTTAGCATAATGTTTACCTTAAAATACGTTAAAAAAAGTAAAATTATAAAACTTAGTAACAAAATTAAACTTTTCAGTATCTACAATAATTATAACCTCTCGTGAACTTTAACTTAATAGTCCTGCCACATGAATATAAAATGTTTGTTGCACGGTAACTTTGTGTCTATTGCACCCTTTTTTGGTAATTATGTTTTAGGATGGACATCCTTTACATACATACATGTGTATATACCTACATACCGCTGTGGACGGCAAAACGTTCATAGCGCGAGCACTCTACGGTTAATCTTCTGACGTCGCGTCAGCGAGTAGACAGAAACCACAGAGTACCTATCTACATAAACTGTCTTCTGCCACTTCTACGGTGTTGAGTTGTGTTGTAGTTGTCACTGTTTTGTATTTATTAACAACTCTTACTATTATGGTCGCTAATGCATCCAAATATACCAGATCAATTTACAAAAACACATTAATTTACATTTTATAGTTTTTAAACAAAAGATTATGCAGAGAAAGTGTGGGTATGATGATTATGAATATGAAAATTTTCATCTGATCGCCCATGATTATCATTAATTGTTTATTTCACTAACTGTCAAGAACTGTAAGATAACAAGCACTTTTTTGGTAAGGTAAAATGGTCGACCAGCCACATTTTTCGGACAAAGTTCCTATGAAGTTTAGGAATGGAGCATTTCTACATACTTTTTATCTCTATGGTCGCGGTTTTGATTCGTAGTGTGTGCGCTTCGCGCGGTTTCGCGGTTTACAACCGCGGGAAAAAAACCGTAATGCGGCCTAAGCCTTAGAAATGTCAAAGAACAAAACGAACAAAACAAAGGGTTTAAATTGTTAATTTGAGATGCTTGTTACATCTCTTATTCAAAATAATTTAAAAACTAATCTAATTGTCACATCATAAATGTGAAGTAGCGTGTTACTTTTCTACTTTTCTTTATTTACTGAAAAGGCCACAACTCCTGATTAAACTAATATGTCTGAAAATGTTGAGAGAAAATAGATAGAAAATGTTATTGTCGCGTTATTTTTTCAAAGTTGGGCTCCAACTGGCGCAGCTTGTCCAATAGCACGTCCGCCAGGTTTATATTCGGATCGGTATCTGGAAAGAACAGTACTGGTAAAATATAATAGTATTGAGTGCTATACTATAATAAATCAGACATAATTAAAAGGAGATTTTAAAGGCCTTTTGGCCTTTGGTTACTTTAAAGTGATTTTTTAAAAACGTTTTCCCATTTCAGTATCGGAAGCCGAATAATTTTAAGCTGAAGTGATTTAATTTGTGTTTCTTTTGGGTTTTGAGAAATCATTACATACATATATTTTTGGTAAAATTTTAGCTAAACACATCTAATCGATCTTCAACTTAGGTTGTCAGTCAGTCAGACAATCACAGGGCCACAACCCATGCTGGGCCAAACTATCGGTGACTCCAATCCGTGATATTAACTAATATTATCTAGATACACAATATCATACAAATTTTGAAGTATTTTATGTCTCCATTTACGTTTATTTTTTGTGGTGCGCACGTAGGCGTATTCGCGCTCGGAGCGTTCGAATGCAAGTATTTTAAAAGAGGGCCCAAATATCGATTTGAGCGCTCTTTTGGTGAGCACATTTTTCGTCTGCTGATTGTGCTGGTATGACGGCGTAAAGAATGAGAATGAGACTCATACTAACAATAACTAACTGGACTATTACTAACATTAACTAACAGGACTAATTATCACTAACAGTTCCTGTCCTCACACTCATTAACAAACCAACTAATATTCTAACGCCATCTACTAACAGGACTAACCATCCTAGTCCCTTTGAGTCTATTTCTAGGTCGGTTACAGTTGTTATGGGCGGCAGCGGAAGGGTGGTGCTGCATGCTCGTTTGCTATCTTCCTACTAATCCTACTAATATTATAAATGCGAAAGTTTGTAAGGATGTCTGTGAGTGAGTGTGTGTGTGTTTGTTGCTCTTTCACGCAAAAACTACTAAATGGATTTTCATGAAACTTTGCAGTAATGTAGCTAAGACATCGGAATAACATAATTTGTTAAAATTTATAGAGATTTTTGAAGGGACTGGTTACCCGAAGAGAAGCGAGGGCGGGTTTACTAGTAATTCCATAAAAAAAGGACGGACCATCGTAGTAGACGAGCTCGACCCTCCCGCGGCACTGCGGGCTGCAGTCGATGATCCGCTGCAGCGTGGAGCAGAAATCGCGTACCACTTCTTCCGTGTCCACGTTACTTAAGTCTGCAATGAGTTGAGGATCAATTATGATAAATAAATAAATAAACGCTAACACACTCATACCCCCGCAGTAGGTTACTAGGTACCTGTGTCGCGGGTGGCATGGACTACACGTATAACACATCATAATTACACCCATGACCCGAGTACAAATATTTATCTGCCACATAAATATCTGCCCCGGCCGGGAATCGAACCCGGGACCCCTCGCGTCGCAGGCAGGGTCGCTACCAACTAGGCTACAGAGTCGTGATCTTTATGTCTTGGGCATTACGGTTATATACTTAAAGACGTACTTCTCGGCACCCACTCCTGTCAAGTCCAATTTTTTTAAGTTACAAATGGCAATATTGAGACACGCATCAATCCCTATCGGAGCAGTAAAGTGGAGTGTGCGCTAGGCCTTCACAATTATGAAGAGATCCGTGCTCAGTAGTTGGCCTTTATTTCATTGGTTTGAAGTCAATTTATTCTGGACACATCAGCTGATTACCGATATTACCCAAGGGGGAGGTTAAGCAAATACTACGATAGCTTGCAAAACAGGCAGATCGAAAGGGGATCTTATCACTCTTATCAGCTAGTACCTATTGAGGAGGAAAACGAGAAATTTCGCGCTAGGCGATGTCACCGTCTGGCCGAATGTTACGGTGATTGTATAGTCAAGGTTACTGCCAGCACGGTTGACCCGCGCTACAATTGTTCTGTGGGCTCTCTTTGTGTCTTCTACTGTCTGTATAACGGGGAATGTTCTGAGGAACTGTTCAACTTAATTCCTGCGGTTAACTTCCGCCACCGCACTTCACGGGATAAAGCCAGGTTCCACCAACACCACCTGGATACCTGGCGTTCGTCCACAGTTCGGTTTTCACGTCATTTTCAGTATTCCCACAGTGCAGTACATGGGGTCCTTCAAGAAGCGGGTCTATCGCTTCCTTCGAGGCCAGCAACGCGTTGGTGGCGCCCCTGGTGTTGCCAATGTCCATGGGCGACGGTGATCACTGACCATCAGGTGACCCGTCTGCTCGTTTGCCTGCTTAGGCTATAAAAAATTTACGTCATATGACGTACGGCGCGCGCGATTCGTCTGCGCGGGTCTCTTTTCACTATAAAACGGTACAAGATACTTTGGCCAAGGGAGATCTCCCGCCAGGCGAGACGACATGCCTGGGGGGCGGTCGAGGCCCCGAGTGAATGCTCTCGGGGCGTTGTATATATGCTGGCGACCGACAATTCTTCGATAGCGTGATTCAGGCTTCGGTGACGTCACCGTGTGAAGTCGCCACAAGACCACCACCGACCATACACAGCAACGAGCACTCACGCCGGTACAGCAGGCGGTTGTTGACGACGCGGTGCAGCGTGTGCAGCGGCGTGGCGCACTCGGCCACCAGCGACACGGAGCGCCCCGCGCCCCCCGCGCCCCCCAGCCGGTACACCGAGTTGCGGTACGAGCGCCGCTTCACGCCCGCCACGTCCTTCGTCACGTCCTCCAACGACTGACATACACACCTTCGTCATTACCAGCACTCATCATACACAATCAAATAGCAAACAGTTTGTTATGACATAAATGCATCGATCTAATAATACTAGATTCACAATGTCATACAAATTTGGAGGTATAGTGCGCCCAACTTATCTCTAAAATGGCAAAAATTGGAACTAATGCCGCCATGTTAAAAGTCATTCATAAGTACGTTGTGGTCATTCATCTGTCAGTTACTACCTCTCGATGATTGGTCCAATGCCATGGATGTAGAAAGTAAAGATGCGCCCGTAACATACATAAGGCGCACGACGAGTGGTCAACATTAGGTTGTGTGATTGAGTGATTGATCAAGTCAGTCTGTTGTAGACAGCAGCGAGTTACACATCTTCCTTACGCAAAATTGATTTCAGTAATTACGTGCGCAAATGTAGAAAATATGGCTTCCTGTGCCTTCAAAAATATTCTAACAATTCAAGAAACACAAATAAAGTCCAAAGGAATCACATTTTATTATATAAACATTGAATTGTAAATTATTTTCACTATTTCTAAAATAATAACTTTAGTAAAATGGCGCGTGACATATGTAAGAGTGACAGAGACAGCACGACTAAAACTTCCAAACGCGGAAGCGAGATATCACTATGTAATCTGTTCGTTTTCAAATATAGTAACATTCCATTGCGCCAACTTCACGCACAAACCGATTCAATAAAATTCAAAATTGGATTGTTACAACTTGACACACATTCAAACGTGCAAGGCAGGTCTATATTATGTATGTCTATGTCCAATGCGTCCGACAGCGCCTCTCCTCATATCAAGATTATATAAGTTGGGTTTATTATAATATCGTGCTGCCCCCTTTTACGTTTTTTTTGTGATTGTTTTGTTCAATGCCAATAGTTCCTCAAACTGCCAATAGATGCCGATACAACAATTAACTGTGTAAGGTAGAACCAGAGTGGTCCAAGTGACATTTTTGAAAAAAACCCGATTTTGGCAAAAACATCTCCAAAATTCAATATTCTTTTATTCCACTTTGATTCAATTGTCATTCAGAAACATTGTCTAGGAAAAAACGCAACCTCTCACTTTGGACTTAATGGAATTTGGAAAATCTTAGTGTGCCAGACTGGTCCAAGTGACAAATCTGTACTTGGATGATTATGGTTCTAATTTTGTGAAAAGACTATTTGATCAAAGTGCAATGTAAGGGCGCATTCAAGTAGAAAGCTGGTTACCGGCGCTGATCTGCCAGCGCTGGTCCGTCGAGATAACCTCTACATAAAGTTTTTGAGTTACTCTTAATAATGTGTATTTAATTTATGATCGTTACCTCATAACTTGTCACTAGATGCTTCGATTTTGATATTTCCTTTTTTTATTCGAAAGCCAGTACCTACTTGACGTGTGGTCATATATAATTTTCAGCGACATCTGACGAGTAGTTTTTGAGTTATCTATACTTCTCGATTTTGAAGTCGGTTATTTTTGTAAAAAGTTATTGTATTATTTGAAAGCTGGTACTTGTCGGTGGTCCCGTATAAATTTGAATAACAACTGACGAGTAGTTTTTGATTTATCCTTAATGTGTATTTATGTTTGTTATCTCATAGCTTTGTACTGGGTATTCCAATTTTGACGATTCTTATTTTAATTGAAAGCCTGGGCTTGTCGTGTGGTTCCGTTAAATTAAATTTGATTTACATCAAACCAGTAGTTTTTGAGTTACTCTTAATAATGTGTAATTAATTTATGGTCGTTACCTCATATCTTAACACTGGGTGCTTCGACTTTTTAAATTATTTTTTTATTCAAAAGCAAGTAGGTCCTTGACGTGGGGTCTCATATAAATTTCAGTGACGTCTTACAAGTTGTTTTTGAGTTACATACACTTAGCTTTCAAGTAAAAAAAGAATCGTCAAAATCGGAATACCCAGTAGAAAGTTATGAGATAACAAACATAAATACACATTAAGGATAATTCAAAAACCAATAGTCAGTTGTTGTTCAAATTTACACGGGACCACCGACAAGTACCAGTTTTCAAATAATACAATAACTTTTTACAAAAAAATAACCGACTTCAAAATCGAGAAGTATAGATAACTCAAAAACTACTCGTCAGATGTCGCTGAAAATTATATATGACCACACGTCAAGTAGGTACTAGCTTTCGAATAAAAAATGGAATTATCAAAATCGAAGCATCTAGTGACAAATTATGAGGTAACGATCATAAATTAAATACACATTATTAAGAGTAACTCAAAAACTACTGGTCCGATGCCGCTCAAATTCATATGAGACTACAATGATACTTGCATTGAACCACTTGCACTGTACCAGCTTTCAAATAAAAAGAGAATCATAAAAATCTAAACACTCAGTAAAAAGTTATCAGGAAAAAAACATAAGTACACAGTACAAAACATCCTTACACATTATTCAAGTTAATTCGAAACTACTCGTCAGATGTCGCTCAAATTTATATGGGACCATACCACAAGCACCATCTTTCAAGGATATAAAGAATCATCAAAATCGGTTTACCCAACACGAAGTTATGGGGTCACAAACTTACCAACAAAGATAAAAAAAATAAAAAAAGGATCGGTGAATAAGTTTTTTTTTAACTTTTCTATTTGTTTGTAGTATGTTTGTGCTTGCTGATCTCAGAAACGGCTGAACGGTTCGTTATGGAATTTTCACTAGATTCTTTTTTGTTCGAAGGTAAAGTAAAAGTAGTGCTTGTCATAATTATGGTACCTTGTACATTGGAGCGACATCTGGCCGGTGGTTTTTGAGTTATCTTGACTTTGAAGTCGGTTATTTTTTTTGTAAAAAGTTAGTTCTGAATCATATTAATATACTAGCTGTGCCGCTGTGCCCGAGGTTTCGCCCGCGTGAAACTCAGTATGTCACAAAATTCCGGGATAAAGAGTAGCCTCCATGTTGCTCCACAACCTCCTCCATCTCCCAGTGAAAGTCCGCAACTTCATTCGATAACAGTATTTTTTCCCGCATGAATCCCGATGTGGCGGGTATTTCGAATAAAGAGTAGCCTACTTATGTGTTGCTCCACAACCTTCTCTATTCTCCAACGAAAGTCCCATAAAGATCTGAAACCGCGACTTCGTTTGAGAATAATAGTTTTTCCTGCGGGAATTTGTTATACTAAATACAAATGATAGTGATTATACATATCTTATTACTTTAATCTAACTTGTTAGCTGTAGTTTCAATAAAGAATTACAAGTTAAAAGTTATTAGTTTCGCTACAATAAGTACAAACGCGTTTCCCTCGTTTTCTCGAAAAGTTAAAATTGTCACTTGGACCACTCTGGTTCTACCTTACCTAACTCTGAATCACGCCCTCGCAACCTTGTTGTAGAAGCGTCAATAACGTGACTTTTTTTTCTTTTTTAATTCGAAACGTTCGAAATTGCTGCTAAGGCAACTTCAACCTTACATAAAATATTTCTATGTAGAAATTAGATTAAGAGAATAGAGACTAAGTACAAAAAAGTAATTTTTAATTTTTAAAGGAGCACGTAGGCGTGTTCGTGCTCGCAGCGTTCGAATGCGATTATTATTTACATTTAAATAATTTTAATTTACATTTGGCCGCGCTCTTTTGGTGGGGACGTTTTCGAATGCTAACTGTGCATCTAGTATTATTAGATCGATGCATAAATGCTTACCCCGTCTGGTAATCGAACCCAGGAACCCTTGGTCAGCATGCAATACTGTAGTTGTACATAACATAATGAGTATTGAGTACATATTGACGCAAGGATAAACTAAAATAATTTGCGTATCGATATTCGCAATGTTATAAGACTATTACTAACATCAACAGCTAATAACCACTCTCGCTTCGCTAGACAAACCTATATAATATTAGTACTCACATTCCAAAACCAAAATCAATTCAAATTAAAAAAAATATCGTATTCTTTATATACGTACTAGAGAACCGTCCGCGCTTCGCTTCGGGACCCGTAGGTAACAACCACGTAGGTCCCGCTCCTGAAGGAATCTCGGATAAACAGTAGCCTACTATATGGTATACTGGAACATCAGGTATATAACATTTGCCTATGACATAAGTAATTTACATGTAGTATTTGATAGCGTGATTCAGAGCTTGCAAATGAATTTTACTAACGCCATCTATTAACAACATCTGGAACTAAATATCTAGCAACTAACAAAACATTGATCTTCCCATGGGAATGAGATGTTTTTCCCGGTAAAAAGTAGCCTACGTCACTCTCCACCCTCCTAACTATCCCCACACACATATACCACACCATATAATAGCCATGTTGCGACGTGAAAGAGTCACAAACAAACAAACACACTTTCACATTTATAATATTATAGTATAGTATAAGTATATAGTATGGATTATTTTGTAAACATTAAATAAAAACCTCTTCACATATTGTCCAATACTTTTGATGAACAAACCTCAATATAGCACAGTTTAATAAGCATACATTTCGACTTTCCTACAGCCTACAGCTCCAATAAGAGTTCCTGTAACTACAGGCTGTAACACTAAAGCTTAAAACCGTAGGCACAAACACAAAGCAAGGCCCAGTACCAACCTGCCGGGCCTCCAAGTAGGCCAGTCCCTTGGCCTGGCTGTTGGGCTTGTTGAAGTCCTTCAGGTCCGGCGGACTGTACAGCGACTTGGTGATCACTATGAACAGTCTCTTCACCTGGAATCATCATACTTTCATTTAAATTTATAACTCAAAGCTCGAATCGAATACACCTAGTAAGTGTATATTAGACAAAGAAGGCAGCTGAAATAAATAATACATTCACCCTGCGAATATCTCTGTGTTATTTAAAAATAACTGTTTTTTCAAGTGCATACAGTTATTCACGCAGTACTGACATTTTTGTTTGTCTGTCTATATTTTTGTAAATCTGGACCAATCAACGGAACGGCTGAATCGATTTTTATGGGACTTTTACTGTGCGATAGAGGTTATGATCGGTTCGTTGATCGGGATTTACCGGTAAAAATCTTCAAAGCATACAAAAATTACTACTCGTCAGATAAGGTTCAAATTTATATGGACCAACCGACATGCACTGGCTTCCGAATTAAAAAGCAATACCAAATTCGTTTACCCAGTACAAAGTAAAGACCTAAAACACATAAATAAAGTTGAATACATTCGGACACAATACACATAAAAATAGAGTCGAATACATTCGGATACGATACACAGAAAAAATACAGTCAAACACAAAACCATACTTTGTAGTTTATTCAAAAAGCAGTCTCACCGGTATGACAACACCGTGGCGATTCTCAAAGGTGGTAACGTTCTCTTCGAAGCCGCCGTATTCGGCGCCGTCGCTGGGGATCACGTGCTGCAGGTAGCCCTCGAAGTAGCTGCACGCCATGCCTGTGCCGTAGTTGATCTGCGACGGCGCACTGCCCTGGAAACCAACGTTAGATCCCTTGACTTCATGAAAGTATACACTGTATCGGCGCGATAACTAAAGTAGGTAATATGAGCGCGCGCCGCACATGATGCTGACCACGCAACCACAAGCAACGAGTGCAGTAAACAATAGACTAAGTCACACGCGTCACACTGAACTGGCCAATCTATGACTTATCCTCAACCGCGATATCGAAGATTCTAAAGTATCTAACTATATAACAAATGGTCCGAAGTTAGTGACAAGACCGCGGTCCCAAGGCAGTGACATCGCCTGGCGGGAGATCTCCCCTTTTCCTCCACAACACCATCATAAATACGAGATTGCTCGCGGATTGTTGCAAAAAAGATTAACCTTTAATCTTTAATCTGTGATAAGATCCCTGTTTGACATTAAAAAAAAAACATTAAGAAATAACTTAGCGTTATTCACTTATTCAAGACCTTCGATTTTATGCTTTGGTAGATTGATAGAGCGCTTCCGTGCTTCGGAGGGCACGTAAAGCCATCCCCCGCTTGTTATCGATAGATAGCAGCCGTTATGTCGGAGGCTATCGGGTGGAATAAAACTGGCCCTGTAGCAGCGTGGTGGAGTATGCTCTAGGCCCCCTCAACGATTAGGAGAAACCCATGCTTAGTAGTGGGTCATTAACAGGGTTGAAGCCACCACCGCGCATGAGTAATTGAGTCGTACATGATACAGCGACCTCTGGCACTGAACACCCGAATGACTTTGGTTGGCTCAAACCCAGCATCGATGGAATCCCTTAGATCCTCACTCTAGTTATAGGAAATCTTAATAAAACTCACCATTTCTGGATACTTGATGACCAAGTAACCAATGAACAGTAACAGCAAATCCTCTTGTAAAACTTTTTGTTTCAAATAGATAACAACGAATGTTGAAGCTGCAAATATCATCAGATACGTTTTGCAGCTGTCAAACACCTTTGGCCAGTTTGGTGGGTGTCTCGTCTTTATGATATTGTAGCCCAGGAGACAAGCCTCGTGCGATCCTTTTATCAACAGTAGGTATATTACATACCGGGCTGAAATGAAAAAATTAACCTTCACACACTCATACTAATCCAGTCAGACATCTTCTGTGTAAAAACAGTACAAATCAGACATAAAAAAATCACAATTTAGAAATAAATATTCAAATCTGACACATGTCTTGGCCAAAACTGAATCTGAAGCCATTCGTTCTGCAGACAACATTATCAACAATAGCTGCAGGTTCGTCAATTTATATAATGTTTATTAATTTATCAATGTTTATTATGTAAATAAGTAACACTAAAATATCAATGATACACTTCCAGCAAGGTAAAAGAAGACAGAAAGTAAAGGATGACCGAATGTAAAAGAGAACCATAAATTGTTTTGGTGGCTGAATCAATCAAGAGGATGGCTTAGCAGAAAATATTACTAGTCATATGAATTATTCAATAAGAATATTACTAGGATCTTAAAAAAAATAAAAAAATTATGAACTCACCAACAACAGCTCCCCAAACACTGAACTCTTCTAACGGAAGGCTCTGCGACCCTGGTAACAATGTGAAGACAAATGATGATAAACCCCATGTTTTATACATTTTGAGATGACCCTAACAACCTTATCACAGATATCCTTTCTAGAATTAAGACAAAATGTTCTTTCTTTTAAAAAAATCTTAAGTGACTGCTTGTTACACCTAGTTTTAATAATGAGTTGAAGTGAACTCAACGTGCAGTGTTATGTTAACTGTATAATTATTATGGTAACAGTAATATCTCTGTTCTTTATGCTTGTTGAGTATGTTTGGTTCAGTCACCTTTTAATTTTATATTAAGTTAATTGGAATGGATAAACCAATTATGATGAGTAACAATAATTGAAAAATTTGTCATAGAATAATATGTATATTTTTACAGAAATTTTAGCAATCTATAATTATGAACCTATAACAAGACTATGTCTGTATATCAGAAGCAACCAATAAAACCTCTGTATATTATAAAAATTTTATGGAATAGTAAGTATTTTTTAAAAGTAAGTATGGTTTTTAAACACATGCTTTTTAGTAATTTACCAAAAATTTTTTGCCAAGCTTTAACTTACTTTAAGTGATAAAATAAAAGACACACATCAAAACTTTACTAAGGAACCCTAAAATAAGTGCAAAACATATTTTGGTCTGATAACAATTTCAAATGTTTCATTGAATATTAACCTCTAAGACTGAGCACTTAAAGCTCTATTTGCATGTCAATGTTGTACATGCCTAATTTTTTATTTAAACAACACATCAAATTCCTTTTAAATGTCCACAATGTCCTGTTCAGGGAACTGATTAACAAGAGGAAGAGAAGTGTTCATTATTTTAATTATAAAAAACAAAGTGTATAATATCAACAGAATGGCACAGTAAGTAAAAACATAGCAGAATGAGTAACTACAGCAAGTTCATTTAAACTGGGCTGATATAAACATAGCTACAAGTGGCTGTGCAGATGTTGATTTTAAGGCCAAAATGGTGGTAGGAGGCGGGGAGTGCGGGCGGTAGGATAGTTAGCCAATACCATGGACGTAAATACGTCCATGGCCAATATGAAGTAACCCGCCAAAGTGAAGTAAGCCGCCGTGTTTTGATTAGTCAGTAAATGTACCTGCGCAAACATCTCGGAAAACGAAGTTCCCATCAGCCAAGTATAAATGAACTTACTGTATGTTGTTAAAAGATTCCTATCTTAAAATTTCACTGGTGTTTTACATGCCCACTGACATGTACAACCTAGCTAGAATGAGGTTGATATACTTTTGTGTTAACTGTATTGTATACATGTTGAGATTGAAGAGATGAATGAAATACCTAAGCAAATCATTCATCTCTTGATTGCTTCCATCAGTTTTAACCAACTTAAAGAAAAGGATTGCCAGTTGCTTTTAAAATATAAAAATATACTTACCATAACTAATGCAGGACACAAACAGAATCTGCACAAGGTAGATGAATATTTTATTATCGTCTGACATTCTGGAATAAAGTAACATGCCATGATACATAGTACATGATAAATAATCAATCAAGTTAAATTAAAAACAATCCTACTAATATTATAAATGCGAAAGTTTGTAAGGATGTGTGTGTGTGTGTTTGTTGCTCTTTCACGCAAAAAGTACTGAACGGATTTTCATGAAACTTTGCAGTTTAATATAGCTTAGACATTGGAATAACATAATTTGTTAAAATTTATAGAGATTTTTGAAGGGACTGGTTCCCCGAAGCGAAGCGAGGGCGGGATTACTAGTATTTCAAATTTTAGCCTGAAGTCTGAATGTGAGAGGACGTGTGGCTTACGCAAGTTAATGTTCATTTTAAAACTCTCCAACAAATAATAATAATTGATTAATTAACATCAAATTTTACTTTAAAAAATTATAAAAAGTTATGACTTAGTTTTGTATACATACCTTTACAATAGTTTACAAACAATATTTGGAATAAAAGTTTTATATTTAAGTAAGTAAAGGAAGTTTTAACTTTTTTTCATTACTAATCGACTTTAATTTATAGTCTTATCATTGAGATATTATGTACTAAAATGAGTCTTATTAGTTTTTCTTTTTCCGGTTTTTTGTTTTCATATTCCTTTCCTTTTTCATTTTTCAAAGTAAAAACAAGTTAAACAAGAAATGTGAATGTGAATGTGACTTTTAAAATGTCAAACAAATATAATTTTGTATTTTCATTTGTCATTGTCATTGCATTGGACCACAGACGAGGTAAGGGACCTTATTCCTATCTCTATGGCATTGGACTTATTTATGGCGACAGACTTCGAAACACCTATGCGAAGCGAGGTTTTTGTTTTTTTTGTTTTTGATGATTTGATGACAAAGATGTGACAATGAGGGTAACCGCGTGTGAATTTTCCGCTAGAGGCGCTAGTGAAAAGTGAGGTCTGTCTTGCACTTTCATAGAGATATTACACCGGCTCACTGAATTTGGCCCCACTTTTTTTGATTTTCGGATTTTTGATATTTTTAATTATTTGTTCGTCGTTTGTTCGTTAATGTTCGAATGTAAAAATTGTTTGTTCGTCTTTTATTTATTTATAATTAATTAAACAAATGATCACTCTTAAGGTGGCCCCCCTTACTAGATATCTTTATTTTTATCACTTAGATTAATTAATTTTGATTAATTATCGTTTGTTCGATGACTATTGGTGATTGTTCGATCATAAAAACAATTAAATTCCCAATTATTAATTCAAAAAAAAATTTCAAATATTTATTTCTTCGAAGTAGGTTTTTACAAACGCATTTCGAAAGTCAAGTTACGCCATCGCTTCAACAAATCCCTACGGTGGGTGGACTTGGAAGAAGAAGCGGCAAGAAACTTCCAAGGAGTCTTTTTTTTTCTCTTTCTCCACTCACAGTACAGGTTGCACTTACTTAGTACTAATTACGGCTAACTTTTAAAACAATACGTACCTACTTACAACTAATTACAGTTTTACACATACGAACATGAGTGGAACCGGTCGCGGATGTCTATATCCAAGCATCCTTGTCATTTATGTATTCATTGATTGTATAATATACTTTCTTAGTAAGCTGTGTTTAAAATGTTTTTTAAATATTTCAAAGGGCAAATCAATTATCGACTTAGGTACTTTATTATAGAAGCGTACACCGAGCCCCACAAAAGATCGCTGTACCCTGCTAAGGCGATATGAGGAGATGACTAGATGGTGCATATTTCTAGTATGCCGATTA
Organism: Hesperia comma; assembly: GCA_905404135.1. NCBI lineage: Eukaryota > Metazoa > Arthropoda > Insecta > Lepidoptera > Hesperiidae > Hesperia > Hesperia comma. The sequence continues at coordinate 763,510 of FR990030.1, read as the reverse complement.
GAAACATCACATTTTCGTTTATATAAGCCTAAATTTTTCCGAATAAACATCAAATTGGTATAGATATATTGTGAGGCTACTGTCAGTACTCCGATTTATTTGAATTTATCGCGCACAGATTCGCGTGATTTTAGTTTGTATATTGCCCTAATAGCTCTTTTCTGTAATCTAAAAATTATATCGATATCTGCTGATTTACCCCAAAGCAAAATACCATAGGACATAATATTGTGAAAGTAAGCAAAATATACAAGCCTTGTTGTTTCAATGTCCGTAAATTGTCTAATTTTCCTTATAGCATAAATAGCCTTACTAAGTTTACCTGCGAGCGTCGCTATATGGGTTCCCCACTGAAGCTTACAGTCCAGAGTTATTCCTAAAAAAACTGTAGATACCTCCATCTTTAATTTTTCATTGTTCACTTTAATAATCTTACTATCACTTTTTACGTTTGGCAAAACAAATTCTACACATTTAGTTTTATTTGCATTGAGTACTAAATTATTGACAGCAAACCAGTATGAGATTTGAGCGAGGGTACTGTAGTGTAAAACTGTAATTAGTTGTAAGTAGGTACGTATTGTTTTAAAAGTTAGCCGTAATTAGTACTAAGTAAGTGCAACCTGTACTGTGAGTGGAGAAAGAGAAAAAAAAAGACTCCTTGGAAGTTTCTTGCCGCTTCTTCTTCCAAGTCCACCCACCGTAGGGATTTGTTGAAGCGATGGCGTAACTTGACTTTCGAAATGCGTTTGTAAAAACCTACTTCGAAGAAATAAATATTTGAAATTTTTTTTTGAATTAATAATTGGGAATTTAATTGTTTTTATGATCGAACAATCACCAATAGTCATCGAACAAACGATAATTAATCAAAATTAATTAATCTAAGTGATAAAAATAAAGATATCTAGTAAGGGGGGCCAACTTAAGAGTGATCATTTGTTTAATTAATTATAAATAAATAAAAGACGAACAAACAATTTTTACATTCGAACATTAACGAACAAACGACGAACAAATAATTAAAAATATCAAAAATCCGAAAATCAAAAAAAGTGGGGCCAAATTCAGTGAGCCTATTACACCTCTATGGTCACTTTTCGCTTGTCTGAATTTCATTTGTCACTGTTTATGTATGGGCGGGCTTTGACAGCAAGACCTCACCTCGACGGTGGCGCCAACTGGTGAGCACAGAAACGGCGACCCTCATTCGTGCAATGCAATATTTGTACAAAGGTTCGCGTAAATGTGAATGAGCGGCTTTATAGTTGTGTTGTGGTTGTGGCTTTGGCTGAGAATCATTGGTGACTTGGTGATCTTTGTGATCATGGATGTATTAGGCTAAGCGTCCACAGGTCAGTATCGTACGCATCGGACCGATCGCTTAGCTTTAACGCTTAGCTTTATTGTACAGTTATCTGTGCCGTACCGCGTCTACCATCTATGGTTTCCCTTTCCGTCCGTCAGTGTTTCTGTTTGCTTTGGATTCTTTTTCAAAATTTTTATTTTACTTCCTTTTGAAATCAATCATTTTTCAGAGGCAGAAGTACACATAAAGCATAAAAATAAACTATTAAGAAATATTCCCAGTAAGAATTTGCTGTAACAATGGTTGTTTGCAAGTTTTTCCAGCAAGGAAACTGTCGATATGGCCAAAGTTGCAGATTCGAACACATTTACGGCTCAAAATATTCTTATCACGGTAATAAATACAATCAATTTTTTACATCATTTTGTGGTAAATGCAAGTAAATGTATTCATCAGTGAATACTTTTCAGCTCCTACACATCCGCAAGCCGCAGTGCAGCAACAGACATCTACGGTAACGGACGAGCAGTTAGCACACCAGGTGCAGTCGGAAGTTCAAGCGGCGCTGAACGGGGGCCAGTGGGTGCTGTCGTGCTACGCCCCGTTCAAGGAGAAGCCCTGTATCCCAGGGTTATCCGACCTGTCTCCGGAGGAAGCACGTCTGTTTATTTACGAAGCTAAAGCCAACAACAACATTGACGCTGCTGTGAGTATTAGGCAGAAGTTTTGAGGTCTGCACATCGTAAAGCTTATATCTATTACCTATTACATACTAAGATATAAGTTGTAAATCGTCATGATGTACATGTAGATGATGATGCAGATGTGTGTGTGTGTGTGTGTATTTTTGGTTTAATGCGAATACTCTTTGAAAGAGATTGTTAAGCAATATTGCGTGGGTAAATGATGTCCCAAACAAAATTTACATTCAATTTCATTCAATTCAGTTCTTTTGCAGGTTGCATATTTAAACAAACAAACACATGAATCCAGATTAAAATTTGAGCAACTCTTGCAACCTACTGCAGGAGTAATTAACCTGTTAAGAAATTTATATCATGGAGGATCTGTTCAGTCACCTTTTTCCACACAAAACCAAGGATTTGGAGCTTCAACAAATACTTCAGCTAATTCTATTTTTCGTAGTGCAGTACAGAATACAGGATTTGGTCAAACCAGCAACAGTACCTCTATATTTGCTCAGGCAAATAATGCTCTAAACCAACAAAACTCGAGTTTTTTTGGATCTCAGGATGCTGCAAAATCTATTTTTGCTAGTGCAAGTCAGAACGTATTTGGTGCAGCCCAGCCCACAAATCCATTTCAAAGCCAAGCACAAGATCCAGCCAAGTCAATATTTGCCCAGGCCACCCAGAATGTATTTGGGCCCTCTCAACCTAGTCAAGTTGGTAATGTGTTTGGGGCAAGTCCACAGAACACATTCGGTCAGACTGACATATTTAAGCAAGCTCCTAACGTCTTTGCTCCAGCCCAACAATCGACAAGTGTGTTTCAGATATCAGACAAACCAACAACAAATGTGTTTGGAGATGTTTTTAAATGTGAAGTTATTGATGAAGGGTCTATTTATAGTAAGATGGAAGACTTGTCTCCGAGTGACATAGAAGCATTCCAAGCTCCTGCTTTTAAGCTTGGTTTTGTTCCTGAATTACCCCCAACGGCAGATTTATGTAGATGATTCTTTGGAGATGTAGAATATAGTTGTTTAGTACCACTGTGATTATAAATATACAAGTTAAATTATTGATATTAGATTTTATAAATAAAAGAAAGTACTAAGTTTAATAATTTTATTATTTATCATATTTTACCAAATGCTGTGTAATATTCTCAAGTACCCTTTTGCACTCCTTTATAGGGTCATTATGTTCCTTAGTCTTTATACATATTACATTGATACAATTCGGGTTATTGGCTTTTTACTTAAATTGACCAGGTGCCCAAATCTGCTAATTTATAAATGCTCCAGTATCAATTGCATTTGATTATATTGGTATACTCGTAGTTTAACACATTTGTTAGAATGAGTCCCTGCTTAGTGTTTTTAAATCCACTTATTTACAACACCACTAAGCACTTCACAACAACAACTGTATATTATCCAGATCCGTACAAAACAGGTCCACAGTGTAGAGGTCAGTTGTCGACAGGTCCGTACAGAAGAGGTCGCCCACACTCAGTTGTCGATCTCGCCGAGGTAGATGAGCTTGTCGCTGGAGGCAGACAGCACGATGGGCTCGGCGCGGTGAAAGTCCACGTCGTTGACGGCGCCGTTGTGGCCCGGCAGTTTGTACAGCACGCGGCGGGAAGTCGTGTCCCAGATGTACACGCAGCGGTCCGCCGAGCCCGCCGCCACCTGCACAGAGAAATAAAAAGTTAAATACAATACGAAGTTGAATACAGTTTGTTGCTATAAATAACACGAATTCAGATGTGACACCCAGCCTAGGTAAATGATCTTTCAAAAGTGAAAAAATTCTATTATAAAAAAGAAACAAATTATATAAATACACAATCATAGATCCACACTCAGGACAGGATTCCCTATGCTATGAGTGCACTGGACAAAGACAAATACACAGACCAAACAAAATGTAAGTTTCTGCATCTATACAAGTAACTCAAAAACTACCCGGTAGATGTCGCTTAGATTTATATGGAATCAAACTGCAAGCACCATTCCAATAAAAGAAATATCAATATCGGTTCACCCAGTACAAAGTTATGATTTAGTGACTTATGTACTTAGTCAGTATTTTTTTTGTAAAAACTTAGTTATCTAAATTCTGTTAAAAACTCATCTCACCTTAGAACCATCATGCGACCAGGCACACCGCAGCAGGTTCTTCTCGAAGTTGTGGTGGTGTCCGGCCATGAGCTTGACGCAGCGCTCGGCGGGCGCGAACGGGCGCACGTCCCAGATGCGCAGCGTGCTGTCCATCGCGTTCGACAGCAGGTACGACCCGTCGTACGACAGCGACATGCCTGGGGAAGGACAACGTCGACCATGGCAATTATAAACAACACTCATGTGTTCCAGTCAAGAAGGCAGATGTTACAAATCCAGTATTATTTCTCAAAGCTGATTCCTACAAGGTTGGAATGCAGGAAAATGATTCCAATCTTCTTGTTGTCTCGTCTTCTTACGAAACATGAGCATTCCATGCTTCAGAAGGAAAGTAAACTAGTCGTTTCTACCGTAATCGTTAGTTAGCGGCCATTTAGCCATGTCTGAGGCCTTCGGGCGTTATAAAAACGTCGGGCATTTGAACTGGCAGCTAACCAATGCACTCACACTCTCCACAACAATATCTTCTAATTGGGACAACAGATTTGTGCCCTGTAGGGGTCCCTTAATGTGTTAACCAACAATTCTACTAACCTGTAATTGTGTCTGTGTGCCCTTTAATTTTATATGCAATCTGATTGTTCCGTACATCCCACACTTTGATGACGTTATCAACTCCGCCCGATATGATCTTCTCTGCTGTGTCATTGAATAGCACGGAGGTGACTGGGTACTTGCTGTCAAATGATGCTATGGGGTTCCGTTTCCTTGCGTCCCACAGTTTGATAGTGTTGTCGTCTGATGCCGACACCAGTAATTCTGGACCTCTTCTAGCTCCTGAAATTAATGGTTATTTGAATGTGATGGGGTAGACGACCACATTAAGCCTTGGTAATTATATAGCAGTTGTTAAGCAATTTAGGAGACTTTTGGGCAGCCATAAATTTTGAGCTTTTTATTTGGTCACTAACTCTTTCAATATAATTTTCAATAGTGCAGTGTGATAGAGGATGCTAGAGAACTCCCCAGTTATGAACAGAACATTAAAAACAAAATGATAAACATTAACAAACCTGATACAGAGTTTACAAAATTGGCGTGTCCCTTGAGCTTCTTGATTCTAGTTCCCGTAGGGACGTCCCACACAGCCACAGTGTTGTCTGTAGCACAGGTGTACAGGTGCGAGCCATCCGTGGAGAAACACAGCTCCATGATGGCGCCAGTGTGGCCCTTCATTACCATCACATTCTCACACTGACCGTACACATTCCATAAGACTGAAAGTGGTAAGAATATGAGATTTAATACTTTTGAAGAAGTATGTTTAACTTTACTAATAGATTTTTTTCAATTTAGTTCATTTGAGTCATTTTAAGATTGCAGTAGTCACTGAAGATGATTACATGATGATTTCAAAGTAAATTTGATGTTTGAGAGAAGAGTTTAACTTCAGTAGGCAAAGATTTTATTTTGTAATATTGATAATTTTTTATACACGTTTATGAATGCATTTCTTACATATTTGCCTATCAAATCCTGCTGATGCCAAATGTTTTCCTTCTGGATGAAATTTGGCCGTGAATATCTCGCCCTGGTGCCCTTCCAGAAGCATTATTGGTGCATAGAGATTGGATGTTCTGGGTACCTAAAAGTATAGGTAACATAATTAATTACAAAATAAAAGGTTGATAAATTACAATCAGGACATTAATGGAACTTGTGATGACCTCAATTTCAATCAAGTTCAATATTATTTTATTGAGAAATGTGAGCTGTTTCATTCGGCAACGTAATAATTTCATTTTTTAGTGGTAACCTTATGGCCTCATGGTTATCATTCTACAAGCAAATAATGGATGTTGGTGATATCTTATTTCTCAGCATTTTTGGTAAAATTCGATTGTTATTTCTAGAACTTTGTTGTAATGGTTGGTCAAGGTGTTTCACAAGATCGCTATGGGTCATATTAAGACTTAAAACCACATCCAAATAACATGCTCAGTTCAGGCTAGTAATTAACTCCTTTTAGTTGATTAAAATCATAATAAATGTGGCACGAAAGTGAAAAAGTAAACATTGCTTCCATAGCCTAGACAATTATAAATTAATAGTCCATGATATAATTAAGGATCAGAAGAAAAACAAAGTAAGGTTAAAGTTTAGTATGTGGACCGTCGAATTTAGGGGTGTGGGGGTGGGGATGGGGTAGGGGGGATGAGGGGAAGTTCCACCGCGAAGCCTGAGACGCGGAGCCTTATAGTTTTTTTTTATCGAATTTTGAAATCTTTACCTAAACAGTACTAAAACGACTAAAACACGAAAACTAGGTCCTCGAAATACAAGAAAAGGGTAAGGGGATGTAGGAGGTTGATTCCCGGTTACATCAATGCCACCCACAAAGCTCTGCGACGCACAGTTTATGAGAAAAACAAAAAAAAAACGATTCTAACCTCAAAGTGCTAACATTAACACTGTACACTACAGCTACATACATGGGGTCAGTTTTCTAATACGGTCTAAGTTTAAACTAGCTAATCCCCACCTATTAGGGCAGAGAGTGTTGTAAAAATATGTCGACGGGACCCCCTTTCGGGGGTCCCTTTTTTCTGCGTGGTTCTATTACAGTCGAACCTAACCTATACCCAACTAGAGTGTGGTTGGCTTTTTGTTATTTTTTTATGGCGGGGGGCTTCGCCCCCCGACCCCCCCTTTACGGGGGGCCTGCGGCCCCCCCGTCCCCCCGCTACCCCCATTCTTACCGCTATTTTTTCGTCATCCTACTCTATTGACCTAGTAGGTAATTGCAAGTATGTGTGAGTAATTGTGCCGCACACACACACACCCGCACGCACACTCACACACACTCGAGCGCACAATCACAGTTAGTTACAGTTACAGTTACGGTTAGGTTAGAATGATTTTTTTTATTTTTCTCAAAAACTGTGCGTCGCAGATTGTTGTGGGTGGCATTTTTATAACCGGAATTCAACCCCCTATATCCCCACACCCTTTTCTTGTGTTTTGAGGGGGTATTTTTCGTGTTTTAGGTGTTTTAGTACTGTTTAGGTGAAGACTTTAAAATTCGATAAAAAAAAACTACTGATTTCCGCAGTCTGAAATTTTGCGTAAATATTCCTTATACTAAACTCTTTTAGATATAAAAATATGGTTACCCAATTCAACGGTCCACATACTAAACTTTATCCCAAAGTAATATTAAGATAACTAACCGAAGAGGTTACCACAGCTTTCTCTCTTGTACCAACTACTGATATTTCATGGCGAGTCTTCTTCGCCGGCACTACAGCATAATCATCAGTTTTTCGTTTTAATTCCATTTCAGGCATTGTTACGGATTTTTATTGAAAATATTTAAAACTCAATACCAGCAGCTAAACCAAGCTAAACACAAACAAGAAAATGACAACTTGATGAAATTGACAAGTCAAGTCATTATCTCGGAGGAAATCTATGAATAGAAACGTGCCACAGACTATTAAATGTACCAATATTTCTGGTTTTCCTTCACAGATTATTTATTTTTTTGATTTATTCACTTTATTGTTTGTATACCAAAATAATTATGCTTAAAACCTCAGACATTTAGCTGGCTTTTGTTCACGGCGCGGCGCTCCGTCTTTGGTTTATTGGCCTGAGCTTAAAACAATTTAAGATAGGATACACAATACAAAAGGCGGCCTTATCTCTACAAAGCGATTTCTTCCAGGCAACCGGCAACCCAAGGTTTTACGAAAGTACCTACATAATACCACGTAATACATAGACAAGTAGATCGGGTGAACGTTTTGGGCGTGTTAAGGAACGCGGCCTATGTTAACTTTCCTTTATTTGGCTGAATGTAGTTAGGTAGCAAATTGAGAAAAACTTACTGTCAATGTCACTTGTCATTATTATCAAGTTATCAACATCAAGTCATTATCGTCGTCACTGTCAGGTTATAAATTCAAAATAGTATTTTACAAAAATATTAAAATGTTTTTCTCTAAAATTATAAATGAATAACAACATGAATCGAATATTTAAATAGTTCGCATGTTAAAATGCGAAGGCTGCAATTAACTCTAGCTATAATAAAGCCGCACGCTGTTAAAAACCCAGTGGCGCTTTCCTACATTAGAAATGTGATAAAGAATAAATTCGTCGTGATAAAAACAAAACGAGTATTGTTAGACAATGAAACCGCTGGGAACTTTTACAAGGAACACTTGGAGAAGTTCTTTTTTAACAGATTAGTTACTTTTATGAGTAGGTACGCAATTTTTATTCTGACGTAATGTTTCAAGTTCACCTACCTAGCCTACGATCAATGTCATCATCCCCATCTGTATTTTTTAACAAAACGCCTCTGAAGATGCACATTTCGTCAACCTCAAAGAAATTGGTTTACTTTAGCCCTGTTTATGATTGTTTTTGTGCGACATTGTATTCTCATTGGTCCTTAACTTCATACAAGGGATCCCTCTAGCTCAGCTGGTGCAACTTCTCATTTAGCCACACAGCATCTATATTATTAAGGTTAAATTAAACCTTTACCACTGCAATCATTATAATTATGTAATCTTAATGAAAATAATGAAATTAACCACTTTGTTTTGAAAATTTCCAGTGGCTCAATAGATTTGCACATAATGGGGCATTCAAATGCAATAGAGATGTGGCGACGAATGCTGGGCCCCACCAAGGTGTACAAGGCACAGTTTCAGGACCCGTACTGCTTGAGAGGCATGTTTGGTATCTCCGACACTAGGAATGTGGCTCACGGTTCAGGTACACACTTAACATTTATTACTTGACACAGTAAACAAAACATAATAAAGTAATGAGTTCACATATTGAATGATTCTTCATAGTCAGGGGTACCTGTTTTGATTTCCAATTTCAGTACATATTTGGGTAGATATTTGTGACATATTTTTTTAATACTAGTTATGTATGTTTATTAGTAATGTTATAATAATTATATTGAAAAGAGTGATCATGTAGTACTAGCAATGAGCAAAAAAGGATTTAAAATTTCCACCTGTACACGACTATATTTTGAAACTTATAAAATTTCTTTTCAATTTCAGATTCCATGACATCAGCAGAAAGAGAAATCAAGTTCTTTTTCCCAGATTTCTCATTCCACAACTGGTACAATAATGAGGAAGTACGATACAGAAAAGGACCGATTATATTCAATGACTTCTTGTTTCAACATGTCCGAAAATTGTAGCTAAACCAAAGTACCTGTTAGTATTAATTGTTGATTTACCAATTTTTGAAATTGGATGTTTTGTTATGACATGGTCATTAGGATATTATGATTTTGAGTATTTTTGTTTAGTTTTCCTTTTAGTTGAATTCACTGATTTACTATGAAAAGTCAATAAAGTAATAAGCAAAAATTATGCTTATAATCAGTAATCCATTTGTTTTATTATAAAATATATTACAAATAAATTGTAAATCTGTATGATGTTGTTTTAAAAGGTACTTTTTGCTTGTCTTTACACCTATGCACATGTAATATGCTTAGAAAAAGGCAAGGGACTCACAATATTTGTGGGGAGGCAGGAAAAATCCTTATTAATTAATTTTTGACCACACTTCCACATAATAAAAAGTAGTAATTTAGTTTTGGGTGGTACATCAAAACATTTTTTTTTGTATTTGTATATGCACCTATATTTAGTCAGTTTTTTTAATTTTTAAGTTGTATTTTTAAACAAGTTCCTGGATGTAAAACCTAACATCGAGTTGTAGAGGCCTAAAAATCAAATCAATTGTAAATTAATATACATCCATGTATTAAAATTTCCAAATAAAGTTATAGAAACACTGTAAACCATACAAATATCTCTCATTATATTAATTACAATGTAACATACATTAAATGACATATAATAAAGTAATTAAACTAAATTATCATAGAGTCACTATATCCACATTTGTATCACATTAAATTTGTTAGACTTACAAAGTTACAATAATTTTATTCTATTCGGACGGAAACAATTTCTGAAACAGTTCACTAACACACAAATATATAACAATTTAGATTTAGACAAGTAGTAAAGTAAAATAAAAGCAGTTAATATGACAATTAAGCTTGTAAGAAGCAACATTTTCATAGAATGTTGTTAATAAATTTTGGTAGCTTTTGTACTTCATCAACCACACAGCCTTATAACTCATAGATGACGAATATGATACCATATTTTTTTTACAATCACTCGCCAATCTTGACAAACACCTTGGGCCTGGAGAACACTTTGATGCCCTCCTCCAATTTGGCCAGCTGTTTTTCCAGTTCCATTTTTCTGTTCCTCATTCTTAAGGTGTCTGTCTTCACTGGCATCTTGTTCAGTTCACTTACAAGCTCTGCAAAACCTGTAAAGTATACATCATACTTAATTAGTGGCTTCTCAAACACACAGATGAGTGCATAATAATGATTGAAAGACACTGTTGTCAACATCAGTTACTCCAAGGGCATCACTGATGTGCTTCTGAAATATACTTTCTGGGCAAGAAACTTGACATATTTGGATTGGCTACTAACCTTGTGCCAATTTGCACTAACGATGCATTCCATAGTGAAGTGTGCTGTATCCTTTAGGTCTCCTCAGTAGGAGGATCAGTTAAAGGCAAATGATGGCAACTGATGGATGATAGATTAATCCAATATCTATTATTTGCCTTAGTATGACAGTGTAATTAGAGTTATAGTGAGTTTTGAACAAGGTGTCACAAATCTGGTACACATCTTATCAGGATTGTGAGTACACTACTAGGAAAAATCTAAATATACAAACTATTTCGGAGCATCCTCAGTGTCTCCTTTCTCTCCACATCAGGTAGAGTGACATGTCCTGGTGGACACACGGTGTGGTCATCATCTGCCTTCACTCCGTCTGCCTCTTTGGGACCAGAATCTTTTCTCTCCCGCAGGTACTTTGGTAATACTCCTTTTTGATACCCTATAAACAATAATTATAGAAATTATATAAATAGAATAAAGGTAACTTTTTTATCATTATAAAATTATCAATGATATTAAGGCTTGATTAAATACTTATATGACAATGTACTTTGAAGTTTAAAAGGTCAATGTAGGTCTTTATTTTGCTAATTGCAACACCTTGCAGCTTTGCAATACTGTAATTGAATGAAAGAAATATATGGCTTATATTGTTATACCTGAAGGCAAATATGGGTCCTTTTCCTTTCTCTCTAAAATAGCATTAATTCTAGTTCTATTCTTTTCGTCTAACAGATCATCACCAGCTTTTTTTGGGGTATGTGGCATAGCAGGGGGGCTGCGATGGCGCCCTGTGTCGCCGCTGGCTTTCATCTTGGCCTCACTGTCACCCTCCTTGTTTGGGTACAACATCGTCAACTTTGTACTCTCTGTCAACTTTTGTGCTAGATTTGACTCTATTGTCTGGCACCCAATGTCCCGTAACCTGCCAGATGATTCCGAAGACTTGACGTCATCATCTGCTGGCTCTTCTGGAGACTTGGAGTGCCGCATCTCTTTTCTCTTTAAAAATTCGGCCATGTCACCTTTCTTAATTCGAACATCTGTATATTTTTTTCGGACATTAGCCGATTTTCCGACATTCAGGGTCACCTTTCCACTCTTGTTGGAAGGTGAGGACTTCACCTGACCCAGGGCGCTGGTGGCTCCTATAGAATTAGTGAGCCTTGGGGGATGAACACTTTTCAAAGTAAATTTAGGCTCCTTCGGAGACTTTCCTTGTATAAATTTCAGTTGCTTCATATTTTCTTTGATGAAATTCTTTTTCTGTTCCTTTTCTGAAACACAAAATATTGTATTTGTAGTGTTAATGAGTTTAAAATCATAAGTGTTTAAAATCATAGTGTGTTTGGAGAAGTGAATTTTCTTCTGGTTTTAATAAATAATCATTTAAATTCATTATAAGATACATGTAATTAGGAATGTTTAGAAGTGTTCTTAAATATTTTTATCCATAAAAATAATAGCCTGATCTGAATTTGGCCACAAAACCCTTACTAAATTTAATTCAAAATAAGGTCTTAAGTATTCCTGTTTCGGTCGGCATACTCTAAACGATGGTCATGACTTTTGGGTATGAATGAACCAAAAAAAAAAAAAATCTGCACTGGAAAGGCTTGAAACAATTCATCATAAACTTCTCATATCTCATATTCAATCATAATCAAATGACACATATAACCTGTAACCAGCAATTGGACCTTACAGAAGGATATTATAAATTGATCTAACGATTCAAAGATCCATCGAATTTAACGAATATGTTTAAACACAATGACACTTACTTGGCTCAGGAAAAACACCTTTTAACGTATACATATTTTAAAACGATAGCTTGGCTAAGTAAAGAATACACTCATCATTTAGCATCCATTCTAAATACACTTTTCTAAACAAAACAAAGGTTCATTTTTCACTATAAATATTTCACGAAAATTAAATTCTTGTATTTTGCGCTCGGTTTTTGTCGCTTTTATTTTTAAACTGCTGTCAATCGTTTGAAGTATAGACACGATTGTTTCTGGCCAATCATTGACGTACCATAAAAAAGAGGTCTTTGTTACAGAGGTCGCTGTAATATCTGTAATTTGTACTGATAGCATGAAAGGTTTTAATATTTTGGGATTTTAACGAAAAATGTATTAAATTGTAATATCAGGTAAACTTATATTTTTTAATAATAAGTACTTGGTTATGTTTTATTCTATTATAAAAAAATCATGGCTGAAGAAATAACCCGACGCACTAAGCTAATTTGGCATGATTTTAAGGGTACCTAACATTAATTTGGTAGCTGTACTTAAAGTATTATTTCATATTTACAAAATGCCTGGAGAATGTAATGTTAAATACAGAACCTTCGTATCTGTAATCTACAACCACTCCAATGGAGGGCTATAGGTAGATAATATAGGTACATAGGTACCTACAGTAATTAAGGCCTAATCGATATAACAATACAGTGATAACAAAGTTGCGGTAGTTTTTGTTTCGTAATGTATCGGTGTAATCCCTCAATATGAGTATGGGGGCTTTACATTATACAATTTGCAGAGCGCTAACTGAGCTAGCGTGCTAAAATCGCATTGTGTAAAGGCAGTTAGACAGTAACTAGAGCAGTGTAATGTGTGTTAACACTAGTTAGTGCACTGAGTTAGCGCTCTGCATATTGTATAATGTAAAGCACGGAACACAGAGACACTGGTGTGTCTCTGTGTTCCGTGATGTAAAGCCCCCATTTATTATGTTTTTTGTTATTTGGGCATGTATGTAGGTAACGTAGTTAGCAAAGAGGTATTAAGGTGTAACAATTTAGTTTTTTTTGTTTTTGATGTTTTTTTTAAGTGACATCCTATGGTGACATCTGTAAAAACACTGTCTGCAGCTGATTATTTCTGTTTACTTATTATTTTCATAGTATTTTTTGTGTTGAATTAATCGAAAGAATCATGACGAGTAGCGCAAGGCCTTCTCCATCTACCAGCAAGTACCGGCTGTCGAGGCGAGGGAAGAAGCTGCAGATGTCTGATGACCAACGGGTCTTGTTGGCGTTGCCCAAAGACGTCCCGGAGAGAACTTGGTTTCGATCTTCCATACATCTAAACCTACGTTTATCTAAATAAAATTGAAGTCTTGCCATGATTTCCAAACAACTGTAATTTTTTAGTTACTAGATAGGATATAAAACAAAAATGACTTTAAAATGTTTTCTTTCGTCTTTCTGTTTGTTTGGGCTTATCGCCGGAACGGCTGAACTGATTTTAATGGGACTCACTGGAAGATAGATGAGGTTGTAGAGTAACATATTTATTTTTACAAGGGAAAATCTCTCGTATGATGTTGTGAGCCACATGATGGTGAGTTGTCACCCCTACCTAATTACATGAGTAACACCGAAATTGTTGGTCCAGGGCGAGACTGCTAAGAAAGCTGCCCCTCCGCTTCCTTTTACCTGCCTGCGTACTTATGCGGTATTACGGTTTTCAAATGCTCGAAAAAACCAACCGTTATTAGTTTTCGAACTTCAGTTTAGCATGCCCTAATACCATTTCAGGGCCGAAATTTTGCAAAAAGAAGAGAATGATCTTCTGATATTTGACGTCAGAGAGGAAATAATAGAAGCAGCTCTTAACATATGCTATGAGAAGTACATGGAGAAACAGAATGCGCTATTCACAGCCTACTGCGCTGAACAAGCGTGGCTGAAGCTTATTAATTGGTTATTATAATTATCTTTGTACATTACTTTGTACGTACTTTTAGTACGTACTTTGTACTTTGTACATACCGTTACCCAAAGAGAAAGAAAGACTTAGTTAGAGAGTAGAGACGCCCATGTAGAAGACGTCGTCCATGTAATGACGTTAGTGGTTTTTTGGTCACTGCAGTGTGGCTCGAGTCTCGATGCATTAATACTCATTAATAGTCTACTACTGTACTCCTCATCATTGAACAGGTCTAGAGCATACTCCACCACGCTAATCCAGTCCAGATTGCTGGAGGGGTTAGGGTCTCCGCAAACTGACTGCAGCCACCGGCGCCTGTGGCGCTTCTTTTTAGAAGCGCGATCCGGCCAACAGCCAACAACTCCAATAACAGTGAGCAGGATTCAGCTGAAGCGGCTGTTCGCTGGACCGCGCTTTTAAAAAGAAGCGCCACAGCACCATAGCCGCCGCCGCTGGCTGCAGTCAGTCTGCGGGGACCCTTAGGTTCTTCTCACACAACGCTATTTTTTATGAGCTTCGCATCGTAGACACATCGTAGACGCGTCTCCTGTCAGTGAACAGTGTCAGATACAGCGAATTTTGGGTTGCGTAGTCGCGTAGCTCATAAATAGCGTTGTGTGAGAAGAGCCTTAGTGGCCAACCCAAGTACCTATCGGAAGTGTTCATGCCGCCCGAAGGCACCCTAGGCAAGTGTCTATCGATGTTTTCGATGGCAACTGGAAATGGCGCGCAATGGCTTTAGTTCTATCCGACGTTCGGAAGCGCTCAAGGAATTTCTGTAGAGCAACGTAATTCTTCCCCTGGGGTCCTGATGCTGATTATCTTTTGAGACACGTAACTAAAACAAAGAACTTGCCATTTCAGGGCTGGCAAACTGCTCGCTCAATGTGTAGTCATTGCGATAGAGCAAGGAAATACTGCCAAGGTCCTAACTAGTGCACCATCGGGACCTATAAATTTATTTTAACTAGAGACTCACTTTGAGCTTAAAATTCGACTGTACAATTTAACTTTTTCCGTAATAATTTATTCTTAACTTATTCATTTTTGTAGTTTTGTGTAAAGAAATTATAATATTGTTATCATAGTTTACACAATTACACAAAGGTTTCCGCAGTGTGGAGACGTATACGTGATACTTATTGTTTGCGGTCTTAATTCCGAACATCATTTACTAGTTGAGCGTTCAAGTTCCAATATGTATAAAATTACAAGACTAAGTTAAGAAAACTTAACCTATTCAGCACCCAACTGTACTCTCAGGTACTTCTTCCGCCACGACCCCGGGGAAGACCCGAGCGCGTACCCGCCCTGCCACATCCCCAAGCGGGCGGAGTCGTGGGTCCCGGACCAGATGCCCGAGCCCTCGCCCAAGGACACGCTGTGCAAACAGGACCTGCCCGTGCTTGAGGATATGCCGGAGGAGAAGATGAAGAAGTGGCCGAGTAGCTCCTCTATTGATGTGCCTGTGATTGAGGAGATACCTCAGGAGTACTGGTGGAGTATTTGTTTTGACTTATTGCAGATTAACCTTTGGTGGTAGAGCGAGAGCGGACTTTATTGGGGATGGTTTGGGAAGTATTTTCACGTATGTACCTACTTATTAAATACTAAGTAGTACTCGTACATAAGGCCGATATGTACTTACATTCCTGTAAAGAGATCTGTGTAAATTGTAGAAGTAATTTGAAGAGCTCTCTTCAAAAAATGAGGAGGTCCTTATTTTGACACTATTTTTTAATGTGCTTGTGGTCCTACATAGATTTGACTTTACGTCTGGCGCGTAATTTTGAGTAATCTATACTTATCGATGTTGAAATCGGTTAGATTTTTGTTAAAAGTTAAGTATAACAGTCATAATTTTGTTTTCCTAAAAGTTCTGGGCCATAGTATGGTGGTCAATGTTCAGTTTTATTTTTGAACGACATAATCAATTTCATTAATTTATTTATATGAATAATTAACAAAAATGTTTGTTTAAGGTTTCCGGGGAAAATTTATTGGCCTCATGATGAAACAGAGTCAGAACGGCTTACGAAAACAATAAGCTATGTAAGTTTTAGGTTTAGATCAAAAATGTATTACGTATTTTATGACAGTTTGTTTAAAAAACCAATTCTGTTACATGTCTAATAATAGAATAAATAGGTACACTGCCAAAACTCACAACGAAGAACAACGACAAAAACGACGAATAACGTACAGAGGTTATGGATAGGTGGGTTATTTAAGTTAGGTGTTACCTACTTGCTTGCTTGAAGTGTTGGGTGGTTTTTCTATCGGATGCCGATAGAAATCACGGAAGTTTTATTTATTGTATAGAAAAATTGTATTGTTTTAATGACTTGCAGGCGTCTTCTGAAAGCCCTGCGGCAGGCTCAGGGGCCAACTTTGGCACCGAAAGCGAGATCCTGCAGAAAGTCACAGACTACAGCACAGAGGAATTGACCGCTAAGGTGAGAAGAAGACTACTGAACAAGAATAAGAAGTCTAAGGCAAAACTGAATTGCGATTTAATTTTAAAAGGTGCCTAAGAAGTAGTAAATGGTCATCGTCGTCTATGAACATCACAAACACCAAAAGGAAAATGCCGAGTAGTTGGCAAAGGAAGAATTGAGAAGAAAGATTGTCATATTGTGCGATTGTGTGAAAATCAATTTACTTCACATGTTTTTTGCCAGGAATCTGCCCTGAGTGCTCTAAAGACTACAACCCCCGTCGAAGGGTCCCTGCACGGCGCTGGTGACTCCGTCGTGGACAAACTTAAACCCAGGAAGAAGATTATGGAGAAGAGCAAGGTTTTCAGTAGACCAAGGTATGTGCACTTTTACTACTTACCTACTGCTACAGTGTAGGCTTAGGCTCTGAAGGATCCGAATAATTCCTTGATATACAGATTTCTTCCTAATATTTTGTCTTAACGATATAAGATTTCGATCTTTAATATCTCCAATTAAGCACGTATCCAATGGGAACATCCATCCTTGAATCGAAACAAACTCCCAGGTTTGAGGTGCACCCTTCTGAAGAACAGACGATGTATGGCGTGGCGATTCCTCCTTTTAGTTCTCTGAAAGTTACTAGGCTCTAGCTGTCTGTACCACTTGCCACTACCAGCAGGTGTCCTATCTGCGTATTTGAAGGGTATTCTCAGTAAACTTAAACCATTTGCATACCTTATTCCGTTGCAGCATGCTCGGGAGGTCGAAAGCCACGCTGCCTCCTCTGGACGGAGACTCCAGATCGCGTGTCAGCATTATTTCCGACTGCAGGCTCAGGAATCTCAGGTACCTTTTATATATTTTTTTTTCTTCAAATTTTTTTCAGTCTCTTAGTTTTTTAGATGACAGCTGAGAATTATATTGACATCCCCATGATTTTGCAATCTAATCATTGTAGTCGATAGTGTCGGCTCGTTAATTTGTTTTTTCATATAGAGGTTGTGTTTCAAAGTGTAATAGCTGGGGACGATCGCATTCTATTACCTATTCGTAGCAACTACTTGTCACTGTAGAATCGACATGAAAACAAAACATTATTTTATGAGGGTAGTTGAACACCTTAGTTCTCTATGGGATTTAAGTCTAGGAACTATTTAACTGTTTGTGTTGTTGTGTGTTTGTGTTATAAACTTTGAAGTTGCTACATTGAAAGATAATAGCACAATCCACTTACTAGTGCAGTATACATAATTATTGATTAAACGAACTTACCAAGTGAAGTTCTATCATAATTATACGAGTGCTTCGTCCGAAGAGATTAGTAACCTGAAATAGAAACTTATTAACACACATATGTAGTAACGCATAGCGATCACCACTCTTTGCACTACGTTGAGAAAAAAAGGAGGGTAGAAACATTATAATTTTATAAATGTTACTGATATTGGGGGTAGGCAGACTACCTCACCCACTTTACCTGCTACCTGTCGTCGTCTCGGAGCCTCATTGGTTTGGAGTCCCTTATGAAACCTGCAACCCATACCAATAGGGGTAGGGTGGGCGGGTGTTACTAATCTCTTCGGACGAAGCACTCGTATAATTATGATAGAACTTCACTTGGTAAGTTCGTTTAATCAATAATTATACTTCGTGCTTCGTCCTCGAGATTAGTAACCTGAAATAGAAACTTATTAACACACATATGTAGACCTTGAGAGTGTTGCAAGGTTTCAAGAAGGGGATTAATCAAAAAGGCGAACCACTCATAATCAATTGTCCATTTAGCGTAATAAGATTATGGAAACAATCAGAAATAGGTAATATGAGCATATGTATACCCAGATACAAAACTAACACTTACAATTTTTACAATTTGAAAAACTTGGTTAATTTAAATTTTATAATTTAATTTATAATTACACTCGCTATAGACACTTCATTTGTGTCGATGATGGTTCGGTGGTAGAACTTGGCGAAAGTATTAGAGCTTCCGCTCCAGCCGGCGGTGTTGCGGATAAAGTCAATGTTGACTCCTCGCGAATATGCGCGTGATGTGGACGCATGTTTGGTGATGTGCGCGGAAAATATTGATACGTCGACTCCACTGTCCTTTAGGGTTCCTTTGATCCAGCGACTTAATGTTTGGGAAGCTACTGGTTTATAAGGTTTTTTATAGCTTATAAATAAAGAATCAGATCTACGTATTGCTGCAGTTTTATTTATATAATAGACTAAAGTGTTCGCGGGGCATATTTCTGGTTTTTCACGAAAAAACGGTAAAAATAATATAGGCTGTTTAGATCCTACACGAGAAGTTTTGATCAGTTCGGGAATTTTAATAACAACCTGCGTCTGTAATACCTCTATATTATTTATGTTTATTTGTGATAAGGTGTGTACCCTATGCGCGGTAGTTAAAGCAATCAAAGTAGAGCATTTCTTTGTTAATTGTTCGAGAGAAATGTTTTCATTAGGGTATTGTGCTTTTAAGAAATTTAATACGCAATTTGTATCCCTAGTAATATTGTACTTTGGATTCGGTGGTCGAAGTCGGATATACCCCTTTGAAAAATCTTTGAATATTATCGTTATCGATGATATCATGCCCTAGTACAATGTGGCTTTACAACTATTAAGGGAGCCAAATTGACTACCACCAGTTAAGAATTCTAAAACTTAGGTAATATTCATACCATTGAAGTAAGTAGTGATAATATTCTAAAACTAATTAAAAATCTTGATGTATCAAAAGGTGCCGGTTGTGACAATATACCGCCCTTATTTTTTGTCAAATGCGCTGAATCCTTATCTACACCTATTTCAAATATCTTTAATAGATGCTTTCGTGAGGGCTACTTTCCTATTCTTTGGAAGAAAGCACATATAGTTCCTATATATAAAAAAGGTCTTAGATCATCAATCGAGAACTATCGTCCCATTTCAATTTTAAATGTGCTCAGTAAATTATGCGAAAGAGTTGTCCATTCTCATATATATCCTTTAATTTCCAATTCGATTCCGACAGAACAGCACGGTTTTATTAAGAATCGATCAACAGCTACTAATTTGGGAGTTTTTGCAGACTATGTACTGAATAATATTGATGGTGGATCGCAAGTAGACGCAATATATACAGATTTTGAAAAGGCTTTTGACCGCGTTGATCACATCATACTCTTACGAAAATTAAATGAACTAGGTATCCATGGTAATTTATTAAGATGGCTGGAGTCATACCTACGCAATCGCTCCCAAGCCGTAGTTGTTGGAAGTTCTTGTTCCGATTTTATTCATGTTCCTTCTGGTGTACCTCAAGGTTCCATTCTGGGACCACTTCTGTATGCTGCATACTTATATGACGTAAGTGGATGTTTCAAACATGCGCGTTTTCTTATGTATGCGGATGATACGAAAGTTTTCATGAAAATTAAAAGCCTTACTGACTGTGTTAATCTTCAGGCCGATCTAAACAGACTAAATCATTATTATGCTGATAATCTAATAGACATAAATATAAATAAATGCTCTTTTGTTTCATTTACTAGAAAAAATAAACCAATAATTTATAATTACTCACTAAATAACATTAATCTAACTAAATTGAATACTGTTACAGATTTGGGCGTTAAAATGGACTCAAAACTAACTTTTTCGGAGCACATTGACACAATATTAAATAGAGCATACAAAAATCTAGGATTTGTGTTACGAGTTAGTAGCCCTTTTTCAGACATAGAATGTCTACGGATATTATATTTTTCATTTGTAAGAAGTATTCTTGAATACTGTAGCGTTATATGGAATCCTCAATATATAACCTATATTCAAAACCTGGAAAAATTACAGCAAAAATTTTTAAAGCATCTTCACTTTCGACATACTAAACAATACATAGATTATAAAGATTCCTGCAGTAAATACAACATTATGTCACTTCAAGACAGGCGAACTCTAATCGACATGTTATACCTACATGGGATATGTAATAGCACCATTGATTGTATGGAGTTAGCATCGAAGATCTTATGCTTCTGTGCCCCTAAATTAAGAACTAGACAAACAGCCTTATTTGCTACTGTTTATAAACGTACTAACTATGCGCAAAATTCTATCGTTAACAGGCTACACAGAAACTTTAATAAGATGTTTAACAAGATTGATATTTTTTGCTATAGTAGGACATCATTCAAGCATGAAGTTATAAAAGAAATCAATAAGAAAAAATAGGTAGTACTTAAAATTTATAAATAAAGAAACTATATATATACATATATATTACACTATATAAAACTATATATATTATACTTAATAACATTTAATATAGAATTATCAATAGGTATGTATTAAATAAACTATGACATATTTCACTCTTGGTATTATTACTATATAATTATGTATACTAGTGTATTACGTGACGTTATTTTATTATAAAACAAAATGGCATATACACGCTCACACACACACACACACACACACACACATACACACACACACACTCGCACATACACACACGCTCATAATATTTAGTTATACGCACAAGAGGTCTGATTAATCTTAATGTTGCAGTGCAATTTAATGTTATAGACAATATAATGTAAATCCGTAATTGGCTAATTAGTTTAAGATAGCAAGTATTGGATAACTCTGTCATTTTAGTAGCTGTGGATTTTGTTAAATAAATAAATAAATAAATAAATAAACTTTTGGTATACTAGCATTATAAAGATTCGTTGAATTTTTTACAC
This sequence comes from Hesperia comma, assembly GCA_905404135.1. Lineage (NCBI taxonomy): Eukaryota > Metazoa > Arthropoda > Insecta > Lepidoptera > Hesperiidae > Hesperia > Hesperia comma. The sequence continues at coordinate 741,937 of FR990030.1, read as the reverse complement.
AGAAATTATGCCATATTTTTTTTTTGATAAGCGCTATACTGTTTTGTTGAAATGGAGGATAGCATAATTTCTACAGAGGAAGGCGGTGCGCCTCGCAGCATTAAGGCCGACCTGACAACCTCCCGGCCGCCAGGATAAGGTTTGATTGTATCCGTCGGGACTCTCTGGAATTAGGTACAAGAAATTAAACTTTCGTTGGCTTTGAGGTATATTATGTCTGACTTAAGAAGACTTGTAAAAATAGGGTACCATGGTTGACTGGGCCACAGCGGGACTATCATGATCCCATCAGCTACATCGTTAATAATTTTTTGAGCGACTTTAATATCCTTGAAAATGGGGGAAAGGTGTAGAAAAAATAATTAATCCAGTTAATAGTAAATACATAAATAGCAAAGGCATCGGGGTCCCTGTGCAAAGATATATTATAAATTTTTCACATTTACGATTAATTCGGCTTGCAAACAAGTCGATGTGAGGTTTACCAAGTTTTGAAATTATGGTTTCGTAGGTAGAATTTGATAATTCCCATTCGATATTTGGATGTACTTTTCTAGATTCCGCGTTTGCAATTTTGTTGTCCACAGATCTGATGTACGATGCGAAAATGAATAATTGTCTTTGCTCACACCATTGCCAGAGATATCTTTAACTACTTGAGTGAGATGGGGAAATTCGATACCACCCATGCGGTTGATATATGAAATAGCTGTTGAATTATCTATTCTAAGCAGTATTTGACAGTTTATAAGTTGTTTTGCAAAAAATTTTAAACTTAAAAATGCTGCTAAATGTTCAAGATAGTTGATGTGGTAGCCCTGCTCGCTTGTGGACCATTGACCGCTAGCCGTTTCCCCATTGCATGACGCTCCCCATCCCGTCGTTGAGGCGTCAGAGTATAATATTTCAATAGCATATTTATCTTTGCCGCTCGAGCCAAGAAACTTAGTACGTTTCGTTTTAATAAAATTCTTAATTTCAGACTTAACTTGTATTTTCTTGTCATGCGGTAGAGAAACTCGCATTTTCTGTGAGTCAATAATAAAACCGAGAAATTTACAAACGGTAGATGGTATAAGATTGCTCTTTTGCTTATTAATGATGAAACCTAGAGAACTGAGTAGCTTTTTCGTGATGTTAATATTACCATCACATTCTTGATAAGAACGTCCAATTAAAAGTAAATCATCAAGATAAACGTTGACAAGTATCCTGCAGCCCTGAGGAGTTTAGCGACTGGTTTCATTATCTTAGTAAATACGTACGGGGCTGTATTTAGTCCAAAAGGCAGAGCATTGAATTCGTAAATTTTGTTGTCCCATATGAACCGCAAATATTTTCTAAAATCAGGATGAATTGTTATAAATAAATAGGCATCTTTAAGCTCTAAAATAGCCATATGATAATTTTTTGTAATTATCTTTACAGCCGTCTGTGATGTATGCGGTATGGCCACTGAGAAGAATGGCCATTCGATAAGGAAGTATGTAGGAACTGACGTTGTCATTCTATTAATAAATGATTGGAAGATAAAAAATATGCCTCTATGTTAATATCCCAAGATTAGCCCTAACTAGGAATAATACACCGTCCTTAAGTCTTCTTGCTTACAATGATTCGTATGGATAAACTTGTTTAACGGTTTTAAATTTAATATGAATCGCATCTTGCCGTTTTGCTTTGGACGTAAAAAGGAACTCGATATGAATTGTCCTTCGCATGGAAGGCATTGTGAAATTGCCCCAGTACCGGTTAAATTATGTACAGCTTGCTCTACAAGTAGACATTCTTTACTTGTAAGTTTAGGTGGAGAAGGGACTTGATATTGTACCATTGTACCACAGGACGCAAAAATTCGAGTTTATACCCCTTTATCCAGTCTCGAATTTTACGATCGGATGTTAGGAGTGCCCATTGCTTGTAATACAACGATAGTTGACCAGCATATTTTACCTCGTCTACTGGCGGCGGGTTGTCCTGTACGGATGTTGCGATGGCTTCGATAAGCTGGGTGGCTGTCTGGCTTCAACAGGCTCTGGCAACAGTGGGCGCTCCTTAAAATCAAAAAACTCCTCCGTCTGAAAGACCTGAGCTGCGTAAGCACATAATAAGGAAGCTAAGTAGCTGCGTAATACATGAAGCCATGTTAAGATTTGTTTTTGTAAAATTATACGAAAACTATTTCACCAATGGCGAGACAGTTCCAAAAACTGCTCAGTTATTGGTATGAGTTTATTACGCTTGCTTATAGTCGGTAAGATTCAGTTCCCAACGAAAAGAACGCAAACCAACTGTCACAAATGCGGCGAGACAGTCCCAGAAACTGCTCAGAGTGCATTTAGAATAAGCAGCTATCCTTGTTCTTAAAATCAAAAATTCCTCCGTCTGAAAGACATGAGCTGCGTAAGCACATAATAAGGAAGCTCAGTAGCTGCGTATTACATGAAGCCATGTTAAGATTTGTTTTTGTAAAATTTATACGAAAACTATTTCACCAATGGCGAGACAGTTCCAAAAACTGCTCAGTTATTGGTATGAGTTTGTTACACTTGCTTATAGTCGGTAAGATTCAGTTCCCAATGAAAAGAACGCAAACCAACTGTCACAAACGCGGCGAGACAGTCCCAGAAACTGCTCAGAGTGCATTTAGAATAAGCAGCTATCCTTGTTCTTACAATCAAAAATTCCTCCGTCTGAAAGACGTGAGCTACGTAAGCACATAATAAGGAAGCTCAGTAGCTGCGTAATACATGAAGCCATGTTAAGATTTGTTTTTGTAAAATTATACGAAAACTATTTCACCAATGGCGAGACAGTTCCAAAAACTGCTAAGTTATTGGTATGAGTTTGTTACGCTTGCTTATAGTCGGTAAGATTCAGTTCCCAATGAAAAGAACGCAAACCAACTGTCACAAATGCGGCGAGACAGTCCCAGAAACTGCTCAGAGTGCATTTAGAATAAGCAGCTATCCTTGTTCTTAAAATCAAAAATTCCTCCGTCTGAAAGACATGAGCTGCGTAAGCACATAATAAGGAAGCTCAGTAGCTGCGTAATACATGAAGCCATGTTAAGATTTGTTTTTGTAAAATTATACGAAAACTATTTCACCAATGGCGAGACAGTCCCGAAGACTGCTCAGTTATTGGTATGAGTTTATTACGCTTGCTTATAGTCGGTAAGATTCAGTTCCCAATGAAAAGAACGCAAACCAACTGTCACAAATGCGGCGAGACAGTCCCAGAAACTGCTCAGAGTGCATTTAGAATAAGCAGCTATTCTTGTTATAATGCAAGGCACCGTAAAAAGAACACGTGTTACCTGAAGGTTATTCGCTGAAGGCAGGATGATAGATCCTGAATGCTTCATCTGATGATGAAGATGAATCCTCAATCACGTGTATGCGTCGGCGACTTCGCGGTTTCTTTATATTTGTAACTCTTCCACTTCAGAATTTTTATGTTTTAACATTTTAACTACTTTTAATCACTAAATATCACTAAACAAAAGGTGTACTTGGTTTCAATACAAGAAAAAACTATTATAATAAAACGAAATAAAAATACGTTCCACGTCGGTTGGAACTGTGTTGAGTGGTGAAGCACTAAAATGCGAATGAGGCTCCGAGACGACGACAGGTAGCAGGTAAAGTGGGTGAGGTAGTCTGCCTACCCCCAATATCAGTAACATTTATAAAATTATAATGTTTCTACCCTCCTTTTTTTCTCAACGTAGTGCAAAGAGTGGTGATCGCTATGCGTTACTACATATGTGTGTTAATAAGTTTCTATTTCAGGTTACTAATCTCGAGGACGAAGCACGAAGTATAATTGCTTTTCAATAAAACTTGATTTAAAACACTTCTTCCAAGTTACCCTATTATTTACCCCGTGGTCTCCCTCGGGACTTGACCAGCTAGTCAATAGAATTTATTCAATTGCACAAACAGGAGACATTCGAGCACTTTAAGTATTATAATCGGACAACGGCGTATATTGTGATGACGTATAGAAATAGAAAATAAAGGATTAGTGCGGGAATCAGGGGAGCACACGTGCACCGACAAAGACTGAATACCTTTAATGCACTGATGTTTATTAAAAAATATTGTTTTTATCTTGTACTGGTTTGTGACATGGGTTCCGTCCGCGTTGTTTTTTTATTGAAAAAGAAATGCTGCTTCTTCCATTCTGATATCTAATAAACCTATGCTGCCAGTGATATGAAAAAAAAGAATCTTTTGCTGGGAGAACCGATAATTTTTATAATTCTCTTGTTATTCACAAGCTATTGCTTGTCATCTGGTTGCTTATTTTTAGCGACATCTAACGTGTAGATACTTTCGACTTTTGACTTATATAAATTCTAGTAGCCATTTTTAGTACTTTTTTTTTAAATATCCTAAAAACTCCTACTTGAAAATTGAACTGAAATTCAAGTAAGCCCGATCCCTATTTTGACATTTATCTATGGTGGTAGTTACAGAACCCCAATATCCGTGTGACCCCAACCCAGGTGCGTTGACCCCCCAACCTTTGTGGCGGCAGATTCTATTTGAATGTGATAAACAGTAGGCATTTGCAGGGGGACAAAAAATCTCTTATAAGTATTTATCAATACGCGTATTATGCACTGCATGCTGTTCATGGTGGACACTTGTGGGTTTGTGCGTAGGGCTGACAATTTTCAATAAATATTTTTGGAGTTTACTCCTTAAGAAACGATTTGAGTTATAAGGCCGGGTATGTTTATGAGGTTTTATGAGGAGTAAAATCAAGTGTTAACAAAAGTTGAGGCGTTATGTAGAAAGAGACAAACATATAAATCTGTAGGATTGAACGTGTAAAAGAATGAGATGGAATACATTACACAGCGTATCTCATTCTCGGGGTCTCCTCTTTGCGCGATACTTCGTAGTCTCACTGTATAGTTGTACTGTGCGTATGTTTGTACGTATGTGTTGCGCGCCTGCGTATTACGAAGTTCTGCCACAACTTGTATACTGTTGCCGAGTACAGGGTATGCATGCTGTATAATAAATGCATAAAGTAGCATTTATTATTATTTTGTTTAATTTTTTTGTAAAAAAAACATAAACAGGCTCTATTTTTTATTTAAACCTTAAACAAAAGCTTGTGTATCAGTACAAAAAAATCTTAGTTGCTCGCCTGCATGTAGGTAAGTCTTGCTTAGCTTAACTTCATATTCATTATGTTTAATATTATTCTGTAAAAGTTATTGATGTCATGAATATCGATTTACCCAATATTTATGTGGTGCAGAAATATTGACAAAAATAATGATGTTATCATAATGGTTTAATTATTTTACAAAGTAGGTATCTGCACCTATTTGATATGGGTACACTTACAAGTACAAGTAAGTACATACCTATTATTGGATTAAGTCTTCTGAAAATTGAGACGGATATGTGTTGCATTAAGTACGAAATTGTTTTCAAATATAACATAAAATGTGGATCAGCCCTGAGCAGCGAGTGCCCCAGGTGTGCGGGGTCAGTGACCGCATCAGCTCTGTATGCTGCAGTGGCCGCCTCGAGCCGCTGCCCTCGAGACCTTTGGGCGATTGACAATATTTAATTTCTTCAACTTAGTTACCTACATGTTCCATAGATGGCGTAGGTGCGTACCAACTTTAAAATATTTAAATTGCACGTAGGTAGGTACTATGTGCATGTAAAATTATGAAACCGATTTTTTTGGTGTCATTGCATCCCTTTGAAACTTATTATGTCTGTATCAATTTTTGATTAGCTGCCTTGTTCACATACCCACATATGTTCTATACTGAGCGGTTAAGGCCTATTCGGATGTATTATGTCTGTAGGAGGTACGTCATATTTGCAGGTACGGCGTAGCACAGCGCTGTAAGTAGCGAAAAATATCCTAATGTTATTCAATCGTACACTTACATTTACTTCCATATTTTCTGATCATACACGATAATAAAAGCCTTTACTTGGATTGGATTGCCTTGGATGCCCTCTGTAGTATAGAATGGACGACAATCAACAAGTAAGGTATACCTACATACCTAACATAAAAGGATATTTGCTTAGGTCTGAAATAAAATTATACCGCTTACCCACTCGGATCTCGCTACCCACGGCGGTAGCGAATACCGAGAATTTCAGATTAGGTCCCTATTCGTATTCACATCACGTTGAGATGTTATAAAAATTGTGTAAAGCTCAAGTGGCCCCTATTCATCTTCGCCGGAGCATTTATATTCTTTCAGCATTATAATATACCTACCTATATACTACTCCAATATACATCTACCGAAATATCTTTCAAACTAACAGAATTAACTAACCTACCCACGTCAAAAATGTTTACTAGATTGAATTTTTTATAAGTCCTGTCATTTTAGCAAAAAATGGGATCTACCTCGGACTGAGATAGGTATAATGAGTTGAATTTTCGTATACCTTTGTTTTGCCGTTCCAATAGTTGTCTCAAAAATCTCTTAATATTCGTGTCAGCGTGGTAAGTCATTCAATGTCAGAAAATGAAGTAAGTAGCTGTAGCTTGCTCTGTAGGTCCAGTGAAGATAACACACGCCATAAAAATGTAAAGTCTCATCGATACATTTTATTTTAATAATTTTTCAACCTATCAACCTAGTTAGTACTTAGCAACGCCTATTTTGTGATCTCTTTTCTTGGTAGATTTTTGTAATAAAGTACCCCTAAAATGTTTGACCCGCGGGTCGACTGCTTAGGTAAGGACTCCCGGCTTCCAGAACAGTCCAGGCAGGTCAACGCCCTGTCATCACCCGGTCGACTCCATCGCTGACCTGCATAATGTCACACCAATTATACGGCCGTAAGGTACCATGAGAAAAAATATTAAAATCGTCGAATTGAATATCCAAGGGAGGGATACATGAATTTTAAATTGAATTATTTTTATATATTTCCATAGCAAAACGTCTCACATGGTTATAATGTGCATAATACGCAATTCTGATGAGTGTTTAATAAATATAAGTAGTTTGTTAAGTTTTTTTTGCGTCGAGTTCATACATGTCTGTCATCCCTCGCCACGCTCGTCAGGGATGCTTCCAAGTTGTATGATATTTCTTTCGGAGAACATTTGTTTGACAAGGACTTTTTGAAGATGGACAGCAAGTTACTCTTTTATTTTGAAAGTTTATGGATTTTTATGTGGAATTAAGATAGCATACGTAGTGGTCGCCAGTGACGACCGTGAACGAAGTGTTGCCACTCTTGAGGACTACGATGTTCGCCTAATTTTTTTTATTCTAAACGGAATGTAATTTCACTGAACAAAATATTATTGGGTAGATATCGGGCAAACTGTAGGCTCTACCACCTAACAAAACATTGGCTTAGGCTTAGGAGCTAATAAGTCTTTGATGGGTTGAAAACGACGCACCGCCTTACACCAAGTACAGTTCCAACTCTACCAGAACTGCACACGGGGTCCATGTCCAGGGCCCCTGACCTTATAGGGCCCTTAATGACTCACAAAATTTAAAGTTACAGGCCTTATCTTATATAAACCTATCCTGATTAATATATATTCATTTTATTCATTAAACCCATAGGTGTTTGCGTGGATGGATTGAAAACCCAATAAGTATTATTTTAGTTTGCTACTTAAGTACTATGAAAATGTACCTACTTACTATACATAAAGTTCGTTCAACTTTCTAATTATGCTATCAACCCGTGTGGTGTGCAACCAAGGGCCACAAAATGCCCTAAAACGGAACTGACCAAGTCCCTTACGTGTATCAAGCCTATCAAGGTTACTATAACGATCGATATAAACGATAAGCTGAAACAACAGCAACTAACAAACTGTCACTAGGCAATTACTGTACACATGCAATATGTTCTTGCGCTTTCCTGACTCTACTGAATCTAATATACACCATATCGCGTCGCAATAAGGGCTAGTTACGTAGAAAATTGTAATATGGCCAGAACGACCGTTGTCAACAAAAGGGGAGAATTAAGATGAATGGTTGGTGTTTTTTGGAGTCGCTTTAAGGAGGGCCGTCCTGAATGCTGCTTTATTGGATTAACTAGCCATTAGCACACTTTATCTGTGTTTTGTCTAATGTAGGTACACACAGAGTAATACAGACCTAGAGATTGAAATGATCAAGAAATTATAATATTTTGTTTTGTGGATTGGCAAGGAATTCATGATAGCAATAAATTGAACGAAGTTTACTTTTAATAATGATATCTAATTGAGATTAATTACACTTGGTTACCCGGTTACATTATCTAATAGAGGTAATTATAAGTAACAGTCCCTGCCCTCACACAAACTTATTAAAAAAATAATCAATTAATATTCAAACATTATTGCCAACTAGATTAACCATCCAAGGCCCTAAATTAAGTCTTGTTCTAGGTCGATCACAGTTGTCATGGGCGGCAGCGGAAGGTGCTGCATGCTCGTTTGCTCTCTTAATTCCATAAAAAACTTGGAATTTACGGAAGCTCTGTGGTCGTGTTAATCTGTTGTTACTTAATTCAGTAGTGTCGATGTAAAGTCGTTAAACAAAGTCGTTCCCTACTTCCCTCTACGTATCACTTTGTAAGACAAACTTGCGATTCTGATACTGTAATGATGCTGGTAGAGAGAGAAATGTATTTGATGATTTGTAACGAACACTGTTTAGGATGTTGAGTTTTGGACTACCCCCTCGGTGCGCTTATATCTCCACTTTAATATTATAAATGTGTGTCTGTTTGGGATTCACCTTGGCTTAGGCTTTCATTTTGATAATTAGTTTTTTAATGTTGGAAAGTAAGTGTGTTCCCATGATACGGACACTAGGATCTGACGATGGCATCCCAGAAAAATCAAGGGGAAGTTTCGAAAATTGTAAAAGCGACTAGGGCGTTTGCTATTATTTTCATAAAGTAGGTATATATTATTAAAGCACTGCAATTTAATGAAGGTCTGGTGTTGATCTGTCGAAGTCAACAATCAGTCGGCAGAACTCCTCAACGAGTTTGAATTTGGTTGAAGTTCAATTGAGAGTTGAGAGTTCAATTGTGCCTTGGGATGCAAAGCCGGACCCACCGAATAGGACGCCAAATTCTTAATCACTAGATACGCTATAACCGCTTAATATCTAGTGTTTATTTTTATTAGTTGTAATACATTAAGAATAATAAAATACTATGGCTAGCAATGCCATTTATAATAGTACCTCTATCTACTTAAACAAATATAATGAGTTAGTATGTCCATTTTACTCAAAAGACCACCGAACAACAAAAGTAATGTAATTTATTTTTGTAACAATACAACTTTATTTCATTAATTTTCATTTCTTCGCGACCTTTTTCACTCTGGTGAAAAGAACCCAAAGCTGCTACAAACATGTTCTTTAAAACAATAGGCCGAGCAGAGACAGAAGATGATAAATGATTTCCATTCAGTTATAGGTAACAATGCCATTTCATGAACAGAGTATAGACATACTTGATGTTGATGAATTTACTTCATAAGTGGCTGTGACTTCAACTCATTGGCCTACTGAGCCCGAGTCTCTTCATGCAACTGACACTGAGAACACTTCACCATATAACTCCAGTGCGGCTTGAAGGGGTGGATAGAAGCCAACCCATATGAAGGAAGTTTTCCAACTAGGCACCCTAATCAATTCCCCTGGAAAAATAAGTAATTCCAGATTACAATACATTTGGATACCCAGAAATGCTCTTGCGAACGCTTTTCGTAAAACGCTAGTTAGAGTGTTCTTGGTGGTTATTCGAAGGTAAATAATGATTAAATTTTGGGCAAACAGCTCCAGATTTTAATCTGTACCTAATCATGATTACATTTTGCCCGTCTCTGATCCCAAGTATCGGCCGCCGTACCAAAAGCGCACCTCCAAGAACCTCACTCACCCAGCGCCAACTACCTAATGCCCGAATGATAATCTGCCTTAATTTTCTGTATATTTGAATGTTTCATATGACTTTGTTTGCTACGACAGTCGGCCGTATATTTTCCGTGCTGCTGCATGTTAACGCGACCGGCCATTATGTATGCGGATTCTTTGTCCAGCACTCCAGCCGCATCTGCAAGTCACCTTCGGATTTCCCGGTCAACCACTGCTCAGGTAGCTACACATTGGCTGGAGGATTGAGATCATCTGTATATTATTTAGTTAAATCGAATTGTCTTTCCTGTGTCGCGTTAATATATTTCTAAAAGTTTTATACTTCGAAGGCAAACTAGACTAAGCACCGAAAAAAGAGTGTTTTTGCCAAAAATAAGTAGGTAGAGTTTAGGTCCAGTTCATAGGAATGAAAATATTTTCAATGACGTTAAGAAAATAATGACGAATGTTACGGTGTGCTTTTGATGAACTGGATGGGGTTAGCTTAATTGGATATTAATGGAAGGGTAAGGTGAAAGTGGGTGATAAGTAATTCTGGAAATATAATAAATCGTCTCGTAAGCTCTCTAGCAAACAGACCATTCAGACCAACTAAATGTTAAAGTAGAGTGTTTTCCTTTAAACATGTTTTCTGTACATACTGAGAATTGATCAGTCTCTCCCACAGGTATCAGTAAACTAAATGCGTTGTCGACATAGAAAGAACAATTGAAAAAAATATTGAATAGATAGGCGTATTAGAAAATAGTAGATTGTATGACAAGGGTGCAAAGTAATATTTTTTCGGCGAGGGCGTTTTTTGAATCCAGAGCGAAGTGAGGGATTCTAGAGTAGAATCCCGAGCGTAGCGAGGGATTCTTTAGTAGAATCCCGAACGTAGCGAGGGATTCAAAGTACGTCGCCCGAGCCAAAAATATACTTGCACCCGAGTGATACACTCTACTTTTCATCACCCACTATGAGAAAATAATATATATATAATAGAAAATAATACGTAAAAATGCACGAAAACTTAATTTTAATTTGAAAACGAAATCTTAATTTGATTTCTTTTTTTATTATTCAGCTGGCGGGGTCCTCGCGTCGTACCAGACATTCTTTATTCAATAGTAGATTGTATGACAAGGGTGCAAAGTAATATTTTTTCGGCGAGGGCGTTTTTTGAATCCAGAGCGAAGTGAGGGAGTCTAGAGTAGAATCCCGAGCGTAGCGAGGGATTCTTTAGTAGAATCCCGAACGTAGCGAGGGATTCAAAGTACGTCGCCCGAGCCAAAAATATACTTGCACCCGAGTGATACACTCTACTTTTCATCACCCACTATGAGAAAATAATATATATATAATAGAAAATAATACGTAAAAATGCACGAAAACTTAATTTTAATTTGAAAACGAAATCTTAATTTGATTTCTTTTTTTATTATTCAGCTGGCGGGGCCCTCGCGTCGTACCAGACATTCTTTATTCAAACAATATTTGCGTTCGATTTCTTTAGCGCAAAATACTAAAATGTTCTAAATTCAAAATAGGACGGAAAAGATCTAGCCGGCAGGAAAAGTTGTATGAAAATTCATTCCCGCCCGCTGAATAGAAAACGGCAACTTTGGAACCCCGTAAGTCCGAACCAAGTCGTCTTTTTCGAATAGGTGTGATGAAAACAATATTTGCGTTCGATTTCTTTAGCGCAAAATACTAAAATGTTCTAAATTCAAAATAGGACGGAAAAGATCTAGCCGGCAGGAAAAGTTGTATGAAAATTCATTCCCGCCCGCTGAATAGAAAACAGCAACTTTGGAACCCCGTAAGTCCGAACCAAGTCGTCTTTTTCGAATAGGTGTGATGAAAAATATTATGGCCGGAGTGAAACACTATCTACGAATTTTCGTGGCTATAACGCTATGACTTCGGGGATGCGGTACCTGCTTCGCAATTGCCTGGTGATGTTATAGGTAGAATTCATGTTGACGTGGACGCCATGAAGTTCATAAACCATTGCATTATGGAGCTATTAGGGAATCCGGATGAGATCTCTGAGCATCTCTTTAATAGGATTTTACTTGACATATGAGATGTTAAAGAACTGCATGAGGAGGATAGTTAAGGGGCGACGTAACTCCTGAGCAACAAAGATTCCTAGGAATTTCTCTTGAATCTAGAACAAAATGATTTATTGAAACGTAACGCAGCAGATAGCAAAGTATTTATGATTCTCTAGAAAATTCTTGTAGTCTCCGCGAGCTGTACAAAACATATTGGATCACCTACCACTGTCAATGGTAATCTATCGATGTTGATAGTCCGCGCAATATTAAAATGTCTGCTTTGCAAGTCAATGTCCAAGGTTCTCCCTGGAGTCAACGATCGACGGATCAAGTTGAACCCGACTTGGGGTTCATGGGAAACCTTTTTGTGGAAATCAAGTGGTAAACACATTTTTATTCTACAAAAAAATCTAAGCCCGTGTCAAAACGATCATGAATCTTGAATTGTGTTACGGAAGTTTTAAAAACATCTTCAATTTATTCAGTCTCTGGACGGGATTTTGATAAAATGAAACTTCTCAGACCAAATATAATTTTCGTTCATTTATATAATTTTAACACAAGATATATTTAAAGTTTTACAAGAACCTTTAAACAGTTGATTACTTCTTTTACAGCTTTCTGATAATAGTACGTAAATCATCGTCGTCCATAACCAAAACTATGACAGTATTCCAGTATGAAAAGTCACCAGCTTTATTTATAGGAAACGAAACTATATAATGGGTTTAATGGCTTCTGGAAAATTAGGATCCTGCTACGTGTTTGTTAGAGATACTCTCGTATTGCCTATTTGAAATTCGGGGAGTTTCAGGTTTTCTTTTTAAGTACGACAGCTTAATGTAATTGAAGTTACCTAGAGGTACCTTAGCATTTTGATTTATCGGTGAAAAAAAAATCGACTGACCACAATATTATGTATGATAACTATTTGTATATGTATAAAAAATCTTAGTATGGGAATAATGTAACCCATAGTTCAGGATCTCCAAAAATTCAGGTTTATTCAACCCAATTACAGGAAGGCAAAAGTTATCTAAATAATTTCGAAGAATGGATCGTATCGTTGAACTTGATTAACCGTGCCCCAGATTCTTGAAGTACAATTGTGAAAATTTGGTCCTTTAAGTAAAATTTTATGTTGTATGTTTAGCCCTTTAATCCCCATCGACACTTTTAACCCATCGACGCTTTTTGGTTTCGTCTACGGTTATTTTCGGATATAGCACGACGAAAGTAATATTTGTTTTTCTTTTCCAGGCTGGAGACTAACTACGAGATTACATCCGAGAAGCTGGATACTCCTCCAGGAGAAGTTGTGAAACGGAAGTAAGAAGCATCTAGCACCGCATGAAGCTATTTTATACTAAAATTTGTTATTACGATTGTATCTTGAAAATTTGTTCTTAAATCATGCCCAGTAATTATTGCTATTGAAATAAAATAACCATTAAAATGCCCATTATTATTAACTATCCATTTTTCTTTCCTTCTACCTTGGCCGATAACGCTTTGGCGATGCCTTTGATGTTACTAATTGTAATGGGCGATGGTGACCACTAGCAGTCAGGTTATGATCCTTCTTTATGGATGTAAGGTAGCAGACGAGCATATCGTAAGTACCACCTTTCTGCTGCCGCGCATGACAACTGCGACAGATCTAGAACAAGATTCAAAGAATTACTAAGTTGGTTCGCCCAGTTAGCAGATTGTTTGCTTAGATTAGTTGCTTAGTTTGAAAGTACTTACTTGGGATTTGGGCACAGCTGTGTTGATAACTTTGAGGACTGAGATGGTTGCCTTTAAAAAGCGTAACCGGCTTTATAGCTTTCTAAACTAATACAATTGTTGTATAAACAATTATTATAACAGAAGAAAGGATACTACCTAAGTACCGTGGTGGGCGAAGGTACTATACTGGGTGAACTCTAGGCTCTACCACTTATTAAACCGTCTACTCTTGGTTGATTACTTTGATGTGCGGCGTCGTTCTAGTGAATGTACCTATTACGAGGTAGTCCGGCTTTTGTTGAGTATTGGCATAAAAATAAAGCGAGGAGTTGTTTTATTGCTCCTTTGTTATGCAGGGAAAACCATATGAGCGCACGCAGCTTACTCCTATAAAGGTGACGCCATCGCTTCAAATAAAACCGTAGTAAAAAATATATTGAGAAAAAAGACGGTAAATATGTCGTAAAAACAAGAGATTCTTCAGTCTGAGGCCGCATTTACATGATTATGTGCATATGGGGATAAGGCAATGGAACTTATGTTAAAGCGACTGCATAATCTGACGGAAAATTATGATATTGGAATTTTATAATGTGCTGGAATAGGGGATGCAGCTCGACTGACAGGATTGGGGACGTTCAACCGAGTGCTTCGGGGAACCGATTAATATTTATGGTTTAGGGCAGAAGCGATTGACTTGCTCTGGTTATCGTAAGTTACCAAGTGTTAGGTACTTTTTCAGTTATTTTGCTTTTTTGTTGACCTTCGGAGCTGAGAATTTCTGAAGATCTATCGCAAAAGCATAAATCCTCTCTTTGTCATGAGCATGGGTTGTTCTTCTTCTCTTTGTTGACATTGACCGAACCACGTAAGAGAAACTATTCACGAATGATCTTAGAATTGCAGCTAGTCAACTAAATAGGTTACTTACTCATGAAAACTTTCATGATAAATTTGGGCGTTTCAAAGCTTCGACCAGTGGAACTCGTCGCAATATTTATCCTCATCCACTGTTCACCAGCATGTGCCGCGAGTAGGTGGACTTTTCACCCTTCGTTACGATCACATTAGAAACCGGACGCATTTCACGATGACTTCAATTCAAAATCCAGCTATCTTTGAACCAATTTTCATAACATACGCCATGGTAAAGAAATAGTTATACAATAGCGCACGCGGGTGCGGCCTCGCTCGGGATTGGAGTGATCCTTTGATGATGGCGCCATTGTGTTGACCTTTGTATCAGAATATACAAAAAGTAATTCTCTGTTATTTATTACAAAAGATGAACTATGAAACAGTTTCCTTTGTACGCTACACTTGTTGGTATTCATTGGTTTTGTGAAAAGATTGAAATTGAAATATAAATAGAAAAAAATACAAGAATAGAGCCTGTTGTTTGATATTGAAATAGTAATTGTGAATAAATACTGTGTTCTCCGAGAATAAAACTAAAAACACACAGTTCAATTAAGCTTGTAAACAAAATTTACTTACGGCATTTTAAATCCTCGTCGTCAATCTATACTGTACCTTAATCACACAACCTGAAAGCTGGCATTTGTATGGAATGCAATTAAAAAGAATTTCATATCGACCACGAATGCAATGTATTGATAAGTGGCTACTAGTGTGGGCTTGTGTTGCTTTATTATAAGCAATCAAATGTCAATTACATTTATGACTGGTAATTAAAGAATCTAGAGAGCTACTTGTATAGTTTGCTGCTGACTCGAGCGATTTCATTAAAGAGCCCGCCCTGAGAGACTCATTACCATACAGAATAATTCCACCCCTTTACAACCTTAGTATTTATTATTAAAAGCTGTTGTAGCTATATTTCTATAGTCTACGATAAAGCGGGCAACTGGTATCCACTTAATAATTAAACGGCCCTAATAATTAAAGTTCGGGACTGTACTGAATTTAAAAACATAAGTACATCTGATCTATCATTCAATAACAAAATCATGAACTCTTCAAGAAAGCAGTTACGCGTTCACCTCCAAAAAGAAATTCCGAAGTATTGACCAGAATCGATATTATCTAAGTAATAACCAATTTCATATTCCATGAATAAAAAGTCCGATATATTTATTACAGTATCTGACGTATTCAGTCGAAATAGAGGCATAACCGCCAATAGGGGCCGTCTCCCCGCGGAACGGGACGCGGGAATTGAGCAAGTGTTTCTCGTTATGAGAAAAGGAAAAAAACGCTTTAAGATTGATAAAAGGCCGTAAAAAGGTCCGGGAAAGGGCCTCTAGAAATAACCCCTGACAACCCTCGGGATAAAAATCTATTTTATACAAAGAATCTTTCCGATACTCGTGCGTTAGTTGGCGAGGCGCCGCGGCCGCCCACGTTGTTTCGGTTTACTCATCGATTCTTTCTCCTTCAAGTTGTTGCTTTACAAGTCCTTTCAACAATTTGGAGAGCCCAAAGCCATCTTATTATATTACTTCATAATTCATATAATACTTCGTTGGCCCTATATCGGGTTGTGTTTACATACAAAAAGAAAAAAAACATTTCATATTTTGATCCCCTTATTACAAACTTACCCTTCGTTGCAGAGAGATAAAACCAAATAGCCCCATTAAATAACGTAGGTACCTATTTATAATGTACGTATGATCCGGAAGCTGCACGAAATATAATTAGAGCGTGGTTGTTTACAGGTCACATTAGGGGCCATAAACGCGCATACGAGACGGAGAACGGCCCCCACAGGGCCGCTCGCCAGATTCGCAGGACCCCGTTATCTGCCTAATTGCGACTCGACCCTTCGCTGAATTACTTATTCCGCGAGATTGCCACGACATCGTTTGTTGGAAGTAGCTTTCCATGAATTACTTTGTCATTTGAGCTGTGAGCGCCTGTAAGTGTCGATGCTGGAATAGGCCTATCAGGTCTTCTATGAATGATAAATCAAGGACATATCGTCAAAGACAGTTATTAAGTTTATGTAAATGTTCAGAACTTTTATTAGCTGTCCTGTAAGATGGAAGAGTTCTCTACATAGGCTCAATTTTATTTAGACGCCTTTTTGTTATTCCGATCATGGTTCAACGGTGTTAGTGAAGGAGAGTCAAACTGATTAAATATTTATCTACCTAAATACCAGAAGTTACTAACTCAATTTCTAAGTATTGGCCAAAAGTTCTTGGGAAGTGGGTATCGTCATGGCTGTTGTCAATTGAAAATACCATAACTTGCACTTTTCCCAAGAGTAGCAGAGCAGCTGATCTTCATCCTCATAAAAGTTTGTCTCGCTGCTGTGAAGTGCTGTGTTTGCTAATCATACTTGATATTCATGTGATTTAAATAAAATTACTCCTCTTTATTTGTCTGCCATTTAATTAAAAACGTATTTTGGCTCAAATTAAAAAGATTCGATTACACCTTCAATAAACTTGCCATTACTTCTGAATTAATGAATTCTGCTTACAAATTAACAATCCTGCTTTCAGCCGAAGGCAATAATATTAATAAATAGCAATCCACACGGGGCCCCGAGGTCCAGTGGTTCCCAAAGTGATAGCATCGAACAAAGGAGTGTTTTGAATGATTTTAATAAGAATTTTATTTAAGTTCCGGCCACGGGACGACCGCGCGTTCATTTATATGTTACTTTACGATTATTGCGGTATAACTGCCGCGTTTCTGACAATTTAGCACTTAGGACTTCTCGCTAACTGTAAATTACAAGCTCCTACCTATACAATCAATGTAAATCGAGATAGATACGTGATGAATTCACAGGTTTATCTAGCATCACTAGCTTTGGGTCCGCCATCTTTTTGAAGGGCCCATAGGCTGCCTGGCTAGGCAAAAAAAAATTTAGAACAACTTGTGATGATGACTGGTTCCTTAGACTTAAATACTGCTTTGAGTATTGCTACACAGAATAATAGCAGGGATTTAGAGTCTGAATAATATTAATATTGAGGTAGGACATGGTGGCAACAACAGGATTGGCCCCTTCAGATGCCTCCCTGTTTCACTCAAAGTTGTCCTCATAAATAACGTTTTTAGTGTCCAATCTAACACGGTAGTGGCACTGTTCAAGTGGTATGTTAAACAGCCCAGCATTGTTCGTAAAACAGGCGAAGCAAAGCGACGCAGTAAAGCGGTGGCTCAATAAAAGGGGCCATAATATTTTCGTTCGGCGTACCGCATAGATATCGCAAGCTTTTGACGTATATTTATAGCTGTTCCCATTACACCACGGCATTTTCGGAAATCTGACGGTAGCTGACAGCCCTGCTTGAGAAGGGTCGTGGACCACGGTAACAAAACTATATTTTTTTGGACGGTAAGGTATAAGTGATTTCTTTGGCGTTGCTAATGTCTATGGGCGACTGTGATCATTTACCATCAGATAACTCGTCAGTTCATTTACCTGTTTAGGCTATAAAAACATATGTTTTTGCTTTAAAGTATATTTGAGTCGATTTATATCGTCGTTTGTTGGAACCTTTAGGGTCTGTAGTACTTTACTTGTTTTATTTTGTCTTGTTGTAAATGTGGCATATGGGATGTAAGTGTAACTGATATCCATACTCATAGTCGATTGCGACCGTGAACCAGTGAACTCAGAGACAACTAAAAACGATTTATGCTTGTTTATTTTTTATACGTACCTACTTTCAACGACGATTTCAGCAATTAAATGTGGATACGATAAATAAATTGAATACCATAAACAGAATAATAGGAAAAAAATATTTTTTTAGTTTTCCAGCTACCAAACTTGAACCAGCCGGGAAATCGGCAACGGAACACAAACAAGCAAGTAAAAAACGTGACAAATTCCGTGTCGTGTCGTGGCAATGGAAACGCAGCATATAAATTCACGGCGCAATATTGTCGGCCGTAAAAAATCCTAATATTATTACTATTTTTACGGCCCGTCAGTGGGGTGGCAATGATTGCATATTCCGTCTTGTTCGAGTCCGGGGTTTAGCTCGACCCTGAAAACTATGTAAACGTAAAAAACGTGAGATTGTCTTCATAACACTCATTTAAGAAACTTGCTGATTTACACAGGACTAGAACTACTGGGAACTTAAATTTTGATTCAAGTAGCATTTTTGATTAGGTACTTAAGTTCTCGGGAGTTGTCCGAAGAAATATTTGATTTTAATTTAGATGTTTTCTGAAAAAAAAAGTTTTATGTGCTTAGACATACTTACATCTTATTTTTCGAATATAAAAAGATCGAAATCGGTACACCCAGTACAAAGTTATGAGGTGGTAAAAACATTAAAAATACAATTGAATTCCTGAATTCTTCCTTTCTTCAGTTTTATGATACCTTATAGTATAGGTTTTGTGTCATTTTGTTCCATTTATAGGTATCACGGGCAATAACATCATCAAATTCCCATCCATCGATCCACCGCGATATCACTCACCGAACGCCTGCTGCGTCAAGCGTTTGCTTATTATCAGGTGAACATTTGGAACTCAAACACTTCATTTCATTCCACATCACATCATTTTATTACTAAATGTGAAAAAAATGTGTTACTTTTTCTTCTCTATTATATCGTACATAATTTTCTCTAAAAGGAAACTAACATGATTATATGTCATTCGATGGGAACAGACGGGCTTTGTTCAATGTGTTTCCGTTTGACGGCCGTCCTCGTGGGCTCGTGGCAGCGTATTGATTGACGCACCCTTCTATTGTCCCAGTTTGATAAACCACTATATTTTTCATGACTTTTTTGATGTAACTATCTACTTTAATCAATTACGAGTATTTTCGCCCCTCAAAGTCAACTGGCGGTGAGGGTAGCAACGCTCTAACGATGTGTATTTTACACATAAATACTTATTTTTTATGAACAGTTATCGAATCACGGATAACATCGATTTTTTAGGGTTCCTTACTCGATAGGTGTATAAATGGTACCCTATTAATATGCCTGTGCAGTGTGTAAGTTGGTCTGTCACATATTTTCAGCAAACACGTGCTTGGTAATCACAGCAAACAATAAAAAAAAGTAAAAAAAGTAGAATTCCAAAGGGGGTCCTTATACAATTCTGTCGGTAGGTGGTGCTATGTATATGTAAACGTGTAAAACCCTGTGTATGCAAGTCTGACTTGCACTCGGCTGGATTTTAAGCGAAAGGGTGGAAGCTAGGTAATCGAGATTCAGCCCTGCCAGTGCCATTGAATAGATCCTAAAAAGAATTGCCACCAAGAAAACATATTTCGGAATAAAGAATTTTTTAGTCCACTATCAATTCCGTGTCTTCAATTCACCTGGTGAATGGCTCTGTCGTCAATCAATAGAGAGCACCATTTCTTTAAGTTTATACGCTGTTCGCAATTTTACTATCCCTAAGTCCCTAAGACCCTAACCCTCAACAGTTGCTTACTAACAGTCAAAAAGCCTTAACATCGCTGGTGTTAATTGTAGACACTATGATTTGTCCATAGATAGCCAGTTAGATAAATAACTGTAAAAGAGTAAAACATTCCCTCACCGCGAATACCCGCAATATAAATAAACTGCTAAACATTACTGAACAACATAAACTGAACAAAAGTGACCCGAATTTTCATAAATATCACTCCTCCCCCCGCGCTCCCCGCACGTAATTACACAGAAACACCAATAACACACTCGTAACTCCACTTAAGCACGTTCATAAACTACATTTACGGCGAGCGACAAATACACGAGAACATTTAAAAATTCATCATCGTACGTACCTCATCACATATCACCTCCTGCCTTGGGCACCCAACAAAACGCGACCTTATCGCCACCAAATACAACACAATTTTGCTAGTGTTAAAACAGTGTGGTACGACAAAGTTGGAACACCGTACACCCTCGGAGGCTTTTAACTGAAAACTCTATAATTAATTTAACCATAAACTTAGAACTAAAGCCGCAAACACACAATTTAAACTTAAAGCGCACCTGATACGGTGTATGATTATAATTAAAAAGTTTCTAGCGCGATATAAAGGCCGTGTTACACCAGCGGCGAGGGATAATGTTCTTACGTATGGCGATGAGACATAACAAAATGTAGCACAATAAACTGCTAAATCGCTACGCACTCATGTGCCTACCGCTGTAGGATTCTTTGTGACGCGAGTGGGTTCGACAACATAAATTTTAAACGTCACTAACACAGTCATGACCCGAGAATAAAGATTTATCTGACCACATTGATATACTATGTAGTATGTAGGTTGCTAAAGTACTCTGACCAACACATTATTACCTGCCCCGGCCGGAAATCGAACCCAGAACCCCTCGTCGTTTACAGGCAGGGTGATTATCAACTAGGCTGTACACTTATCAAAGGCATTCAAGATTATTGTAGGTATGTATTACGTATATCAGGCAATAGGTAGAATATTAAACAACTGAGTGCGTGGAATGAGGACCATAATATGGACTATACTATGTTTAAACATAAACCTTTATAATACCTAAATAATCAGTTTCCCCTGACAATGTTAGTAGTGCTCTGGAGATCACACTTTGTAACTGTATTTTCTCCTCTCTGCTAGTTTCTAGCCTCTTGTTATTTTAAGAGTGCCTATGGAAAGTTTTCTTTGCAGCGATGCCTAATAATTTTGAAAAACAATAGTAAAAATATGTAATCGCTTATCGCAACACATCTGCGGTCGGAAGTATATCGTAAGCTGTGTAATGGTCGGAAAACATCGCAGTTCCATCAGCCTCCCCCGTTAACGTCATTTCGAGTTTGGATTCGTCAGAACTCCCATTAAAGGATGCTAAATGACTCGTTACTTTGAATACGTCTCGTAGCTGATGAACTTATTAACATTGTCACGTTGATAAACGATAAATTAAAAACGGATTATTGAACGAATGGTCCTGAATTTGATCCTGACCAATGTAATGAATTGGCTTCAACACTGTAATGGCCTACTTCTGAGCAACGCTTCCCACATCATTGAGAGGGCCTAGGACTCTAGGCTCTAGCTAGAGCAGACTCCACCATGCTCCAGTGTAGATTGGTGCATTGAATAAAAATTAATAACAGTAATTTAAAAATGAATGATTCGATGATCGGTTAGTTTTATTTATTAGCTTTACTATAAACAAGAAAAAACAGCATCAGAAAGAACATAATTTTTAAAATGTACTTCCCTATTTTGAGGACAAAAATTATTCCCTGAGCTGAGAGCGCAGCTAAGTAGCAAAGTTGCTAAAGTTAATTTTTTAAAACTGTGATTCTTTGTCATGAAAACAGGTGACTCTTAAAGCGATATTTCGTGCTATTTGTTTAATATATTTTGTTTGAAAATAATATGATTGTGGTTACATTACGTTCAGCATAAAGCATGTCTTTCGAGTTTGTCATGCCCCTTGGCTAGAGGTGAGATGGTATCAGGGGCCTCGTTACCTAGTTTGTCAGCTCCATTAAAAGGCAATATAAAAAGGAGTTAATTGACTTTACCGTTAACAAGACTTCCTTAAACCTATTAGACTATTTAGGGCTCGTGACAGATCTTTCATTTGATACCACACGTAAGCAATACGCTACGTGACTCTTCCATTCAGTAAACCAGCTCGAGAAGATACACAAACATCTAAAACTGTACCTAAAATGATCTCTATCACAACGAAATAGCGAGCAGCACGACTTTGTGCGGAGGTCGAGTAGTATTTTGGCGTGACAAATGGTCCTAACATGAGCGGAATTTTAAGGAGTACGGTACGCAAACAACCTTCGGTCAGTTTGGGCAGTCGCGTGACGGACACACACCCTCGGGAGATGTTTACTTTTATGTGTCCATAAACATTCAAAAATACTGCATACAAATCAGACGCGCCGTATGGAAGTGAAATGAACGAATGGGGGCACAATAATTTGTAGTGGTGTATTTTCATTACATGAAGTGCTCGTGCCAATGGCTTCGAGATTTTCCTTATTTCTCTGTTATGTGTATTTTCTTTTACATGATAGCTAGCTCTATATGAAGAGTAGATAATAGAAGTAGCTTAGGAAATTGATGCATTCATGTAGTCCTTTCTTGCGTGGATTTCTAACTCGCTCCTTACCTTATACTAACTTACAGAGTAAGCGAAATTTTAATTTAGCTGAATTACGAAGATTCCTATCCCGTGCTGACAGTCCAGGATGTTGTAGGAGGCAACAGAATTCGGCCCCTGTTGTGTGGGAGGACTGAAGACTGAGGACTTTCTTCTTTCTCGGCCGGAAATAGAATCAGCTAATGGTATTAAGTAACTTAAGAGCATTTTTAAGCAAAAAACACAGTAGGCTCACTTTCCTAATGAATTATCGGAACAGTAGGTGGTAACGTTGTAACGTTGTTCAATATCGTAATGGAAAGTTCCATTACACGTTAATATTTCCGGAAACAATAGATACGAGCCCCGGGAGAGAAATGGACAATGACGTAATAAGTATAATAAACATATCCAATACTTTTAGCAGGCAGGTACTTGCGAATATAACTCTACTACCTACGTTTCCGAATAATTTGAAACCTATGGCATAATGGTTACCACTACAGATTATCGATTAAGGTGTTCTAGGTTCGATTCTGTTGAAGCAATTATTATGGCGGTAGAAATGGTAACAAGTACCGTGGCGGGCGGTGGTACTTCCCCAGGTGAACTCAAGGCTCTACTCACCATCAATATCACAATGTTCTTGTCTTTGTCTCAGAAATCATAGTTCGAGTCGAGAATATGAGTATGAAACTACCTATTATAGTCCTACAAGCATCTTTTGGCGGGTGCGTGACAGAGACATCGCTTTACAGGTAAGGCAAACTGTAAGGCGCCGACTCTGTCACCCAAGCGCCAAAAGATGCTTGTAGGACTGTACGTACCTACTTTCATAATTATTATTTGTTGACATAATTATCTAAAACAAAAGCAATCCTATCATTTTACTTCGCAATTTGTAATCTCACGATTCCTGGTACTCCTTGACCTACTTAGTTCCCATTTCCCTGTCTGACGTCAGCTCCAAATAAATACGTACAACGAGGATAGGCCGTGTTCTGTGATGTTTTTTTTTTAATTATTTACGTATAAATATTTCATCGCGGGAGCCGAGCAAAACAAAATTTCATTAATAATTCATGTTTATGATAATCTTTCAGTAATTTGTTGCGTTTGATCCGTTGTGGTGATGGTGATGGTGATGGAACATGAACCGTCGATGGATTCCTGTTACTTTACAGTCATATTGTATATTTTACGCGACTAGAATCCCTCACTTCGCTCTGGATTCTTTAGTAGAATCCCGAACGTAGCGAGGGATTCAAAGTACGTCGCCCAAGCCAAAAATATACTTGCACCCGAGTGATACACTCTACTTTTCATCACCCACTATGAGAAAATAATATATGTATATATACTTAATAGAAAATAATAGAAAATAATAGGTAAAAATGCACGAAAACTTAATTTTAATTTGAAAACGAAATCTTAATTTGATTTCTTTTTTTATTATTCAGCTGGCGGGGCCCTCGCGTCGTACCAGACATTCTTTATTCAAACAATATTTGCGTTCGATTTCTTTAGCGCAAAATACTAAAATGTTCTAAATTCAAAATAGGACGGAAAAGATCTAGCCGGCAGGAAAAGTTGTATGAAAATTCATTCCCGCCCGCTGAATAGAAAACAGCAACTTTGGAACCCCTTATGTCCGAACCAAGTCGTCTTTTTCGAATAGGTGTGATGAAAAAAATATTCGATCATTGCCAATCCATTATTTGACTAACCAATTAAATTATTCGTAAGTGCCAGAGGGCTGTAATTAACAAACGTCCTTACCGCCCTTCGAGTCTCGGAAACGGACTTTTAACAAAACATCCCTCGGGCATGGCATCGAAGTAAATATTATTTGAACGAAAATAGAATGAGGTGGGCAGAATTAGCGCACTCGGTTCACTGGGCCGCGCAGAGATTGCAATAAGCTATTGTCTATTAAATACACAGATTATTTATTTATTGTTATAATATATATTGGATATAACTGGCCAAATAGGAAATTGAAAAAAGGATTAGCTGTAACATAAAGAACGACTACGATTAAATAGGCAGTCTTTGTCTTTCTTCCGAGTGTAAGTACTTGTTAATTGGAATAAATGGCCAGCGATTATAATAATAAACCCGTGCGTTTAAATGTAGATCTTTTTGCTAATGCTTAATAAGTTTTACGCTTTATCACCCAAGACTTTAATTTTACCATCAGGTGGGACACACGAGCAACACTGCCCTTCTGCTGCTGCTGCCGCCCATGACAGAACAAGACACACTTTGGGGACTAGGGTGGTTAGTTAAGTTAGGTAGTTCTGTATTAATTAAAATTTCAAAGCGAAGCAGGGGTACTAAGTCAGTAATCTCAAACAAGGATCTACGATATAGGTACCTACTTAGACGTATAGAGCACTATTGGAAATGGAAACTAAAAGGATGGAAATGTTACTATTCGTCGTGGATTGCAAAGCCAAAGCCATGATTACTTACCTTTTCTTTGTTGTTTATATTTTCTTCTTTTAATCGACTACCTATTTATATAAATAAACGAAAAAAAAGTCTAGCCAGTGCGAGCGCGTAGATCCTTTCCGTTTAATCCCGGTGATTTTTCTCAGTAGTAGTTTTTCTCTTCACCTAGGCATTCCAATTCCAGCTATTTTTTAAGTATATCAGTTCTAATATTAATCAGAGAGCCGTTTTCAGACTGACATTTAGAAAGCGGCCTTGCATTTTTAAGCGGCAATGCGTTGATATTTGATTGGCAATTACCTAAATCTTTAAGGCGCTATGTTGTGAACAATTGTTTTGGTGCTATTGGCGAAAATACTTATGATTCAAAAACTTTCATTGCAATTAAACAATTATAAGCAGTTATAACCAAGTGGTTTGAATGTCGGATTCCTCTGTACAATGGCTCGTGAAGACCAAGACGATCCGAACCACCCAACTGTAGCACGATCCACCAGGGTATATGGTAATTTAATGAAAACAACTTAGAAAATACATCCGTATTTTCTTTTCTGTGAAATGAAGGAACGAAGTATTAACTCATTTTAAAGCTCGCTCCAGCGGGCCGGAATGAGCTTTCAGAAAGCTTTTGTACTTTTATTTCAGTATCCCATCGCGCGCCGTTCGTGGAGACAAGTTTAACTTAATACATTTTCTGTTAACATAAAAACTCCGACGCACCGGGATGTTAATTTTATTCTATTGTTCTGTCAGTCCGTTTGGGGATACTGTCTCAATATTGGGCTATTATCTTGTTTCAATCTGCTCGAATCTTGATACTTTATTTGTCGTTTATCTGTATTAAATCGTGCGCAATGTAGATACTCAAGTTGGTTCAGTTAATTTTATTTCTTCTGAATTTTTGGATTATTTGGGTGGTCTGGAAATTGCTGTTTAGTCATAAGACTATAAATTGTTTTATTAAAAATATATTAAGTAAAATTTTTATCTGCGTGTAAAGTATTAGTATATTATATTAGTGTGTATAGTATTAGTATATTATATTAGTATATTAGGGCGGGTATTTCTTATGTATTAGCTGGCTTCTACAATATTTGATCGCAAAATGTCGAGCGTAGAGGGAGGGCTCTTCAGAAGTTTGTTGATATTGGCTGCTTCTGGACATCAAAGATTTATTTAAAAGTGGTTAACGTCCCTGAAAACAACTCGTTCTTGATTATTAATATAGGTATCGATCGACACAAGAAAATTTCTAGTAGATTGAAGATTTATCATTGTTTTATACCTACTTACTTAAAGTCTCAAAGATTCGAAATGTAACTTAAGTAAGATGCAGTGAGTTAGTGGAAAGTGAATGAAAGAACGAATGAGTAAATCTAACCCGCATCATTTTATTTGAAATTAAACTTATATAAAACTGTCGTAACAAGTTTCCCATGCTCATACCACT
Source organism: Hesperia comma (assembly GCA_905404135.1). NCBI lineage: Eukaryota > Metazoa > Arthropoda > Insecta > Lepidoptera > Hesperiidae > Hesperia > Hesperia comma. The sequence goes on along the minus strand of FR990030.1, from coordinate 715,303 downwards.
CCATCACTCGAATGTCATGTAAAGGGTCTATTGGAACTGGTATAGAAACTGGTCGTGCTTACCGCTGGCCCGCGGTGTCTGCGCTGGGGAAACTGGTAGCCGGCCAGGTCTGGTTTCCGAGTGAACGGGTTCCCAACCAATTGCTCCTGATTTTCCGCTACGCTTTTATGTCCAGAAAAACTAGTCTCCGACAGTGGTATGGCAACTACGTACCTTATTCGTGGAGGGTTGCCAACACGGCTTGATTTGTCAGGATATTTTAAGTTCATGTAACAAGGCGTCCTGTGTACCATCGCAAAGGTACATTTTGTGTCAATAGCACGTTGTTTCTCCAAAGTTGGGTGTAGCTAAGTACATACATGTCAAAGTTACAAAATATTTTAACATTAAGTGTGATATCATCGCAACGCCTGATGCTTACAAATATATCAAAATTTGTGAATTTGCAGTACAATTAATTTAATGCAAGTCGTGACAACGGTTGGATTGCTAATTGAATGTACCAGGCGCAAGTACGCATATCTAATGTTTCATTTATGTTCAAATGAATAAAAACACAAAAATATACACACGGAATAATGACAGGAAACGCAATTTTATTGGAAGTGTATTTATTAGCATCTGAATACAGGACACGGGACAGGGTCTCAGAAAGAAACTCCCTACAGACTTTGGTACGTAGAAGTTATAGTGTCCTAATATGGTGTTGAAAATTTATTCTCATCATAAATTACCGTAATTCATTTAAGACAACTTGACTACTAATTAAAGGTTTGGTCCTTTCTTTAAAATTCGATTCAACTTAAAATAAACATTGACTTTCACTCATACCACCACCATTATCACGGAGAAATAATTTAGTTGATGCCATGAATATAGCGGACCAATAATAAACAGACAATAGATTTTATCACTTACCATACCATACCAAGAAAAACCCATCACTTGCGACTACCGACCAGAGAGGGACAAAATAAATAAATAAATAACGCTTCACACTCATAGCCCACACTAGGATTCCCTGTGTCGTGGGTGCCATGGACAACACACAAGACAAGGACACACACCCAGACCGAGATCGGAAACTCATCATCCAAATTTCCGCTTCGCTGGGAATCGAACCCAGGACCCTCGGAACAGCGATATGGCGTGTTAACCATTGCGCCATCCGGGTCGTCATCAAGATTCGTCATCATAATGTAATCAAGATTACGGATTAGGTACAAATACACCTAAATGCACGGAAATGCTCTCGCGAGCGCGAAGGAAGAACGGAAGGTTGTTAGATTAATTTTCATCTGAGATAAAATTGTAATTTGCAGTTATTAAGTTTATTGCATTATGATTATCTCTGCTACCAACTCAACTTGAGGTTTCGCGCACCACTGGCTCATCACCAATCTCAAACTTCCTATCACCACGTACCGTTAGCAGGACGCAAGGCAAATATTGAGCGTGCGCACGCGCATAACGCGATTACACGCACTTTCTAAAGCAATTGGGAGTTGTTACACCGATGCGATTATCTCCTGCGATTAGCATACGGCAATTATATTTATTGATATGGAAGTAGAAAACGGTCTTTCCGTCCATCTGCGAGGCACTAACGGCTGTAATAAACCAGTTATATTCGAGGTATTATTTGGATAATAGTCGTAACTTGGCAGCGATGTTACCCGCTTAATAGTAACAATAATTATACGAGTACCTTTTATTACACAGTAATATCAATATTGTACTGCAATATTACATGGGACATGTTCCTGGTTCCATGAGCGATGGCGATTACTTAGTCAAAGTCAAAGTCAAAGTAAAAGTCAAACTATTTATTTCATCTGGGAATTTACAAATTCACTTATGAACGTCAATTTTTTGATTCTACCACCGTTTTGGAAAAGTGCTTGAGGAGAAAAAAACGGCGAAAAAAAACTTACCGTCATGCGTCAGGTGGGTCGTCTATCCGTTTATCAGCTGTTTATATACCTAAACATTATTAAATCTCAGATATATTACACATTACACAGGAGTGGAGTATGCTCAATTATGAGGGGAGAACTGTGGTTAATAATGGGTTGAATTGAAACTATGTAGATTTCCGAGAGTTGGATAATCATCATGTAGTAGATTTGCTTACACCACGGTGTAGTGAAGTCCCTGCCAGCTACAATGGAGTTGTCTTACTCCTCGTTTCTCCATAATTACACTGTTTGTTTACTCAAATCTAGTTTGGGAACGATACGCTATTGTTATCTTATTCAAATTAAAGTTTACTGATTGCGCTTGTTACCAGAAAGGGTTATGTACACACGCACAAGGAAGTGCTTGCATATTCATACGTGTTTTCTCTTGCTCACTTGTACAAACTTTTGTTCCCTTTGACCCTTTTGACTCACTCCTTTGCCGGAGTAAGCCTCCGCTTAAATTTTTGTTGGTAAATTATAAAAAGTTTGCAGTGGAGAGATATATTGTACCTACTCAATCAACACAATACCTAAATAGTGGGATACACAAATTCCACCTTGATTAACACTGTATTACGTAGCCTATAAACTTACAATAAACCAAAAATACAGTGCATCCTTTCGTTGCATGACCTGCGTGATGCGTGGAATCTGCGGGTATCAGGGTCGGATTTTAGGTTTTGTAGTCTCTTCTAGCAGTTCAGAATTGCGGATTTGATTTCAGATGCCGCAGACATACTTACATTTAAATAATTTTATCCATGCTACCCAAGACACGATACAGAGCGGGCGTATGTAAAGGTGTTGGCACTCATTCTTGAAGTAAGCATCTGTAAATACAGCATCAGCCGGTGCAGGCAGGCTGACAAATCTTGTGTCTATTCATGCTGCTACCATTCTCCACCAATCTTCACTGGAGCAGCGTGGCGGAGTAAAGGGTACTACATATCTTACTACTGTCTAGGTCTCCTCAATGATGATGAGAGACTCATTGTCAGTTGTAGGCCATAAATAGGCTGAAGCCAACGCCGGAAACATTGCCCAATTCAACAGAGGATACGAGTGTGTGAAGTTTTTCGTGTGTACACTCACAATGAATAGTATCAGCAGCAGCAAGATCAGCGTTACGCCAGCGCGCAGCGCCGCGGGGCGAGCTAGTCGATAAATCAGCTTTCCTAATGATCGGCGGCGGGCGCCAGCGCCAGCGAGAAAGTGCACGGACGCGCTAGAACGTAACTTGACTGTCAATGTAAGGTTTTATTCAACTTTGGGTTGTATTGTTCCGTGATGAGCTATAAGTATGTAGAAGGTTGATTTTAAAATTTAAAAGATGAGGATTTGAAAGACTGGTATTGTCTACACACAGAAAACTTTGCACACTAATAGTGTCTACACTAGGATTCTCTATGCCAACGGGTGCAAAAAACAAACAAGAAACACACACCCAACGAGAGAACAGGAATTAAAATTCATCATTCAAATTGCCTCTTCCTTACGAATGAATCTCAAGATCTTTCGAACGGCAGTGGTAGGGTTGAAGCTAGACCGGCTAATTTTCTACGGCTCAAATCAGCTGTCAAGTGACTTGTCGTGCTAGCTGGAAGTTTGAAAGCCATTACTTTAATTCTTTTTCCTTTTTTTCTGATCAACAAATTCAACAACCCATCGGTCATGCCTTGGTGATGTCTATAGGCGACGGTGACCACTGATCGTTAAATGGCTCGACCGTTTGGTTGTTCACTATTTAGGTATATAAAAAAATAAAATATATTTTTTCATTGCAAGTTACGTTCTATCGCCATGACCTTTCTAGGCGCCGGTTCTTACGCTACAGTTAAGGCCGACCATTCTTCTAAACAAAGCCCAACCCAGAACGGATTTAGCTAACTGATACCGTATAACGGGGTGGTAAGGTTCATTTACCAACTTCTGCGTAAATTATTGTAACGACATGGATTTTGTCTTGCGCATACGCACCCTGCGGCCCTTCTAGGGTAGCAACATTGACTAATTTTAGGAGACTCGTGTTATTACGATAAATGTTTCTTAGAGGAATAAGTATGATCTATTTGATTGGGTAAATATTTTGAAAGAAACACCTAAGTACTGCATTTTACATACACATACTACAGTTTAACGTTGTTTGGTTTAAATAATATATAGTCATACATCGTCTATAAACAATGAATTTAAAACAGAGTTCAATTGAAAGATAAAAATCGTAGATTATTTTAATAGAATTATTGTAGTATTTTGGTTTCAGAACCAGTAGGTAACTATTTTTTTATTTTCCCTTTTTCTCGATCGTAATGGTGACAATCGTTTATGTGGTTTGCCTGTTTCTTTTTGGGACACTGAACAATTTAGTTTCATAAAAATATGTGATGTCAAATACCACTGTATTAATGTGATGGATATGACCTGTTTTATACTTGAGTTAGTGAAGTTACTTGTGAAGTCACTCATCAATGGTTTGTCCTCACAATGACAATATCATGGAATTCCTAGCGTGCCCTTTCTGATAGCAATTTGTGATAGGCCTGATTAGAACATTCTCCAGGCCGCTCTACACAAACGAACGGACGGAATATCCGTTCGGTTTTATTACGTATTGTTCCGGGTATTGGTGGCGCGGACGAGACGTGGTCAACTAACGACGGTATATACCACTCGCTTGAGGCCATGTTTAACCAACTGATTTTGCTAAAACATTTGTTGCTTGAAGAAACTTTATATTTTAAGGGTACTTTGTAAAGGAAGTTAGATTTTTCTGCTGTCCACCATGCTAACTGTGACCGACACAGAACAAGATTCCAATAGGGACTATAATACAACTTTGTCTATAAAGCTAATCGAATATCGATAGTCGTAGTCTCTGAAAATAGCTTTTGGAAAAGTAGTAAGTCTGCACCTAAAGGCCTATGTACCCAAAATTCCAACATTTGAAAATGCATTTGGAAAATGTGAAACGAATTCCACTGCAAGAAAAGAATAGTAGAAATTAAAATGAGTGTCCAGTCATCATCAACAATCCATCGGTTGTCAAGTTGCTGCTAACTCTCCCGTCAGCTATTTAGCAGGTTCAGTACATTTTCCAAATGCTAATCAAAGTGTGTAAATAAGAGTAGCAAGTTGTTCGCTCCACTGTATCAAGTTTTCAATGGTTTGATTATAAATTCGGGACACATACAATAGCTTCAAAGTTATCATAATTAATTTTATTTTGCGTCCGATTCAAAAAATCCTTCAGTCATCTCACTTTTTCTGATAAAATTCTTAACAAAAGTGTGCACTGACTAAGGAGGTGTATAAAATCGGGAAAGATCGAACAGTCATAAAAATGGGGACCATAGATGACACACTTATACACAGGAAATGGGAACCTTCCGCGTCACTCGAGTCCCCTGGCAACGCTACACAGAGCCACGAAACTTCGACGAATTGACGCCAAACATCGATAAATAATTTAACATTAAATGCAATTAATTACGAGTAGCCTTGCAGATACCGCTGCGACCCAGGGTTATCACTGCCGGCTTTAGGCGTTGGGACACAATGTAGTGGTTATTGCATTGTGTTTATTGCATGTTTTATGGTAGGTTTGTAACTTCCAATTATTTGATAACAAGTACCTACGGCATAATGGTGATGTAGGGTTGCCAGTCTGAGTCTTGGGGTATATTTCTGTGAGATGGAAAGAATGATGGTTTAAGTTCAGTTGACTCGGTCTGGGTGTGCGGTTGTCTTCTTTTGTTGTCCACACTACCCACGACATAGCAAATTCTAGTGAGATGCCATGAATGTTTAGCATTATTTTATTTCAAATTCTTTAAGGTAGGTGATTAAAGAAAAAGGTAGATTTTTTTGCGTTATTATTCTTTTTTTGTCATGGACATTTTCAACGCCAATTACATAAACCAAACAAACATGAAGAAGTCGCGAGAACTTACAATAAAAAAGCATATATACGGTCGAATTGAGAACCTCCTTCTTTTTTGAAGTCGGTTAAAGATAGGGATAGCATTACTCTGTGGACAAAGACGAAACCCAAAATGATACGTGTCCACATAAACAATATTCATGGACTTCGCCCATTTCCGGATCCGTAAATGATATTTGGAGATGGCCCCCGGCCGGGATGTTTAAACGGGATATAAATAACTTAGTGTAAAAAAGCCTTGTTTTCCCAAGACAGGGAAAAACTTCTACAATCATCCCTTTTCCCTGTTCCTCGTTGGAGCCTTATTTATCCTGAGGTGAGTACTTGTACGAGTGAAATATGTAAATTTATGATGAAATTTAAATAATAGTTTCGAAATTCGTAATATACTTAGTATGTATTTTTATGTCAATAGCAATTAAGTGATCTCTTGCTCACATCACTTATTTGATACCCGACTTATTCCGTGCATTTTGTGGTATTGAATAATTATTACTTTTACGCTCTAGGTACGTGGGCATTAGGATAATAACAAACTATTTAGTTAGATACCTTTGTATCACCAGTGTATTGTCGACTAAAACAAAAGGGAGAGCATCGAAAGAAAATACTGCTCCTTAAGCCACTATAGCTGTTAGTCGAGATAGCAGCAATAACTAATAACAAAGCTTCAGTGATGCGTCGTCGGTCAAGTAAGAAGCGACATATAATATTTTATTTCTCAAGCCGGAACAAGCCAGTGCCATGTTTACATCAAACAGACCACGAAGTAAAAACAAAAATAGAGTGCAAAATGTTACCCGGTAGAACAAGCTTTTCCTTGGGCTACTTCCACCTGCCGTAAATACATTTTCAACGTAAACATCGGATGGGCAGCGTGACCGGGGCTCACCGGGTCCACCGGGGCCACCGGGGCAACCTGGCCATCGGGCCACCGGGCCACCGGGCCACCGGGCCGCGCCGGGCCCGTAAACACGAGATCAAAGGCGGCGCCACATTTATCTTCTCCTGCGCGAACCGGTATTGCTTTAAAATCAACCGTCTTCGTATATTAGATGCCATTCAGACCAATACCAATACTCATTCATACGATCTCTACTGGTTTGAACTTCGAGCGTGTATAGAAAACTGGAGATTTGTGTAAATTATATGAATTGCTTCACTTGCTTCAATGAACAAAGGTAGTTACATAGTATGTGAAAACTTCTCGAAGATATTGTAACTGTTATTTATGTACACTGAAGTGTATAGGCCCGTAATGATACCGGTGCAAGTAAACCTTGCAAACGTCACTTGTACGTACTTGTATGTACTAGATTAATATAAAGCTGCAACTTTGAATGAAACCAAATAACTCAACTCACAATCTAAATGTTGTAGAAGTGCTTTATGATGAAATAAATGTTTCTATGTCTATGTCTATTGAACTTCTGCAATTTCACATAAAGTTCTATCATTTTCACCAAAGGAGCATAGCCAAAAGTGGATTGAAGACAGAAACTTCACAGACGTCTCTCACTTTAAGATATGAAGTCTACAGTGTGAGTCTAGCTAGACGGGTGGATGTTTTGTGAAATCGCATCAACTAAAGCTAGATTTTTTAGCAATCTTACATAGACCTCGAAGTTTGGTTAGTAATGACTCTACTAACGAAGCGAAGTTTCCTGGGTTTTCCAGCATTTTCGGCAACAAACATTTATGTGACAAATAAATGTTTGATTTTGGACACCTCATTAAGTTTTACTTGTGTTGCCCAATTTACCTACCCATACTAGTCTCGACACAGGTATCCTAATGTGGCGGTATTTATTTTAATTACATAGTAAGTGTAAAATACTCCAACAATATATCCACTACAGTTTTACATTGTACGTACACCCTATTAACATCTATAAAGTGTAATAAATTAAAAAAATGTTCACATTAGATTAAATAAATAGTAAATTTACTCATAACTGACATATTTATGGCATTTTATACTGAATAATTCTCATTTTTTATAAACTTGAAGTGCATGCTCACTAGATCAGATTATGCAGCCCCGCTGTAAACAGCCCAAATAATTTTATTACGAGTTATCGCAATCGCAGCTCGACAAAAATTTATGAACGAATGTGACAGACACACGCTCCGGCTAAAATTACTGCACGAACATAAACTTAAGGCCGCTGTCACACCGCGAGCGAGTAACGTCAATACTATTATGTAGATTCGTTGTATTTGTTATTTGTTGTTGATGTTTCGGCCTACGTATGACTTGGAGTCTTCAAGAGTAGAGTGAATGTTATTATGTGTGTGCGCTTAACTTCTTGAATTTCATTACCACTTACCATCAGGTATAAAAGAACTTAGAGGCCCATTAAAACATTTTTGAAACACAAACACAACAGAAAGATTTTTCGTAAATGAAGTAATTTGTTGAATACGTAATCGTTCTCCATTATTATTATATTTACTTGACCTGCAATTAAAAAAATATCTTTTTTATTTTACATTGTATAAACAACTTTTGTAAAACCAATTTTGGGAAGTATTAACTACGAGTATCGTCTTATAACCGATCCTAGTTTTCCCTCAATTTTCAACTGAATCAGACATCCTTTCCACAAATTCGTACCGTGGTAATGAGAGTGGCAGCTACCGTGAGGAGTCGTACCGTGATGATATTAATCGCGTCTCGCCGTGAGTGCGACCAGTCCGCGATATATTCATAAGTTTCGTAACTCAATACGCTGGTTGTCTCTGAGCGCGAGCGGCCTACGACAGTTTATTTACTTTTTGGTACCATAAAAAGATTTTTGTAGATGCATCGTTTAATTCCATGTACTGTTGTCGCGTAAAGTGTTATGACGGACACATATTTTAACAAAGGGAGATATTCCCCATTATCAAGTAGATGATCTATCTGATGGTGAGTGGTTACCGTCGTCTATAGACATCAGTAACACTAATCACCAATGCGTTGAAGGAATAGAAAGAAGAAAAAGGAAATATAGAAAATATTGACACTCAGGTAGCTAACCAAACACGACAACTTGTTTGGCGGCCATCCAGGCTACAGCCGACAGCTCTACCACCAAGTCTAGAATACCTTCGGGATTTAAACTTCTGTTGCGACTGTTCTTTTGTCGTATATTAACTTAAAAGGGACTGGTATAAAACTTTACACAACTCTATCTTCTGAAACTTTAACTTGATGCTTACAATAATATCACTTGGTGAAGGAAAATATCAGGAAGGCACATAACAGTTATACATGTTTAATAATATCAAATGTGTGTCAACTCTGCTAATTAGAACTTGCCTATTGCGGTGAAAGTTATATGGCAACTATAAGATCTAAATTAAATCCTTATACAATTTAGCTCTACGAGTATAATTGAGTATACAACTGACGCAGTAAAATGTACATGAAGTTATCAATAAACCATCCAAAATGGCCGCCGAGCCACGAGTAACGTTCAATAGATAAAATTGCTCTCAGTACTGTTGGTATAATAATATAACTGGGATAAATAAGCAAATTGGATCTCATTACAATATAATTGAACGTATACAGTACTATAAATATGAGTTTATCAATAGTGAGAGCGACGTGAAGCCGACGCGGAGCCTAATAGGTCGGCTCGATACGATCGCGGTTCAATGGAAGGTAATTGAGATTTGATGTCAATCGAATTATCATGTATTATAGGGTCTATGTAAATAGGTTCGGTAACTAAGTAAAGATTGCTGGATCCTATATTCTATTCATAGTATTGATGTTAATTTGAATTCATTTAATTTTACATTTTAAGAAGTTAATTTGACGGTTGACAAATTTAAATTTAAATATTCATGTGATAAAAAAAGAATTTGAGTTGCTATGAAATGTTTACTATTATGCCGAAGTAAAGTTGCTTAAAATGTGATTAGCATTCATATTACGATGCAAATAGACGTTTTAAGGATCATAAACGCCCACTGGAACGCAATTTATGCCTATAATATTATAAGAGCATTAAGATACTTAATTATTGCTTGCTAAACGTGTATTAATATGTATTTACTGTTAAGTCTCTACATTTCAACATCCTAATTCAAAGGTTTTGAATCAACTGAATATATCTTTGATCATATTTGATACATGACAAGGAGGTGCGGAACTTTAAGATAAAGGATTCCCTTTTGTTTGTGTGTAATCCTACATCATAAATGCGGCTGTAGAGTACGCGCAATTTACCTCCTTATCACCTTAGACGGTGTGGTTTTGATGGTAAAACGTTGAACTAAGAACAAACGGATTAATTTCGTTTGACTGTTGCCGTATGTTGTATTACTAACCGGACTAATTTTATTAGTCAATAACAACCTCTAGGTTTGTCCTCACACTTATTAACAAACTATCCAAATAACATTCTAACACCATCTGTTAACTGACTGACCATCCTAGCCCCTAAATTGAGTCTTGTTCTAGGTCGGTCACGTTGTCATGGGCGGCATCGTAAAGTAGTTTAAAGATTGTTCTATCATTCAAATCATCTAGCAATTTCATAATAAGCCGCCGCTAGTCGCATGAGCGTCCGCGTGCAATACCGTTTTGCACCCCTGTCGTCGCTTCAACCACCAAGTTGTCATAGATTTTCTTTTATTGAAATAACACCTCTTGCTGCCCTTCCGTGATCCATATGCCGCCTTGGTGTTTTGCTGCATGCTTCACACGCCCGCTTACGATGGTCCTGTAAATAACCCACCAAAAGTTCGATAGCTCTGGTGACCTGTAACTCAGGTTCTTCGGATACCTACTTCAGGCACCAAGCTCTCACAAAGTAGATCTTTTGGTATAAATTCTTTGTTTTATTTGTAAGATCACGTTGTGAGAGCAAATAAAGTACTTATTAATTAATTAATTAAGTACTTATTAACTTAAAATAATTTTCAAACACTTTTTCACTCGGCTGCCCGGAGGTGTCTCCACACGTGTCACGGCCATAACTCGAGACGTCCAACATCCAACACCAGCCCACGGCTGGACGACACGGTGTGGCTTGTTTATGTAATTACGGTACACGGAGGCGGTAGCCGGTGGTACTGGCTGTCTAGCGGAAATCTTCACCGGTTTTGGGATTATTTAATACCGTAAAACTATTTTTAACGCGACTGTGATGTCATTTTCTGCGTATGGAAAGGGAAAAAATTAACATAATTTGTATTTTTTATAAGACTGTTTCGTTAAGTATATGCTTTTAAAGGTAGAGCGATTATTGACTTGAGGGTCCCATGTAATATATAATATCTATGTGCGTTGCTTTAAGTTAAGATGGTATTCATTGTAAATATAGCTATAGTTTTGTCACCACTGTAACATGAAATAAATCCAATGACTTGAGAACAATAATAATTAGGAAACGACAGCATAACGTTGACTACTAGGTACCTGCAAATTATATTACACGTTGGTGATTAATTGCGATTTAGAATACGCAAAAAGATTGTAATCAATTGTTTACAATTTACATACATTTTTAGCATAATTCCCTATTCGGCAGCATTGTGATAAGCGTGGCGCGTCGCATGTCGATTATCGTCGCTATCACACCGGAGTTACGGCTGACACGTGGCGATACCGTCTATTGTTTAAATATGCAATTAGTATTGAAATAGTGCATACAATGTGGGGATGTGCGCAGCAACTTTGGCGCCGCCTGCGCATCGCCGCGCCGCACGGCCGCATCGCACGGCCGCGCCGCACTGCCGCATCGCGCCACTGGACACGTTTAAGTATTATGTATCATTCTTATCGTCACAAACAATTTATATAAGTAGGTACCTAAATATGGGCAGATGCAATTGTTTAATACTTAAAATTAATGTGCGTATTACAATAGATTTTTATTTTTTATGTAGGTTACTTTGCTTCGGAGAGTTCCTGAGAGTTCGCCAAGATGTGAGAAGTCCGCCAAACCGTATTTCACCATATGGGTACCAACCATGGTCTTACTCAACCTCGTAAAGAATAAAATCTAAACAAAAAATATGATTAACGAACTAATAATAATAAATAAGAGTAATGGTATCAGTATAAAGTAATTTAATCTGCGACGTAATGTAGGTATCTGATATCAGTCTCTGGCGTCCAACTGTCTATTTCTCCTGAACGGCCCGCATTGGGAGTTAGAAAACAACAACCTTTTCTAATTAAATCTATTTATATAACAACTAAGTAAATAAAATCGCTAATGAACAACACGTCATGTTACCTGATTATATTAGTTTAGCGCTATTTGCGATATTACAATTATTACCATTCGTGACGAAGATATTTGCGAACGCTGTGTTTTATCTCGTTATCGAGGCGGATGTGAGGTGCAAATTCGGCTACTCGTGTTGTAGACGATATCCGACACTACTTACAGACACTTGGATGACGTTACGATTCACGTCATTGTAAGCACATATTAAGTATATTTCAATCATGGTTGCGAATTATGCCCGGAAATGACCGCGCCAAAAACGCTCTACATTTTGTCAAAGCCTTGACGAGCCTCCAGATGTTATTGTAATCTTTCATCATGATTACATTTAGCTAGTCTCTTTTACGTAGATGAGGAGTAAGTAGGAGTTAAGAAGTCAATAATGGCTTGTTCCCAATGAAGGACTTTCTTACACTCCGTGATGAATTTGTACAAGCTTAAATAATTTATTAAATGTCATTTTCAGTATTTTTGATACTATGTTACAAACATGACAATACTCTGGTGTAGTTCATGTTGGACCACCAGCTAGTTCCATCACTGGTTCAGCGGGGAATTCCTCTTATTAGCCCTTTAGGTTTTCTTGCAAATATTTCTGTGGAGAAAGTAATTACTGGTTTCAGAACAGCGTTTAATTTCGAAAATCGTATTGGATTCGAATGCAGACACTTTGCAACCAAAAGTCCACCAACACACCACCATAGCACTGAAAGTAAAAAAACTGTTGACAAACTCTTGAGCAGTATTTACATAATTCCCCGCCAAGTCGATACCACAGCGTCGCGTGATGCGATCCACGCGCGAGTGTAACCCTATAGGTAATAATATCTAGCGGAGTATACTATACTACTGCAGTATAGTATACTACTTGTTGGTCTGGCCCGCGAGGATAACATAATTGCTTCCCAAGGCCGCACGTGTAAGCGCGGGGTACGGGTGATGCTCAACAGTTATGTTTGCTTTATTTAGTGTTACAAGGACATCGCTATTTCAATGGTACGTTTTTTTTGGTAGGTTTAAACTATAAATGAATTGTAAGATTAGATGATTATAATAATATGTTTGAAGGAAGCAGGTGGCCAGTGAATACAGGCTATATACACGTGGACACGCTGTGTGCAGTTTTGGAGTGTTATCTCTATCTATCAACCTTCATCAAAGTAAATGTTTATTTGGTAATAGGGCCTAGGGCCAACTACCACATTTTTGCTTGAGTGCTGCTATTTGACCTGTCGTGTTCTGGCTGGGAGGTTAAGATCCAGCAGTTTCTTCTTCTTTCTTCCTTCTTTTTCAGCCAGCGTCGTGTCAATGATGCCAGCATTGATGCAGATGTACTTAGTTGACGATGACGTGGAATGAAATAGGTACAAAATATTCTATGGAATTTGAGGTTTATCTCATCATATACCACCTAAATAAAATAAACAAGGGATCCTTGATCATCAAGGATCAACAACCTCAGATAATATTTGATGATGAATGATAAAACTAAGACTGAACAACACACAGACTAAAGACTAATCACACAGACACACTAAGACTGAAAAATACAGTCATCCTATTGGGGTTTATACAAACGTGGAACCCTAATTTTTTTCTATTTTAAGACAGCCTTCCCGACTCCCCGACCGATGTTGTTTAGTAGGTAGCTGTGAAGGCCGCACGTGTCTCGGCTGGAATGTTAAAATGATGTTTTGTGTATGGAACTGTTGTACCAATCATTTTTCATTGGAGTAACGTGGACGAAATTCAGATTCTGTAGTTACGCCCATATATCTACTATGCTCACAAAAATTAGCTGTGCATGGTCACGATTTGTAGGTATTTTCTTTGCTGATATTTCGACTCAGTCGAATAGTTCGTGGGTAGGTATAGCTGAATTTTGTGTATTATATCGATATTTCGATGTAATTACCAAACTAACCAACTTTATTAATACACAGTGATCTTTAGGCTCCATGCAATCATGGTTAGACCAGAGCTACCAATGACCGATATGTCATATATCACTTTTTACCCACTTATAAATCATTTTGATCAATTTAGTTAATCTATGTTTTTAAATTAAGTAATGGGTCCCCGAGACGATCAAGCGCACTTGACAAGTCTCACGTGTGTCAATTATGGTCAAGCCGAAAACCGCTGAAGGTACGTGTCAAGTCAACGCAGTAAACGATCAATATTCGCTTCAATCACGTAGACTTGTCAAGTGCGCTTGATCGTCTCGGGGATGCATTAGTAACATTATTTGGGGATTTATAATTATTATAGGATTAACAGGGTCTTTACAGAAATAAATATCATTAAAATTACACCCACAACAAAGAAAAGGTTAAAATTATATTTCTGTTTCTCTCTCTTTTATTGTTAAAATTATTTATTTAAGTCTTATCCTACGTCGGTCACAGTTGTCATGAGCGGCAGCGGAAGAGTGGTACCCACTGCATGCTTTTTTACTACTTTAATTCCTTAAAAAAAACGTTAATAACATATAATTGACATTACACAAGAAACCATTTTCGGTTTAAGAACGAACCGGTTCTGCAATTAAAATACAAAATTAATTGAAATGACTGCAATTAAATAATGAATGTTAACGATGTAATTGTGACCGAGTGAAGTTTGTGAAATACGAGGGTTCCGTGTGCTGGTGTTGTATTAACTATTTATTCAACTCCTTGGTAACCCAGTTTACCTTAAATAGCAACTAAGTTTTTATTGTTTTATTATTAAAAACACTATTCTTTTCAGAATCCTTTTTCAGTAATATGAGACTTCATTTAGAAGAGTAATTTCCAGGTTTTGGCCAAAATTTACTTCCTTATCCTAATACCTTTATAGTTCAACAATGTTTTGGCTTTTAAAGTTGTTGAAACTGCAATGAGAAAGGACAACTTGTTTAATATTTTACAAGGTGCAAATGTAAATTTTTTCTTTAAAATTGAAGTACCTTGTAAAGCTTTAAGCATTTATAATGTAGGTATTGAAGTAAGTACGAAGTTATATAAAATTCTTTAAGAAAAAAATATTGTTTACGATGCAAGTTCTCGCGACATGTAAAATTTACTCAATAAAGTTAGGAGCGGACTGCAGCCAACCGAAGAAGTTTGGAACGTTAGTTAATGCTTTATAAAAAAGTATACCAAATTTTGTTTTGCAGTAATTTGGTTTAATTTTTAACCAAAAAGTTACAAAATGGCATTAAAAGAATGGTGTGCATGTCATGTTTGTACAGAAGTTTGATTGTGTATGTTACGTTTTTATGTGTTTATTTAGAGTGGTTATCACGATTAGATTATCCTATCCGCCCCAGTTAAAGTAACTACGACATTTTTTTTGTTCTCGTAAAACTCATCGTTTGAAAGTTATCTTTTAGTATGCAACAAGCGGTTTAATCGGACAAGTTGACGGGAGCCTGAGTCGGAGCTGCGACGAATTTCCTATATTAATTAATTCAAAAGATCATCACGCGAAGTAGGAAGTTCAATAAACAAAACTTATAACTGACAGCACTCCATGCTAATGACTTCAGCGTTCGGGGAGCTGAGCTATCTGGGAACTATAAAAAAAGGGAAATATAAAAATTGGTTGCCTGTAACGTCGGTATACGGGCGAAAGTTTTACGTGACAACGACTTTAAGTGGTAAAATAATTTTAATGTGAATATTCATTCGTATAGTAGGAAGAAGGATGAAATAATAGTAACAATTTAAAACATTTATTTATACTGTCTAACCGTCATGTGAAGGCGGAAGCAATTTAAGTTTAATGTTTTATTTTTGTTAAATAGTTCCTCACTTGTAAACAAGATGGCATTGTACCAATTTGTGAAACGCGCTAACGAGTGTAACGTGGAGTTTATATAAGAGAAAATTTTTTAAAGGGCAATGTGTCGACTTCTTTGGTTTTATAATAAACTGCTATTTTGGGTTTGCAAGCAGTTGTGGTTATTTCAGTTATTTGTGAAGTTGACCCTGCGTTCCCGTATCTTCATGGGGTAAACGTATACAAAGAATTATATTTAAAACATTGTAACACCATCCGCCATCTAGCTCTGCTAACCGTTAGACCATTAACCATTAGTCACAACTAAGTGAGGTAACAAACTAGTTACTCTACTTAATCATAGATGGCGCTGTACCATTTTCTGTACACTGTTACCAAGGAACGTGAGCGGAGCTTACTAACGCAGTTTCTTGAAGTGCCTCCCGGCAAACCAATTTATAAGACGTTGTCACGTCAAAATCGACATTTTTTATATAAAAAAAATTAAATGTCCGATTGCCCGTCTCTTCCCTTGGGTGATTAGACTGATTAGTTTACATCCTCTGTGCCTCCCGTAATTTTCATATTATGTAAGAGGGTATTACAAACTAGAAACACGCCTTTATTTGCTTTGTAAAATCTTTGTACCAATATTATTGAAAATGATGAAACTGAATTCTATATACTAGTTAATTATAATGTCTTAATATTTTTTTTACTTAAAAATCTACTGAAATAGAACCAACAATACCTACCTAATATCACAAATTAACACAGTTGTGAAAACTCCATGCAAATCGGTTAAGGCCGTAGGTGAGGAAGCATGTAAGATATGTACAACAACTTAATCAGACACTTCCAGTTTGGAATAACGTCACTTATTCTTAATTTACGTTCAGACAATTCGTCGTAACCTTAAAAAGTATAGCATAGCATTAGCTTCGCAACAACCTTATATCATCCTAACGTATTCCTTTGAGCCGAGACAGTTGGGTGATGAGCTGGATGGCTGTTTACGGAGAAAGCCTTTCACTAACTTAATAAAATATTAAAGTCGTTCGTTCCGCGTCAGCGACGTCTTTGGGCGTTAAATCCTTGGCGAAGTTTTAATGTGTTGACAACTTGACGACTTGTAGCTTGTAGGCCTTTCGTAGCGGCTGAGCGAGAGTGCCGGGTTCGATTTTAAAGAAAAACGCTGATGTTTGATCGATCTGGTATTGTACGCCCCACAACGATGATGCTGTAAGAGACGAGAAAATGTTAAGGAAGTGTAAGAAATAATACCTGTATAATTATAAAAACCTATTATAAAAATTGTATTCTTATTATTATCATAGCCTAATAAATATTATATTACAAGAATTAGTTAATTCCGCCGTCAAATGACTTGTCGCTTTCCGTTTGAAAGCTTGAATTGGAATTCAGTACTTTCTTTCCTTCTTTTTTCTTGGCCAAAAACGCGTCTGTGATGCGTTTAGTAACTGGTATCCATGGGCCACGGTGACCACTTACCAAGATGCTTACCAGCTCGAGTGCCTGCTGCATGTTTACATAAAACTGGACCACGAATAGAACCTGAGACCTTTGCTTTATTACCAAAATGCTACAGACAACCTAACAATCTTTGAAAGAGATATCAGTTTCTGTAATGACCAACAATTATGAAATTACAGTGATCCGCTATGATTGCAGGTAATTCCATTAATTATAATATATCTAACGGAAAAGGTGCGTAGGAGTCATTGACCGTTAACGAGGTAGACGACACGCGACACCGTGGGCCAGCAGGCCCACACAGCGCCAGTGACACTTGTTTACGACCAATAAAAGTTTAGTGTCGACCGCGGGGTACGGAATAGATAAGTATATTTCGGAGCCCACCGGAGCCGCGGTGTTTGTTAAGTGGGCGTGAGGAACGGATTGAATTGTAGACCTCATATTAGAAGTATTTATGTATCAGGCTTGTGAAGACTGAAGTCCACTGCTGGCCATAGGCTTTCATTAATTTTGACGTGACAACGTCTTATAAATTGGTTTGCCGGGTGGCACTTCAAGAAACTGCGTTAGTAGCTCCGCTCACGTTACTTATAGTAGCTACGGCGTACACACGTTGGCGTGTTTCAGAAAATGGTACAGCGCCATCTCTGGAGAAGTAGAGTAATCTAGTTTGTTACTGAAACAATAAATAATATTTAAATATTACTTACTTCCGCCAGGTATTCACTTAGCAAATGTTCACTTACAGCTCTAGCACCAGTAGCTATGAATATCGATGTAATTAATATTAATAAAAATAAATTCATATCGCCTGTCCATCTAAGCCAACACACATGCCCATGGGTCAACTAGATAAAAAAGTTAAGTGAAAGGCACGCGTCCCTTCCTCCTTAACATTACTTATGGTAGCTACGGCGTACACACGTTGGCGTGTTTCAGAAAATGGTACAGCGCCATCTCTGGAGAAGTAGAGTAATCTCACCTAAGAGTTGTTACCTCACTTAGTTGTGACTAGTGGTTAATGGTCTAACGGTTAGCAGCGCTAGATGGCGGATGGTGTTACAATGTTTTAAATATAATTCTTTGTATAAATAAATGTTTTAAATTGTTACTATTATTTCATCCTTCTTCCTACTATACGAATGAATATTCACATTAAAATTATTTTACCACTCAAAGTCGTTGTCACGTAAAACTTTCGCCCGTATACCGACTTTACAGGCAACCAATTTTTTTAATTATAAAAAATAATACTTCGACAAACGGTAGTGTACTAAGCACTTAGTATGTTAATCATTTTAAACTCCTTCAAATCACTTCTAAAAGAGCATTACCTACAGCTTTACCCGTAGAAAATTGTCTTCCCGCAACTCTTTCAACTCTCCGCTATCACTCAGTTTTCCTATGCTGTCGTATTATACTCGTAGTTATTAATTTTTGTTACTTATGTTGTTTTTTGCTACTGCGACTGGTCCTGCTTTCTTTCAATTCAGCGGCTTACCGCTGTTTTCTTCAGACCAACGCATAAAACTAATTTAAATTTTAATTTAAAAAATTAACATAAAGTCATAAAATTGTATTCCAATAAAGTTTATTATTAACGTGAAATACTTCTACTTTCACCTCTTTGATTTGATCAATGTGTCATGTGGCACACTCATCGTTGAAACTTTATAACGAGGGGTGAAAGGCTATTTGTTTTAAGGGATGATTTTGAAACTCTACAATAGAACAGAAAACTCATCATTCGAATTTCTGACTCGCTAGATTTCTTAGCACCCTTCAAATGACAGTAACCACTGCGTCATAGGTACGATGAAACTATAATATTCTACATGTAAGAGGCTAAGAGGTAATCTATGTATTTAATTTGATATCTTAAAATCTAAATAAAACTGTGAAACCTTATGAGAAAAAACTATTTTCCCTATATTCTTTGGATTATTTTTGATCTTTGGCCAAAAATCGGAATCCTTACTAGGTCTCTGTGTTTCTGTAAAATGATTTTTCACGAGGAAATTGTGAAGGCCAACTAGCCCATTCTGCTGAAGACGCTAAAAACTGTTTGATGGTGTTTCACTTGGGGCCGATGTGGATCCCTGAGCCATCCACATTTAGTTTTACGACGATCCACGAGGCTGACGCGTGTAAAATGCGATGTTTATTCGACCGCCACTGCTCGGGGGCTTCGCTCTTCACGACTACGATGCGACGTTACGACATTAATGTAATGTTTGATGACATGAAGGGTGCAATATCTACCATGGTGTATTGCAGTTTAAAGGTAGAAAGAATTACGAGTTTTTGTCTGTGTAACTGGGTCAGGCTGTATGTAATTCTAGTCTGTGGCTGTGTCCATGGCATCCAAAAATATGGGAGAATGAGCATGTGGGACTTTTTATTTTAAGAAAAAGTATCAATATGCGACAAAAATCGTGTCTTTGTTAAAGACCTCGAAGCTAGCTCACTCAAAGAACTTGTGGATAATGTGAAATAAGATACTACCTATATTTGTATGAATACGTATAAAGATTGTTAAATGAACTAAGATCTTATGGATAATTTGTATATTCTAATATGTACACTCCCAATAAGGGATCTGGATAATTAATTTATAGTTTATCTAATCACTTTTTAATACAATACAATCCTAACTTCTTTTGTCACCGGGACTGCGGTAAATTATAGTCGTCATGTCGTAATCGTACACTGTAAAGTGTACGTGCAACAAATGTTTGATGTCTTATGTGATATTTAGGATAGTAGTACGATTTTAGGTAACTTTAATAGTGTTATTGGCACGCGGGCTTTACGAGTTGGCATCGCAGGGCGGCCTTATTGAATCCCAAACGCGTTTCGGGATAAGTACTTGTCAACCGAGTAGATAACCAAATATTTATGAGATGGTAAAAATGACTTTACGACTGTTAAGTAGCTGTTGCAGTTAAATGCCGTTTAGTTAATCTCCAAAGGAACGTTAGTTAAGTAACGTTTACAAAATACCTTCTGTATTTTATTGCACTTTAATGTTTCTTTATTGGGCCGTAAAATAGATCGAATCGGAAGTACTCTACCACACAAAATCGTGAGTTCGAAGTATTTAATAAGTGAGTAATAGTGAGTTGTATTTCGCGTGTTATAGTCACGAAAATTCTGTCATCACCCCTATCACAACACTAGACCACAAATGCCTAAGCCCTCTCTGATTGGAGTCTCCAGCTCCCAGTGAGTTGTCAAGAGTCTATTTTAATTATTCCCTATGTATGTTGTTCCTAAATCACTCTGCACCTTCACCTTCACTACAAACGCAATTTGTGTCGTGGATGCCGTTTTTTACTTTTTTCAAAAATTTTCATAAATCATTTTCACTTTGGGTTTCGTTTCGTTTTAATCAGATGTAAATGACGTCAAATATGCGGCAGACATTACACTTATTTGAATAAGTGATTTTGAATACGTGTTTGGATTTAATTTGATGACCATTCATAGACATAGTAAAAGTTTTATTATTAAGTAGATATATAGCCAAATCGCCATATTAGTTATAGACTGTTCGCCGGATATCTTTAGATAAAGTTTTACTACAAACTTTTATCTTATGGGCTGACTGGTTTATTTTATGCTTCATAAGTACCGTATGAAATTGTTTTATAGTCTTTATGATAACCGACCATAGACCACATTAATGTAAAGAAGTGTGCCTCGCAACGAATTCGAATTTTGTGTTAAACAACACTTTTTATATGCTTTTCATTTCAGTTTTAGATTATATTACAGTATTGGAATACATGAAAATATCTACATATATAAAGTACCTACTGTCTTCATGCACATACTTTTGCTAGGTACGTAGCGAGCGTAGCGTAGCAAGACAGTAATTACCTACAAAGCGTACGTAGCCTGAGTCTTCTTAAATGTATTGTTGTTTCTATAGCATAAGTCAATTTAATTCAAAAATATATTTTCTTTACATAAAGGTAATCAAGTTAGTGTTTACTTACATCTGCATGATACACTAGACACGTCTATCCATTTCGTAAGTCGCCGTAAGTTTCACTAATTGTAATTTTGAAGCAAGATGGCGCCCGAAGCGTCCGGGCGCCAAACCGGCCGGGCGCCCGCGGCAGCCTTCATTTCACCGTACCTAATGTGTAATTGTACATCTCCAGCTATTTTGTGCAATTTCATTATATTTATTTGACACAGTGTATTTATTCTACACTGATACACTAATTGAAAACAAATGTTAATGAAGCGAAGTTTTTATTCATGGTTTTTGTTGTAGGCAATGTCAGTGTTATTTTAAAATTAGGTACTCAACATTTCTTACGAGTTTAGTTTCGAGAACTTGGCTATTATGGTGACCTATTTTTGGGTATCCATGTCAAAAGATCTTTATGTGACATACAAAATGTAGGTCTGCACGAAAAATATCGTTGTCCTGAAAATTTGATACATCCAATTACCCGACGAAAACTGTCATGCCCACGTTAAATAGATGAAAATATATTTATATGAAGGTACAGAAATTGATTGAGTTTACATTTCTTTCCTTCTTCTTTCATGTTACCCTGACAACGTAGCAGTAATGTATTAAGTATATTAAGATCCGCACGACCACCCATCTTTTACCATTTAGCTAGCAGATGTATTTTTTTAATTACGAGTACATATGCATAAAAACCAGATGTCACGTCGAATGTCCCAAGACATCTGAATCTGTCACGTTGCTAATACTCGATGATCAACGGAATTAGCTGAAGTGTTAAAACATTTTATTTCGCAATTTCTATATTCTATCCGAGAAGCTCACAGCGGGATCTGTGTTAAAGGGCTTATTTATTGCGTAATCCGATAAATCACTATCATAAACATAAAGGAGAAGGAGGATAAACATAATATCAAAGATCAAAGATATGTTTAAATCGAAACCAGAATTAATTATTTACATGTTTGATAGACCTACGTTCGTGTTCCGCGGTTAGTGTTTCATAATCAACGCCATTTTTAATTTGTTCTGCAGTCTGCCAGTTTTCATTTTGGATGACTTGTTTATTTTTATATTACAATTTTGATTCGGTTCTGTTTATTCTCGGAGTTGTTAAAAGTATTCTTATTTTTATAACTGTGAATAAATACGTATTTCAGAATCGCCTTATAGTTATACCTCTTTATTTAATCTAACCATACCGTCCCACGGATGAGCTCGAATCTCTCACAGTATTTAGGATTCTACTAAGGAATAATGAAGCATCTGTATCAATGAGTTGGGAAGTAAATTATTATGATGAAATTAACAGAGTTTGTTGAATCATCTGAGCGAGCCAAACAGTATGCAAAAACTAGTGGTACCTACTATAAAACATTTAAGTCATTATTTTTATAAACACATTTGAAACTACCGGCCTTTATAAACATGGAGTTATAACAATAATTTATGAGTCAATCATAAAATATTATTTTAGGCTCAAAAACCTTGAATCTGATTTGTATTTACCAGTTTGGGAACTGTTAGAGTGATTGTAATATTGCATTAAAGTATCTCAATCAACGTCACGAAGATAATTGAGGCTCAAAAGCCAGCCGGCCGGCTCCGATGAAGGAAAAACTGTTTGGCGCCAATTCGGACCGAATTATACAAATTGTACTATTCAACTTTACGACTTTGCTTATCGCTTAATAGAGAAATTCTATGTGAGGGCGATGGCGTCATGTCCGCCCGCTTAAATAACATGGACAGATAATATCATAACATTAGATATACGGATATAGCATATATATATTCCGTTTCCGTAAAAACAGGACGCTTTTATTTTTCTGCAGATTTCAAGCGAATATTTATGAGAACCAATCCTTTACTTGCAGACTTGTAGCTGTTTCAATTTTCATTAATCCTGCATTTTAAATAATAAAAATAACGCTACACACTTATAGCCCCACACTAGGATTCCCTGTGTCGTGGGTGCCATAGACAACATACAAGATAAAGACATACACCCAGACCAAAAACGGAAATTTATATTCATCATTCAAATGTCTACCTCGCTGGGAATCGAACCCAGGACCCTCGGAACAGCGATTCAGTGTGTTTACCATTGCGCCATCCGGGTTGTAAATGTTTAAAAAATAGTAGAGAGATTATGTTATGTGTTTCTAGCACAAAGACCATTCTTTACATGTGACGTAAATATGAGCTTCAATGTAGGTAATTTGATACCAAGCGAATGTATTTTTCGTTTTTAATTTACTTAAAATTTTCCCACCAAATCCCAATTCATTTGTTAACGTAATTCAGCCATTGTGCTATATCTGTAACAATGAATACCTTTCCCATTTGGGAGATTTAGAAAATTGCGTGTGACAGACGGACAAAGAGACGGTATTAAGTTCAGTTTTTACCCTCATTACACGGAATTATGTAGACTATATAGGTTTAATAATATAATGAACTCTTTGGACAATCAATTTATTAAGTTTCTAAATAATGTCTACTTATGCGTCCTAGAAAGTTTTGTTTCAATAAACATTTCATTCACTCATTCATTCTTGACGATCAAGAAAGGTTAAAGAGGATAGAACTAGCTTTCTACTTCCCAACTGGAAGACAGTGTCGTTTGACACTTGACTCAAGATAGCGGGCATCTTCTGGATTGCGAAGATTCATAAGCTCACAACCGAAAGGA
The DNA here is from genome assembly GCA_905404135.1 of Hesperia comma. NCBI lineage: Eukaryota > Metazoa > Arthropoda > Insecta > Lepidoptera > Hesperiidae > Hesperia > Hesperia comma. The sequence goes on along the minus strand of FR990030.1, from coordinate 691,224 downwards.
GAATTGGGAAAGGTGTTTCTTTGTTCAGCAGTGGATTTAGGAACACTTATAATACAACAGATTTTTGATGGGTAAGTGTACTGTAATTTTAAGAAACAAATTACAAAGGCAGCTAAAATTCAGCAACTTTATCTCCGCCGTAGCTATCATTTACTTTCCCGTCTATCATCTCGCAATATAAATCATAATAGCTTTTTCGGTATAAACTAATTTATTTTTTGGGTCAAACTTTACCTACGAGCACTTCGCCAAGTTAATTTATTTGTAGGCTCACCCTTTGCCGGCTAAATGAATTTCTCTACTTCATAACTTCGGGCTTTAATTAAAAGTTATTCGAGTAAAATATCGTAACGGAGTCAGCGGGGAATCGGCTTGATGAACAATTGAGATATTTTTTGTGCGGCCTGTAGTAGACGGACGGGCGGGGAGCCTCATCTTCATATTTATTATTAATTTACATCTAAAGCAGGCCCGCCATTACACCTGCTAAACTGCCGGGAAGATGCTTCAAGAAAATTGCATGACCTGCCATAGCAAGGAAGCTTTTAATTTCGTTCTTTAGGAGTATATTTTCCTGACTGACACAGTTTCAGGGCCGGATCTTACGAGATCAAGTTTGTAAGGAATATATCCTGCGAAAAGGGACGTCAGAATATTCCAAGCTTGAAACTTGACAGTTGCCTAGGAAAGAAACAGTTAAAGCTCGAAAAAATAAGCAAGGCGATTATTGTTTTGGTTAGGCATAATAATAGGAGGTAAAACTTTAATTTCATGTAACAAACAAAACTGTACAGCAATCACAATGGCGTTAATTTAATTTTATGTTACATTGTGTTCACCGACCGCATTTTCTCATCAGCCCTTGTTCAACTGTAAGACAATAAAATTGTACTTATGGTTTATTTTTATTAATTTATTACAATGAAAATTAAATTAATTAATTGAAACTGAGTTTTTACCTCCATTTGGGTCCTGGTTTATTTCACCGAAGATATTGTTAATTGAATCAAAGTTCAGAGCGGATAAGTACCTAATGAAATTGATATTACAGATGGCCATTTGTAATATATGTAGATAGATGGCCGTTTGCGGGTTTGATACCCGACTATGGTAGATATTATTTACATGCCAATCATGGCTGTTATTGGTGTGTTATTTGCCGTATCCATGCCTCTCGCGACATAGGGATTGCTAGTGCGGGAATACGAATATTTATATGCGTTTTATTTATTTACATTTTCAATATCTGCTAAAGTACTGGGCAGCAAAAAACCGAGTTGCTATGAATTTGATTTAATAAATTCAATATAAACTTTCGATTGCGTAAGCTTTCAATGTCATGACCGTGCGATCTCTCAAACTTTCGACGCGATAAAATATCGATATATCATTTTCGGTGTCATGAGCTCCATGTAGTGTAATTTGATGTTCAAACTGGTCCTGGTCATAAGGTCCTTCTGGAAAATGACCAATTTATCGGCAGGTAATTAAAGTAGAAGAGAGTAGAGCCTCCATGAAAGCTTTGTAATATAGATTTTATATGGAGTTACCTACTAACGAAGGGACTAACTAATGCTCTTAATAACACCTTTTGCTACTCAGGAATCGCCCTAGCTCCGATTTCAGTTTTGTTCTGCGTTGGGCACAATTGTCATGAACAGGCAGTGGAAGGGTGGTGCTGCATGCTCATTGCTCGTTAATTACCACTAATAATCCTTATGAAAAGCTGTACCAATAAGCAGGGAGTGGGCTTGTATCGTTTTTATGACGCCCTAGGCTGTAGGCATAGTAAGATTGGATTTTAAGACGCCTAAGTCTAATAAAAATCATATAGTAATTCGGTATCTTTTCAAAAATTATATTCTAAGTTTTGTATCTGAAGAGTTGATGAATCTTTAGCCTCAGAAAGAGTAACATTTCAAGTAATCTTTCAATAAAATTTATTGGACGTCGTGGCCGCGAGGTGATAACCTCCATCTTGCCATTATCGAACCTCGGCCGTCGCGTTACGAGCCAGTAAATTGTGAGCAAACATAAAATTCGGGCCGCGTTTTCTAAGACGGCGCCAGCTAAGTTTAAAAAACCTAATAATTATCATACAAAGTGCCGATAGAATATAAAGAAGGCCAGGGAGTACGAAGGTCGCAAAAGCTGGACAAACAACTGGATGTTCCGAGCTAATTGATGTCTTATAGCCGCTCGGTTAAGGTGTAAAATAGTTTAAAGTGTAACGTTGGGTGTTAACTTTAGCGGCTTACGCTACGAGTTTCGAAGGTTGGTGTGTTTGCCTTCTCGGCTAGCGGAACCTTCGTTATGATATGTTACGTGGTGTGTACTTGCCGTGGACTTGTTAACTGATGCGTAGGTACGGATTATGGGTTAAGACATCGCTTGGATTGTTTGACTGGATAAAGAACTCTCCGATGTCAACTGGCTGTCGTATGAAGTACCGAGTCCGCTCGCATCAACGCATCGTAAAGCTTTAACAAGTATTTTAAACACAGGTAAACAAACATTAGGTACATTCCAGAATGGACGTTAAAATTTATTGGCTGAAATCTTTGAAATTTCTTGTATTCTAAAACTGTTAAGAACCTGGGAATTATTTTGATAATAATTGTAGTTAAATATCGTCCATGCACAGACATCGATCAGATGAAATTATTACATTTATGATGATTACGTTTTTTTAAGAAACACATTCATAGCAAACATAAAGAATCCCTGTGTGGTGGGTGCCATGGACAGCACAAGACAAAAGACCAGCACACATCCAGACCGAGAAAATAAATTAAAACGCATCATTCCAATTTCCACCTCGTTGGGAATCCAACCCAGGACCAATTAAATATATCAGGTGACCATAGCGCCATATAGGCCGCTTTGATATTGCCTTTTATTTTAATCCTAATTTATTAATGTAAACATTTATTACATTAAACGTGAACTTACAATTGATAGACAGATACACTACACTAATTAATTTTGGTAGTACTATAAATGTTAATATTCATGGGCCCAACACAAGGGTATCTTGTAATTTGGGAAGGTCCCGATGCGATGTCCCGAACAAAGCCCAAAGGGCCAGCACGTAGGAATATCCTCCGAGACAACTTAATGTGAACGGTCTACATCTATTGTTATTGACGTTTATGTCATTAATTAGAGGAACTAACGACGTCTTGAACTGCAGACATCAAGAGGAGTTCAAATTTAATGTTATACGGCCATTGTTGTTATGTTAACAATTTTTGTTTTTTGTTTTTTTTTGTTTTTGTTTTATATTTTTTTTGATTTTATTTGAGTTATTTTGTTTACTAGTTGATACTGAACAAAATATTGTAACATTTTGGGAAGGTGTTGATTATTGGTTATCCACAACACAGGGAATCCTAGTGTGGGACCAACGATCCGTATTTTTCTTCTGATGTATTTTTTATGTGAATAAATATAAATATAAAATATATACTAAAGTTCGTATAAAAATAAAGTGGTATTACCAATTATATTAATCAAATGAAATTGATTGTATTTGAAAACTCAGTTGTTTTTTATTGAAAATTTGTTTATCAATTTGTAGGTAGGTAAACAAAAAGATGTGCTGACGAGTTTCTTTCAGCATTTCTACTCCTTGATGTACCGTATCAAACTTTTACCACGTACTTCTAGCTATTTACAAACCTGAAATCATACGAGATATAACGTTTACAAATGTCAAGTCAATGATGCTAATTTGAATAAAAATATGGAAATAAATGAAACATTTGAACAAAGTAATGATGTGGTTTCCACTATACAGTTTCCAGCAGGCAGACACTGAAGCCTGGGTGACGTGCTGGGAACCGGTTTGGTCCAAATGGCCGTGTTTACTCAAATTCGAGTCGCGCAGCCTTGGATACCGTAAAATCTAAATTTACAAAACGATACCTACTCAATTAGTCCACTTCTTTTTATAGTTTTATACTGAAAAGACTTAGAATAAAACGCTTTACGTTCATCCCACGTATAATCTTTATGACATGTGACATACACAACATACAAATTAATACAAATACACTCCAAGGGTAATATTAGAACTTTGTACTTATCATCTATATTTTCGCCTTGCTAGGAGTTGAAGACCCTGTGATCACCAGTATGGAATCCTTGTATTGCAGCGTACTTTTACATTTTAAAGTTTCAATCAGATACCAGTAATCACCATCACAATCCATAACCGTGTCACTGCTGGGCTTAAATTTTATCTGTGAGGGGACAGGATATAGGTAATCCACCACGCTGGCCACGGACAGCACTTTATACATCTTTATATATAGGTACATCTCATCTCAGGTGAGTAGGTTTTTTTCAAGATGTATTAATCAATTGAAGGAAGCGACAATGAAAACCTAAAACGCACAGATTTTTGAAAGAGGTGCATGCATTCGTATCCGAACCTAGATTTTTCTATTCGGCAGTCTAGTTTTCAAACCATTTGGCTATCGCCGCTGTCAGTGTAACTCAGTACATAGGTGTACATGGCACGACCATAGCTTCCAGGTACCGGCTACCAGCTAGCACCGCCGCTGCATAGTGATGCGCGATTGTTTACACGAGCCAGCATACACACTACACAGCTGCTTAGACCGAGGGTTGGCTGCTTAAAATTGATGTTTTATCAGGCGTTACTTTGTAGAATTCCATTATGAAGAACTCTCAAGTGTGCTGCTTTCCTTATGTGTAATTCACTAGCAAGTTAAGTTTATTTCACAAAATGCGCTTAAAAAATCTTAATCAATCATAGCCCCACACTGGGACTCTCTGTGTCCTGTCCTGTGTCTGTATTATGGAATAAAATATTATGCCAATACACACACGCCTAGACCGAGGACAAAAAATTTAAGTCATCATTCAAACCGCCTCGTTGGGAATCGAACCTAAGACCTTCCGAACAGCGGTTCGGCGGAGTAACCTTGAGTCATAAAGTAAGTCATAAGTCAATTACTGCTGACCATAAAATTAGTAATTTTCCGAAACCAGCTCCCAGCCAACAAGTGTATACTTACTTCAAACTAGCGTGCACTGAATGCAAACAGAACAAAATGGCGGCTGTTGGATTAAATAAAATTATTATTGATCAGTTATGCGAAGCAACACTTCGTTTCGTAAGGCCGCAGTCACACCGACTCCGTAATGAGGATTAAGCCTATTTATATGAAATTTACATTTAAATATGATTGCGCTCCTTTATACGAAGCCTGTGTTGGCACGCTTTTGTCTATTGATACGAGACAATGGGCGCTAGTTGCCATGCAGCGGGTACAACAGCTTATAATGAAGTATGGATGGACATTGGACAGGGATTGAATGTCCATTATGTTATTAAAATGGAAAGCGTACGAGTTTAACGTTACTGTTAACACGTAGCTATGACAATCGCACCTCCGTATACAGCCACGCCGGCCCGTTTAGGGGGACTGACAACGGGTTGCCAATAAATCAAAACAAACACAACTACTTATAAACATTGATTTGTATCAATCGGGTTATAGCCACCCATGGACATCAGTTGCCAAAGTCAGTATTTAGATGTTGTTGACCTGAAAACAGGGGTGACCTCGCCAGGCTTGTGAAAAAATTAAACGTCCTCCAGACCCATCGCATGTCGAGGGTGCAGGGTGAGTTCGAGTCAGTCTCGGACTCACAGATGAATGGATAAAAATCATCATCACCATCGTAATTTGAGTGTTGACTTCGAAATATCCCACCGATAGACTCAAATCCATGTTGCTATTTACGGCTTACGCTGAATAAAGCTGTGGTCTCTCCTTAAGAAACTGCAATGGTAAATAGATCGGTAGTGAGCCGCTCCTGCTCAGAAAGGTTAGCAGAGGAAATTAACGTCCCAGTCCACCCAGGCCAGGGAGCAGGCAAAGCATGAAGTCCCACGGGGAAGGATTTTTAGGTAGGTTAAGCGTATTTCCCCAAGTAGATGAGACAAAATCTAAACATACGAGGCAAGGCCCTTACGTTTACGCAGGGGAAATCTCAGTGCGAAGACTTACTACTTTTAAGGATTAAGAATTAGGTCGCTAACGACCGAATTACTAAGCTACATAGTTTTTTGCATACTGCTTAACTAATAATGTCTATAAACACGCCCGTCGAGCTCCGAACATAGTAAAGAATCACCGCACGGAATACAAATTAGCCATTAGATACTATTTATCAAGTTGGAAGTGGCCTTACGTAACCAGTTACTGGTTATATTCAATGCAAATTAATTTTAACAATGACAACAATAGGTATGTAAAGAAAAACAAGTTTTATCATGTTGTTGTTGGTGATGAAATACATGTTTTATGTTTCACGTTGTTACTTGCATATCTTGGGGTCTGGGCGCTTGGGTCACCCCGGTTGGGTCATAAGAGACCCATATTTTCCCCAGATTTGGTAACTGGGTGGAAATGAGTTGTATTAACGTCGTATGAATGTCGTTCTCGGAATAGAATGCCTTCTTTAAATAAAGTTCTCCTCTGAAAACAAACAGATGTAGGTTGTCAGTTTTAATTACAAATGTCGCAATCCATTTTAATCTTCAAATATATCAGGGATTTTAAATGTGAATTGCGAACAAAGTAGGGAACGAGCCGCCTTGTCGTAAGTTGACACGATCGCTTATGAAATTCAGTTACAACAAAGGCGTCATCGACGCGTTGCCAGTTAAAGAAACAGGGTGAAGAAAGGAAAGAAGAGAATAATTATGCATATGAATATGCATTTGGCATCTTTTTATAAGAGAACGGAAACCATGTTGAGAAATATGAATGAAATATTTGGGGCTATTAAACTGGAACTTATCAAATTGGAGGATAATCAAGTGATGTTGCGAGTTGGTCTAGTATCCAAGTAGAGAAGGATCAAAATATATCGCTGTTTCGACTCGTGTAGTCCATATTCGGCGAGCGTCTCTCGGGTGCAAAGCATCTCGGAGTAAACAAAGCAGTTAGCATAAGTAATGAGCAGCCATTTTTGCGCGACCGGTCCGGACGCTATTAGGGCGATTGGACATTTTGCTATTTAATTAACGCCGTAATGTATAATGTGTACAGTTTCACTTATAGTGTACAACTTTTTAATGTTATTAACCGGTGAATCAACAGACTGGTTCGGATGGGTTTGGATACCTTCTCTTGGCATTTTACTCTTGCGATTTTTCATTAATTGCAAGTAACTTGATATCATGGCTTTGTTGAAAGAAGTCTTTAACCAGGTTGTGAAGCTGTAAGAGATATCGGTAGACTGGAATAAGGAAACAGATGTTTTTGCGTCATGTTTCAAATGACTAACTTTTTCAGAGAAATAGAGATATAGATTTGGTTATGTATATTGTAAAATTTTATATTTATGAAGATTTATGAGTATTTCGGTGTGTTTATTCGTGTCCCTGCATGGGCCAGTGGTCCCGGCCACTGCCCCACGAGATGACTCCACTTTCTAGCGCACACCTCCACCACCGTTTATTTTGGTTTTAGAAGTGGGCTGCTTACACATCGAAGAGTAACAGCTGGTAAACTATGAAACTTTATTTGGTCCTTGAAGTACACTGTACTCTGCTGAATTTACAAGTGAACATGTTTTTGTATGTTAGTAACCGACGAATCCATACTAATATTATAAATGTGAAAGTGTGTTTGTTTGTTTGTGACTCTTTCACGTCGAAACATGGCTATTATATGGTGTGGTTTATGTGTGTGGCTGTGGAGATAGTTAGGAGGGTGGAGAGTGACGTAGGCTACTTTTTACTGCGGAAAAACATCTCATTCCCATGGGAAGATCGATGTTTTGTTAGTTGCTAGATATTTAGTTCCAGATGTTGCTAATAGATGGCGTTAGTAAAATTCATTTGCAAGTTCTGAATCACGCTATCAAATACTACATGTAATTTACTTATGCCATAGGCAAATAATCTGATGTTCCAGTATATCATATAATAAGCTACTGTTTAGCCGAGATTCCTACGGGAGCGGGACCTACGCGACTGTTACCTACGGGTCCCGAAGCGAAGCGCGGGCGGTTCTCTAGTGAGAAAATAAGACAGCTGATGGTCATCTTCGCCCGCGGATGTTAGTAAAACGGCGATACAAACGTCAAGGTTTGCATCGTCGTTTACTGTGCGTATTAACTAGTTTGTAGTTTGTGGTACTACGCAGATATTTTATTTATACATTTGCGGACGTAATTACTGAAATCAATTTTGCGTAAGTGACGTACACAACTCGCTGCTGCCTACAATAGACTGACTTGATCAATCACTCAATCACACAACCTAATGTTGACCACTCGTCGTGCGCCTTATGTATGTTACGGTCACATCTTTAGTTTCTACATCCATGGTACTACGCTGTAATATGGTTATGAATACGATATTAAAGCGATACGAATTAATTACGATATTTAAACAATAAAAATGTCGTCGAAAGGTTGGAAATGGTCATATGATCAATGTCGCCTTATAAATTAATCCCTATCGAAATAAACTTAAAGAGGATACTTGAATTAGATCACAACATACAAAGAACAAGGTAATTTGCGCCGAAGCGACATATATTTCGTTATAGAATTTTCTAAAGACATTTTAGGTGGTAGGGTCTAGAGCTCACCCGGGGAAGTACCACCGCCCGCCACGGTACTTAGTACCATTCCTACCGTGTAATAATTGTTTTATGAACAATTGTGTTCCGGATAGGAAGGTGTGGAGCCGGTTACACTTTTTTAGAGACGACCATCTCAGTCCTCAGGGGTAGCAACGCATCTGTGACCAAATTAGAACGAGACTCATTGAGTCTAGTTCTGGGTCGGTCACAGATGTCATGGGCGGCAGCGGAAGGTGGTGCTGCATGCTCGTTAGCTATCTTAATTCCATAAAAAAAAGACATTGCAGCCTCAGTACACGTCGGTGTGACGGGCGGCGCGGTTACAGAAACGTCCGTATTTTTGTCAGTCGCTGACGTTAATGGCGTGATTTATGTATTTATATTTGTATTTCCTAACGTTTTATCGAGTGTTGGCCGCCTTTGATGCACGGTGTGACGGTGTGACGGTGTGCCTATACATACAGATTAAAAATATGCTGCATGGTCACGAATTCACCGTACCCGGGTGTTTGGTGAAGCTATGTATACAATATAGACTACGGGCCCATGTCGAAAATGGGGGGGTCATACGAACCACCAGGTGATGTATATAGGACGATATAAGAGCACAAAATAATAAGATTCAGCACTATGCCGTCACTTGTAAGCTGTCCAACTGAGTGCTGGTGAGAATTCAAAAGTGCAGGTAGAGGGAGTACATTTTGGTCATATGATTCTGTACGGCATTTTCACCATCGATAGATCCATGAAAAATAATAAGAAAGCGCGCAGTCCCGTAAAAAAATGGTGAGCCACAAAGTCGGTAAATTTGTTTGATTTTTTGAAAATTCCAGGGTAAATTTAGTCATTTGATCCTGTACGGCATCAGTTTCATGCTGTTTCAATACAGCTTCTAATCCATTATTCCGCAACGCCGTACAAAAATCATGCGACAAGGGGAAAAAATCGAGGGTTGAAACCCCCTCTATTTCCGTGGTCTGGGGGGTGATTTGAAAAAGTACGGCTTCGGTTCCAAAACATTATCTAGCACTCAAAAGTACTATTAAAAATAATGCCGTCAAAAAGTTATTGTTCATTTGAATGTATATTAATAATTACCTTAATTTCATGGTATACTTGATTTATAAATCTGTAATGTCATTTGACACTGTACGGCAACTTTTTTTTTAACATGATATTGTAAAATATAATTGTTGCATAGTATTGCCGTTCAAAAGAAACTGTTCTAAAAAAAGTTATAGAGAAATACAAAAACTGAAATTTGTTAAATTATTGCAGAAGTTTAAATATTCATAGATTAATAGAATATAGCAATTTCCTAAATTTTTCCCTTGTTCTAAATAGTATTAAGATACATAAATTAGGAAAAAATGATGCCGTACATTTTAATGCAGACTATATTTTTCATACATTTCGTTCTATGGATTTTTCCTTGAATTTTTTTCCCTACAAACCTTTGGACCAACGAAAATGTACGGCATGTAAAAAAATATTATCTGTGCATAAAATACTTTCAAAATAAATTAATTTTATGTTGTTTCAAATCACCCCCCAGACCACGGAAATAGAGGGGGTTGCAACCCTCGATTTTTTCCCCTTGTCGCATGATTTTTGTACGGCGTTGCGGAATAATGGATTAGAAGCTGTATTGAAACAGTATGAAACTGATGCCGTCCAGGATCAAATGACCAAATTTACCCTGGAATTTTCAAAAAATCAAAAAAAATTACCGACTTTGTGGCTCACCATTTTTTTACGGGACTGCGCGCTTTCTTATTATTTTTCATGGATCTATCGATGGTGAAAATGCCGTACAGAATCATATGACCAAAATGTACTCCCTCTACCTGCACTTTTGAATTCTCACCAGCACTCAGTTGGACAGCTTACAAGTGACGGCATAGTGCTGAATCTTATTATTTTGTGCTCTTATATCGTCCTATATACATCACCTGGTGGTTCGTATGACCCCCCCATTTTCGACATGGGCCCGTAGTCTAATAATAAGTATATAGGTAATAAGTGTATTTATAAATATCTACCTACATCAAATAAGTTATTTGAGGTTGGGTTTGAATGTAACGCAAATTGAATATGTAATGTTACATGCCTCCAAGTTGTCGACAAAGTAGGGACGTATATTTGAACAAGGACGTTATCATCGAACAAATTTAATGTAACAACTCTGCTTCTTTGTGTGCTCGCCGCTGTCTTATTGAGTCGAGACTTGAGCTTCTATTTGTTAATGTGCGTTTTGAGGCAATATACCGACTGTTTTGTGCGCCCCGGGTCGAAATAAAGTTAAGCTTACGAAGTAACTATTTTCTAATCTGTGGTTAAGCGTGCACATTGTCATATTGTAGGTACACACTAACACATCAGATGTTCTCGATTCTTTATAGTGTACAAGAATCAACAATTTTCACTAACCATAACGGTAGTAATATCCTCTTAGTTCTGTCACTGCTTACCACAATCTCGCTACCCAAGGTGACACCCGAGTAATACCAGTAATACGAAAAGGTCTGTCAGAACGACAAAATTACTTCGCTCAAACGAAGTACTTTCAATAAAGCTATAAACCTAAATTAGTTACATAATTGAGATTAATATTGAAGGTATTACAAGATCTGTTTGGTTCATGTTGTAATAATTAGGAAGCCCCGTGTTATCACCGGATTAGGGGATGATTAATTAGATTAGATAACGTCAGAGGGCTGCGACGTCCACGCTAATCAATTACGATTACGCTCGGGCCTATATCACAGATTATACGTAATGTAACACATGTCAAACCTAAGTATTGGTTTGACAGTTTGCATTTTATAGGAGTATCTTACTATGGATACATAATAAAACTTATAGGTACATAAAAGTGTTCCGTTACACAGCCGAAACTACTGAAGCCAAGAAACTGAAATTAAAAAAAAAAATTTGGCATGCATGTTACTGGTAGTAGGTAGGTAGTGGTAGTTTCTCTAGCTCCCTTTACGTGCTCCCCTAAGAGGGATGTTTTCGAATTCCCCCCTCCCCAAAGGGATAAAAAGGGAGTTCAACTGAAACCAAAAATCTACGTGAGCGAAGCCGTGCTGGGGCAAAACATAAAATTGAAGTTATTTTAAGAAGTATTTCGTAAGGAACAACGTCCCAATAACGTGACGGTCGGCAACCGCCGTGAACGGCAGGTAAACTCCGATCTAATTAGTTACATGTATAAGTTCAATGCTTAGTTACATGTATATTGGCAGGTACAGTCTCTGTCAATAACACGTTGTAATCAAATTAGTACTGACAGCACTAATAAGTAATCAATGAGCATGATATACATTATGTTGGTATTGGTATGTATCTGGATTTTAATAGATTGTAGAATACTCGGTACTGAGTACCATCTCTACCACGTATCAATCACCAATTTTACCAGCAACTTAGAAATGTGAGGAGCTTACACTTTAAGAGGCAATCATCTCACTACTAAGGCACTTATCACACAACGCTATTCATGAGCTACGCGACTGCAACGCAACCCGAAATTTGTATGTATTTGACACTATGTACTGACAGGCATACGCGACACCTGTCAGTCAAAAGTGTCAGATACATAGAATTTTGGGATTGCGTCGCAGTCGCGTAGCTAATAAATAGCGTAATGTGAGAAGTGCCTAAAGGGTAGTCGCACATCAGTGACCAAACTTTACTAACAATTACTACCTTTTAATTTTATCTCTCATGATACAGAATCAGATTTATGTCGATAGCATTCATGACACCTTCCCATGACACAGTTATCTTCACGACCAAGTAAAATACACGTTAAACTAATTGTGGCGTGGGCGCAAACTCACGCACTACGGATTTTGCTGCAGTAATAACCATAAGACGTATCTTTACATAGCCCGGTTAGCGCCGACAATGTACACCATTACATAACAAATATATAAAGCCAGTTACAACATCTGTCAGGACATTTCACGCCATTCTGATGTCTACGCAAACGTAATACCGCGGAGAATCGCTCGCGCGCCGCCCGTGTGTGATGTAATGTGTAGGTTTCTTTATGTATTTTTAAAATGGTTTCATAATGAATGCCTTAGTTTCCAGAGATGGAAATATAGACGTGGACGCGTGAACTATATCTGTCACCGCTGGTGGAAGAATTCAGTAGGTAAGTAAGTTAGTTTGGCCAACCACAAAGAAACAAAACACACTAGGATTCCCTTTGTCGCCGGTGGCATGGTAAATAAAAAAATTACTAACATTTTACTTTTTTTTTACAAACTACTAACATATACGACCAGAGATAGTTAAATAGATATGTCACTAAATATCTTTCCCGACTGAGAATCGAACCCGGGACCCGTCGCTTCGCTGGTAGAGCCACTGCAACTTAACCTCTGGGTTGACAAATTCAGTAATATCAGGAACCGACCACTGGGTGGTCAGTAGAGTCACCACTCATGTGTGGATGTTCAATAAAGTTGTTACCAGATTACCATTCGAAGGATCCTGAGTTAAATTCCCAGTAAGGTGGAAATTTCAATAATGTTTTTAAATTTTTCTTCTTGATCTGGATATTTATTATGTGTTATTGTCTTGTGTGTTATCCATGGCACATATATAATTGAAAATCCCATTATGGGACTATACGTTCGAATACCCCCAGGTTGGAAGAACAAGTTGCCGATGTAGAAAGAAGCTATGAACACACTTCTTGAAGGACCGCATTAAAAACTGTAGGAACTGTGGTTTTCTAATTTCATTTAATTTGCATAGAGAGCTGCTTAGGTACTGCAAAAAAGTGATGAGTAGTTAAGAAGTTATTAGGGAATACATGAACAGACGAACATACATACCGGTCAAACATAATGGTGAGTACAGATTATGCAACATGTTATATAACTTCTGTTTTATAACACGTCCACACTATCTAACATTGTTGTCTAACAATGAAACATGTTACAAGACCGTACACATTAAAACAACATTGTTGTATAACAATGTTATAGAACAATTAAATGCGTGTCATTTCTTAAAATATAGCATATAACATTGTTGCAAAAACTAATAACATGTTGTATTACTTGTTTTTGTAACACATAGCGACCTATTCACCGGAGCCGGTTTCACTTTTTTAGAGGCGACCATCTCAGACCTCAGGGGTAGCAACGCATCTGTGACCGAATTGGAACAAGACTCATACTAACAATAACTAACTGGACTATTACTAACATTAACTAACAGGACTAATTATCACTAACATACCCTGTCCTCGCACTTATTAACAAACTAACCAACTAATATTCTAACACCATCTACTAACTGGACTAACCATCCTAGTCCCTTTGAGTCTAGTTCTAGGTCGGTCACAGTTGTTATGGGCGGCAGGGGAAGGGTGGTACTGCATGCTCGTTTGCTATCTTAATTCCATAAAAAAAAACATAGCGACCACATTTGTAAAACATGTTATTTAACTATGTTTTATAACATGTTTTGTTACATAGTCTGTACGCACCATAATATATCCCTACGCGTACGCCATAGTCGGGTAAAAATTTGAATAATTATGCTTTTCACATAGTGGTAAGAAATAGAATGGGTAGAAATAGAGTACCAACGCTTTTCGTATGTTTATATAAGCGTTTATAATAATTTTAGTGTGATAAACATTTTGAAGATTTTCTCACAGTTGTAATGCGCACAAAAGGTCGCGCGATATCTAATTTATTATGTGCCATTATTGAATTTTATCGACAAACCGATATGCAAATCTGTGCGTACAACTGTGTACGCAGTATATTACGAGTATTTCGCATTCAGCCGCGATAATTATTAACGTAGAGGTTTGCAACCTTTGCGTTGGTTCATATGACTTACTTTTTGAATTTTTGTGTTCTTTTTAAAAGAAAATTTTAAACTTATCCATTACAGAAATCTGTTATAATGTGACTTGCAACACTGTACGTATTTAGGAGAGAAACTGAATAAGCAGTTTCTATAAAATGAATTGGAGTATAAAATTAATAAAGGCTTTCGTGTCAGGCTAATGAAATGAGAAACTTTTTAAATATGAAATTTAGCACGGTAAAAATAATTGTAAGGTTAAAGCTGTAATAATAGCTCATTTTACGTTTAGTTACTATATTTAACAAAAACTTTAAATTCGAAATAAGTTTTTACAAAAGTCATCCTCTGCCGCGCCACCACCTTAGTATCGGAGAAATCCTGGAACATAAAAGAATTCAAAAGCAAGAAAAGTAAAAATAAACAAATCAATCACCAATGGTTTACGATCCACGTCAGATTATTCAGCCAAAGTTGCACCACTGTTTATTTATTGAATGAATAGAGATACTTGATTAATATACTGCTCTTTTATCTGCACAGACACACAGACCTTGATTATTATACTTAGCTACAAGCAAGCAACCATTGCAAGCGTTCTGTTTACAATTAACGTTGTATAATTGGCCGTGTATCGCTTTATTATACAATTACTGGATATTGTATTGTTAATGTATAATTATATTAATGTATTTGATAATTTCATTCGCAATAATTGTGTGTAATGGGATCCGTTTGTTGCAACATTTTGCATTGAATGGCAGCTTTATTTGGGCATTACCAATTAAATATGAATCTTTGGTAGCATTCCTTTATTAATATAAATAAATCATGTTTCACAAAGGCCCACACTAGAATTCCCTTTGTCGTGATTTGCATAGACAACAGGACAACACACAAGACAAGTGTGGGGTACCCAGAATAGTAATTCAAAGTGTTCATTCAAATCTAAGCCACGCTGGGAATCGAACCTAGGAAAGTTCAAACAGCCGTCCGGGTTGGTAACGCTTGCGCCATGACGGTTGTCAATAGTCCAACAATCATAAATATCTAACTTTATACTATATTTTAATAAGAAGTTTTACAATGTAACATTTAAACTCCTACTTATACGTATGTATGACATTAACACCATAACATAATACATTAACAATTTATTTTTTTATAGAAATAATTTATATTCAAATCACCATGATTTTCATTTTAAAAATGATTTTTCTCGTGATTTATATCTATGCTGACATTATGTTGGCGTTCATTTGAATAACTCGACATTTTTCATTCATTTTAATTACTCGACACCTACTGAAGATTACCTACCGAGGGACGTTGGGAAGTCATTTTGTCAATATAACAGCTGGCAAATCAGCACAAAAGTTACCTAAGTAAGGAAAGAGGTATTTTTTATAACGCTACATATTCGTTGGCCCATACTACGATTCCGTCAGTTGGGGTTGGGGGTGCCATAGACAACACGTAAGACAAGGACACGCCCTGACCGAGAACGAAAATTTTAAACTCATCATTAAAATTTCCGCTTCGCTAGGAATCGAACCTAGGACCCTCGGAACAGCGATGAGGTAAACACACGGGTGTGTTTACCTTCTTGGGGTCTGGGCAAACAACCCATTAATGGACCATTATTGAGCACGGGTCTCTCTTCATTATTGCGGAGGCCTAGAATCATTATTGCGGAGACCTACAGGCCTACAGCGTAGTAGGCGTCGTGGTCTAGTGAACCTTTATTACTGAGCAGTTACTACAACACCGACGGGACGGTTTCTTTTCAGTGTTACATCACAGTTGGATGGTACAGTTATCATCACCATCAGCTCGTCCTGCGTCCTCACCATAGAGAAAAGATTACGTCTTCACCTTGTACCATCAGTTTGTGCGAGCGCGCTCGGCGGGAATCGAACGGCTTGCGCAACGCGGCCGTACGGCGCCGCTGTTGCTATGGCGCCACAGACTATGCGGCGCGTACAGAGAGGACGTGTTGATGATGTAGGTGTAGTAGCGACAGGCTTTTTATTTTTGTTCTTAAGGCATGGTTTAACACGATGCAATTCAAACAAAAGTTCTTGTTAAAGTTGCTTTGTTAACTCACGTTATTCATGTTAGTAACTAGTTGTCGCATAGGTATAGGTATTATTTTTTATTTAGGTTTAGGTTTTGCATTTTTTTATTTTGTTCATTTTGAATTATGATTATCTTATTTGACGAGGATTTACCATTAAATAATATTAAATTTGTTGTCATTGGCAATACTGACTTTTTGTCGATTTTATACCAGCACAAAGTCCCAAACGTAGTGTATAAAACAGGTCTCATTATAATCACTTCTGAATAATATAATTAGATGCTGATAAAAGAATTACATGCGTATATTTTATTTTTATTTATAATTTCAGTGAGACAAAAAATGTGTTTTAAATGTCGGTAGGTACTGCAGGTATAAAACGTTCGCAAGCTACAAACGTTCTGCAGGCAACTCTGTGAGCGAGTCATCGACCTCCCCGAGGCTGGGTCGAACAGCTGAGCACACACACACCGCCGCACACACGGTTTGTTTGAGCGTGTTGAAACACGAACATTTGTATGTGAGCTTTGTTTTTCGGCTAACGAAACTTTCAAAATCTCTGTACACATGTGTACTTGTTATTAGCTAGGTACTGGTTATACTAGTAATGTTATGATAAGGATGTTTGCAACATCCGCACTCGGTTCCGCTTAGAGTGATGCAAAATAATTGTATTTTCTTATGTAAATAGCCGACGAACGAGTATATGCGATACCTGGTAATAAAATGATCACCGTCACTCGTAGATGTGAGTAACACCGGTAGTAAGAAAGGCTGTAGCAGTGCCTTTTAGACGGCAGGTGGGACAATGGTTACTTTGCCGGATCGCCATTTAAAAGGTTCTGAGTTCGATTTCCAGCAAGTATAAAATTTGAATGAAGGGTTTTCGGTCAGGATATACGTCCATGTTTTTATGTGCGTCCATAGCATCTACAACACGAAAGAGTCAAGTCATGAAATTAGTATCATGGGATTTTATATTAAAATTCTAAAGCGTCCATCGCCAAATAAACCAGGTAGGTATTTGAAAGGATGATTATGGTATAGAATTCTTTTTATTAATTGAGTCCGAGATAACTTTCGTTTAGCTGTAAGAATTGTACTCCTGGGACCATGGACCATGGCACCCAACAACTAATAGGTGGTATAAATGGTGATGTATCGTTAAACTCCAATAATATCGTGAGACAGTTGTAATTTTGCACCATCGAAGTGGTATTCTATTAGAAGACTCCGAGGTGGCATTCTAAATAAACGCAACGTGATTTGTCAGTGTTTTGAAATTTACAGAAAGAAATGCAAGGAAATATTGAAAAATATTCCAATGATAATGTTAACAGTGCTACAAGGAGTTTTAGGAGCCCACTGCTGGGCACAGGGCTTAGGCTTTTCTGATAATGGAGATAACTTGTGTAAAAGACGTAGCTAAAGATTTTTTTTTCATCACAGGTAGGTATTACAAAATTTCAATTGTAAGAGGTTCTCATGATCTTTGTATATTATTAGACGAAAACAGTGTCAGATTAAGTGCAATGTGATCCCGTACATGTTTAATATTGGTGCCTAGGAACGTAAAAGGAATTAAGTGCACGTAAGTTCTGTTATTAGTGCGCTGTCAAAAATTTCTCCCCATCACTCGCAGGATTGCTATGGTGACCCATAGGTCATTCATAAATCATAGGTGATTCATAAACCAAAAGTAAAAGTAAAGTGAGTAAGCACTATGGACTATTGAATCGATCTGAGTAAAAATCTAGCACGTCTCTTTTATTCCACGGATTTAACTGAGCCTGAAGCCACACTGAGACTTAAACTCATCAACATAGATTTAAACTCATTCAGATTTTGGCCTGCTCCCGCCCATAACAACTGTCAAAAGCGCAGGGCCGGCCACGACACCGTAACTGTAATATATTCAAATTGGTGAGCCAGTCGCCATTACCAGCCATTAGCATGTCAAATTGTTGTTTAGCATACAAATGAAAGTATTATAGCGCGTTTGATTCACTATGAATATTATTGTCGTGCCATTAATTGGACACTGCAGCTGCTGTTTAGCTATGGTTGTTTTGAAATTGAGTATTAAATTACTTTTTTACATCGTGTAATGTAAGTGCTTGACAACGATCCGATGTGATGGTAGGTGGCGATGAATTTCTTACCTAATATTGAGCGCACTAAATTAAAGCCCTGCAAGTGTTGAGGGCTTAAGTGACCCAGAGGAGATTGCTAATATGTTCATGGAACATTTTAAAGTAAAATCACCTCTTGGCCCTTCAACTGGAACGCTCGATGAGGGAACTTGTGACCACGGGGAGATGCCGTTGCTCAGGTTCACAGCTACTCAGGTGAGAAATATAATAAAATCTATGAGTAGGGGCAAATCCCCTGGTCACGATGGGCTCAGTATTGAGCATCTGCGGTATGCGGGGGAGCACATTCCGAGGGTCCTGTCTATGTTCTTTTCTATGTGCATCAGTCATTCTTACTTACCAACTGACCTGATGAAAACCATGGTAGTGCCCATAGTTAAGAACAGGACAGGAGATATCTCGGACAAGAGCAATTATCGCCCTATTTCCCTCGCGACTATAGTGGCTAAAGTGCTGGACGGTTTGCTTGATTCTTGCTTGCAGAAACATTTACATCTACATGATGCTCAGTTCGGGTTTCGGCCTGGATTATCTACCGAGAGCGCAATCGTGAGTGTCAAGCATGCCGTCCAGTACTACACGACACGTAGAACGCCGGTATACGCCTGTTTTCTTGACCTTTCCAGGGCCTTTGATCTCGTGTCGTATGATGTGCTCTGGGGAAAGATGGTGAGCAGGGGTGTACCGGTGGAGATGCTTAACATCTTTAAGTACTGGTATGGGAACCAATCCAATGTTGTGAAGTGGGCGAACAGTTTCTCCGAGGCATATGGGATGGAGTGCGGGGTGAGGCAGGGGGGGTTGACCTCACCCAAGCTCTTCAATCTATATGTAAATGACCTCTTGGTTGAGCTCAGCAGCATGCGTGTCGGTTGCAGCGTTGGGGGCGTATCTTTTAATAACATCAGTTACGCGGACGACATGGTGCTGCTGGGCCCGACTTCAAAAGCAATCGGAGAGCTGCTTGATGTGTGTGAGAACTACGCAGCAGCACATGGGCTCACATACAACGAGAAGAAAACGGTGTACATGGTGTTTAAGGCTGCCAATAAGCGTACCGACACTAACCCAGTGATTAAACTGAATGGGGTGGACCTCAAACGAGTGCACAAATTTAAATACCTCGGACACTTCCTTACTGACAGCCTTAAAGACGATGAAGACATAGAAAGGGAACGTAGGGCGCTGGCGATCCGAGGCAATATGCTGGTCCGCAGATTCGCTCGCTGTTCAGACCAGGTCAAAATAACGCTCTTCAAAGCGTATTGTCAGGGTCTGTACGCGGGCGGTCTGTGGATGAGGTACACCAAAAGATCGCTTAGCGCACTACGCGTGCAATATAATAATATTTTCAGGATGTTGTTGGGTCTTCCCCGTTTCTGTAGCGCATCGGCGATGTTCGCGCAGAACCACACGAATGGCTTCCGTGCCGTTCTGAGAAACAAGGTTGCATCGCTGATGAGAAGGATAAGGGGGAGTAACAACAGCATCCTGAAGATAGTGGCAGATGATCAGCATGCACCTGTACTGAGGCACTTTGTGCGGACCATGTCCGAAATAGACGTGGACCTCTCCGGGACTCAACACTGTCCGCACGGAGTGCCTCGCAGGTACATGATATATTAAATTTGGTGATTTTATTTTATTTTTATTTAATTTAATTTGTTGCTGATTTTATTGTACTTTAATTGAATTTAATTTATTAGTGATTTTATTGTGATTTTATTGTTTTTATTGAATTTAATTTATTATTGATTTTATTGTATTTTTTAATTGAATTTAATTTATGAAATTTAATTTAAACAAATGCGTGTACTAACATAGTTTTTAAGGAACTGTTACTAACAAATTATGGACTGTAGTTGCCCGATTAAATAAAGATTATTATTATTATTATTATTATTATAAATTAGATACAGGCTATTCAGTCTCCTCTTGAAAACTCCCATATCATACTTAGGCGGGTACACTGAAGCAGGCAAGCTTTTCCAGTCCTTCGTGGTACGCATAACGAATGACGAGGCAAATGGCGCTGTGGCCAACCGTGTCGTAAAACAAATGGCGTGGCTTCTGCTTGATGGTAGGGCCGAAATCCCAGTTGAGCAGCTACCACCATTTTCATTGAGTCAGCCACCAAAAGTATTGTCATGTTCCAGCTATTTGGTTGAGAGACAATCTCTCTGCCTCCGATACGAGGAGACTCAGGTTTGATGCCCCGACAGCACAGACATTTATACACCTGGTAAAATTGTTTGGAACTTGACTGGTTTTCGTGATAACTAGTGACCCCCGCTCCCTCCAACTAAACCGCTATTTACTTTATTTATGGCTCCTAATTACAGCTGCCAGTAACTTATTATTACCCAATATTTGTGACCAGCATTAGCCCTACTATAAAATAACTAGTAAATCCGCCCTCGCTTCGTTTCGGGAAACCAGCCCCTTCAAAAATCTTTATAAATTTTAACAAATTATGTTATTCCGATGTCTAAGCTATATTACTGCAAAGTTTCATGAAAATCCATTCAGTAGTTTTTGCGTGAAAGAGTAACAAACCCACACACACACTCACTCACTCACTCACATACATCCTTACAAACTTTCGCATTTATAATATTAGTAGGATAATAAAATGCACAAAACAGCAAGCCCAGATTAAACTTCGTCCATGTAAATCCACAACTTTATGGGGCTAATTTACAAACAGGTCAGACAGCTCCACTAGATCTGCTCGGCTCTCGGCCGCTGTAATTCAAACTTATTAGTGTGAATTGGCCGATTACGGGACCGGGGACCCCAGTGAGCACTTCACAGCTTTCAAAACGCAAACACGTTTGGTGCCGGCGCCGTAAAGGTGAAAGGTGGCGCGCGACCGGTTGACGTGGAACCGATGACACTTGTGTTCGCTTGAAACCTGCCCTGAAGCTTGGGGCTGGTTTCTGAACGTAATTCTTAGGCACTCACTCCAATTCCCGCGAACTCGCGAAAAAACAAGTGATGGTCGGACCGTCGCAAATGATTGTGTATGCAAAGTTTTGGACAATTTCGTGGTACTTCATGCTGCCAAAACTGTGACAATATTGCTGTACGCTTCTCAAAGTAGGTAATAAGAGGTTTCTATGTAATAGGAGGTTATCTATGTGTAGATTTGTTGTAGGTTTCAAAATGACTTTAGTGTTGAAGCACAACATAAGTATTAAATTAATCAGTGAAAACGACATTCAGATCCATTAAGCTGATTTTAAAATTAATAAACTTAATCCTAATCTCTTCAAGCATTATCAACACAATATGTATGTATTTTGTATGCCGGTATTAAGACTTATTTGCGTGAATTGTAGTCTTGGCTCCACGCAAAAAAGTGTTTTTATCAAATAGCTTCCATTTACCTACAGATATCAACCAGTTTCATCACACCTCTATTATCTGTACCTACTCATAGTTAGATACATATTGTTATACCAATTCAAAGCAGTTCACGCGGTGGAATACGATCCATGGTCACTAATTTCCAGCCAATATTGGTTTCCATCATTACTCACATGCGAGGCCACGAGTAAACACGAACACCGCAACGACCGTGGTATTGGGTGGGTAAAGAAATATGATAAACATTGGCCGAGCTGCAATATTGGTACATAATGGAAGTATTTATAGGTAGGTGGTAGGGCCTAGAGCTCACCCGGGGAAGTACCACCGCCCGCCACGGTACTTAGTACCATTCCTACCGTGTAAAAATTGTTTTAAGAACAATTGTGTTCCGGATAGGAAGGTGTGGAGCCGGTTACACTTTTTTAGAGGCGACCATCTCAGTCCTCAGGGGTAGCAACGCATCTGTGACCGAATTAAAACGAGACTCATTGAGTCTAGTTCTGGGTCGGTCACAGATGTCATGGGCGGCAGCGGAAGGTGGTTCTGCATGCTCGTTTGCTATCTTAATTCCATAAAAAAAAGTATTATTGTGTACTAGCTTCCGTCCGCAGGCTTCGTCCGCGTGGAATTAGTTTAAACTTCACCCCCCTATTTCACCCCCTTCGGGGTGGAATTTCCAAAAATCCTCTCTTATTGTTCCCCTAGACTTCCCAAGGAACATACATGCCAAATTTCAGCTAGTTTTGTTCAGTAGCTTCGGCTGTGCGTTGTCTGTCAGTCAATCACTCAGTAACGCAAGAGTTTTATATAATATAGATGCTTGAGTCGAGTACATGGATTTGACAATCCCCGCTAAAAGCGAGTTTATTACGAGTGCACACTGTTCAATTTAGATTGTAAGAAAAATTTACTTACGGCATTTCAACTTCTCGTCGTCAAGCTATAATGAACCTTAATTGCAGGGTCGTAAAGCTGGAATTTGTGTGGGTTGTCCTTAAAACGAATGCCATATCGGACGCAAGCGGAGTACAGTGGACTGCAAACGCTATCCATGGTAAATTTGAACTTGCCTAATGCGAATTGAAGAGACGAATTTGAGACCGTTATGAAGAACTCTCAGATGTCTAGGTTTCCTAGTTCCTTTACCAAAGCAAATGATAATAATATCTACATATTTTCCCATACAATATACGTACAATACCTACGTACTTAATTGTTGGTATATACCATTACACTTATAGTAAGTACATCATCGCGCCTCGCGTGGTAATTTGTGTGTAGGTGGTACACGTAGGGCTGTCAGAGTTCCAGGTTTGATTCGGAGTCTCCTGGCTGAAATAATGTTTATCCGGGCTACGAGTTTAACACCGATATATCCAGATGGAAGCGCTCATAGCCCGGCGGCTTGCGTCGATCCTAAGCGATCGACAAAGTTAAGCAACAGCGGGCGCGCTCGGTAGTCGGATGGGTGACCGCTAGTGGCAAAAATTCTTGAGCGCTTCCGTGCTTCGGAGGGCACGTAAAGCCGTCGGTCCCGGTTGTTATCGATTGATAGCAGTCATTAAGCCATGTCGGAGGCCTTCCGGCGGCTTGAAAACTTTCGACACGGGGTTGGCCACTAACCCCTCCACCAACCCGCATTGGAGCAGCGTGGTGGAGATGCTCTAGGCCTCTTCAGTAATGAGGAGAGACCCGTGCTCAGTAGTGGGCCATTAGTGGGTTGTAGCTTATATCCAGGTGATAAACCAAATATGCTGAACATGCCAACTAATATTTTAATTGCACCCTCTGCGGCCTTTGCTAACTGAAGGAACCATCCTAGTCTCAAGTTGTTTGTCCCGGATCGGTAACAGTACCTAGTCATGGGCGGCAAAGGAACGCATGCATGCATGCTCGTTTATAAGTTCTATAAGACCTTAAAAAGTGAAGTGGTAAAGAAAGTATTTTATAAAGAAAAATATGGTTCTAAAACCGAGACAGCAGTTTTGAATTTATTTGTTTATTTGGTTAAGTTTAATTGATATTACTAAACTTAGAATATTTATTTTGTTACGTAAACCAAAACAATATTTTGAAAACCTCGGTAGGCTCTTTCCGACAGTTGATAACCCTGGTACAGCAGCAATCGTTTTATTGAGCCGTCTTATTTATGGGTGAAAACGTCTAATTTTCCATTAACACCTACATAAGTAGGTCTATTTACATTAGTGGCGCTATTTAAAGTGAAGTCGTGGGAGGCTCGTCCAATATTTGAAGAGCTCTCGACCTCAAACTAAGCACGGATCGAGTACTAGGCAATTCCGCTTGAGTTCTAAGTTAAGACTGTAGGGCTCCCGTCCCGAGCGACTACCGGCGGCCGCTCTAGTGGATGCTGAGTCTAATATTAGACTGAGTCACTTTTATTTTTTTCTTTTGACTATGTCATAATAAGTTATAGTGTAAAAAAAATTAAGACGCTTGGTATAAAAACTATAAAATGAAGTGCATAACCTCTTGTGGATTAGGTCGGTGGTAGCTAACTTTGTAAATCCTTTCTTTGCTTAATTTTATCCTATTTAGATATCTACTTTATCAAACAAGTGTTGTTTACGAAGCTGACCGTTCGTCGTTTTAGAAAATTTAAAACGAGGGCTTGGTCAGAACCTCAGAACAGATTTGAATTTCACAGTTCAGACATTGAGGACTGGCAACTAGATAAATACTATATCAAGCACCGTTATCAAGAAGTGTGATTAACTTAAAAATTTGCGCACAGGACAAAGATAAGGTAATCGGATAGGAGATATGATTGGACTATCCTCAGGATTGGATTTACACGAAGGAACTCCTCAACGTTTAACGGTACAGTGACTACATTTATTGCTTTGCATTTATACCTCGGTTAGCTTTGTACTTCGTTTAGTTATTTAAACTGTTAATTATTGCTTATGTTATAGATTTAAATAAACCAGCATGAACACAATTCCTGCGCTGCCGCCAATGTCCACTGCGACCCACATAGAGGCTTAGTAGAGACAGGGACGGTTGTTAATACCTAATGCCCCAGTTAGTAATTTATTAACTGTTTTCTCGAATTAGATGGTTGCTTCTAAATATTATAGGTATCATATTACTATATACGTTAGAAATAGTACTAGGAACTAAATAGTGAAAAATATATGCATAGACATAATGTAAATACAACATGTAATCAAATTTGACACGGTGTAATTATGATCGATCATTTTTAAAATTTCCATATCAATAGAGTTGTTCTAAAGTTACAGCATCCAGTTTCGGGGCTAAATCCCCGCATTTCGTAACCCACTTGTTATAATTGCGGTTATTCAAAAATGAACTTTATCGCTAACAACCTAAAGCAGTTTACAACTGATCTGGATTAATGATTTAATTTGCATACATTATGATCATTATAAATGGTGCGATGTAAAAATTTATAGCACAATAAAGTTCGCAGTTGCTTCACTATGGAAGGTAGAGACCGATGGAAAATAAATCTATTAAGGTCGGTTTTATTGATTTTTTAAAATATTGGTTATCACTTTGGTAGGTACCTGGTTTCATCGACAGTGACACAAGGAAAACGAACTTGCTTCATTCATATCTATGTACAGACACGCGCAGACACGTCACGTGGCAGACAAAACATTCTCGTTGAAAACATTGAGGTGCTAGGTTATCTTAGTACATAGTATCTCAATGTTTTGTATCTATCTGTAACTATATATTTTAACCTTGTAAGAGAAATACAGATATATAAAAAAAATGGTTGAAAATGCTGCCGTGTGTGCGCTGCGCTGCGTTCTAAATTTGCGTAAGTGCATGAAAGAATATTATTGTGTCTGCCACGCCACGTGTCCGCCACGCACGATGTCTGCAGATATGAATGCAGCATCAATAGTCAACGCAAAAGACTTCTTCGGATATAGGTATATACTTCTTTGACAAAAGATGTACAAACTCACGACTTTCACTTGTTCTTTTCCTCGAGATTATTTAAGTGTGAAGTGAAGAAGTGAAGTTTGTAGGTATATTGTAAGCAAGTATACAATATATAAGTATTGTATATGAGTACATATGAATAAAGGATTTAGAATCTTAGTTTGCCAGATGAGATGGTACATTCGTGCATATATATCTATAGGTATACCTTACAAAGTTGAAGCGCTTATTGCTCGGCTGCGCAGTCGGATCGGCAACTTATTGGTGATTCTTTGTCTTGCCACTAAGAATACGTTGACAGCATTCCACAGTATGTTTATGAGTGAATGACATTTTTATTCAAACTAGTTTTTTACAAAAAAATTTCGAAAGTCAAACTACGCTTCAAAATTTTATTCTATAGGTATTTTTCATTCAGGTTTTTCTATTAAAGTTTGATAAAAAGAAGAATTCTTACATAGAATATTTGTTTTATTATTATTTTTGTAGAAAAATCCAAAAGACAAATGTTGGGCATAACGCCAAAACTCTGGGCATGTCCAGACAAATCGGAATATATGGTACCTCTAGTAGTATACGGATGTAGTACATGTTACAAAGGGAGTGTGGCGCCGCACACACAAACATAACACTCCATCGACCACGAATAGACGACCTTCGATCATTTTGAATTTTTATCGATACCTCACCTCGGCCCTGTTTATACCATGTATATTTGACAGCTCACGTGGATAACCTTTATCGTGTAGATAGATCGAGCAACGACAACTCTACATTTTTAATGTAAATATCCGACACAGAGGCATACGAACCCCCCATGGTAAGGCGTCGCCTTCGACTTAGGATGTCAGCGACTCGTGATGCCGTCACTGATGCCTCTTCAGCTAAGAAAGAATAGGAGAGGGCAGAAAAAGTGGCTTCAACCTATTAATGGCCCACTACTGAGCACGGGTCTCTCCTCATATTGATGAGGCCTAGAGCATACTCCAAACACGTTTGCTGCAGGGCGAATTAGGGGAAGACTTGGCGACGAACCCAAGTATCAGAAGTTATCATGGCGCCCAAAGGCCTTCGATATAGCATCGACTGGTTTTCATTGACAACAACCGGGATGGACGGCTTTACGAGCTGAAGCACAGAAGCGCTGAATTTTGTAAGTAACTTAGGTTCGACCGAAGTCGTCGGGCTGTTATCGTGCAAAGAAAAAGGTGTTACAGTTTCGTCTATCCTTGGGTTCAATCCTTGCATACAAAGAACGATGCAACCGAGTCTATTTCATAGCTCAGAAGACATTAATTCCAACATTATTCGTCCATGTTAAAAGGGATCATTACCTTCCTGACTATTCGTGTAAAATTTCACCATGAAAGATTTTAAGTAGGTACTTCTGTATGTTTGGAAACCTTTCCTATCTGGGATTGAAACAAGGTACTGGGTTCGCATTGAAACATGTTCATCCTATCCTATTAATATTATAAATGTGAAAGTTTGTGTATTTGTTTGTTTGTTTGTTACTCCTTCACGCAAAAACTACTGAACCGATTTTCATGAAATTTGGCACACACATAGAGGGCAACTTAGATTAACATATAGGATATTTTTTATCCCAGAAATCCCGCGGGATCGGAATTTACGCGGGAAAACCTTCTTCACGCAAAAACTACTGAACCGATTTTCATGAAATTTGGCACACACATAGAGGGCAACTTAGATTAACATATAGGATATTTTTTATCCCAGAAATCCCGCGGGATCGGAATTTACGCGGGAAAACCTTCTTCGCGTATGGGGTACTGAACCGATTTTCATGAAATTTGGCACACACATAGAGGGCAACTTAGATTAACATATAGGATATTTTTTATCCCAGAAATCCCGCGGGATCGGAATTTACGCGGGAAAACCTTCTTCGCGTATGGGGTATAAATAGCTTCTAAATATAAAACTAACAAGTCTGTCTTCCCGGAAATCCCGCGGGATCTGGAGTTACGTGGAATAAACTCCTGCGCGTAGTTGCGGGCTTAAATTTTTATGCGACCTTTACTAGGAGATTGAGGAAGTTTTGAAGCAACATATAGGGTACTGTTTATCCCTGAATTCCCGCGGGATTAGGATTCACGCGGTAAAAACTCATACCCGGGAATGAGGTCGTGGGTTCAGATGTTTATGGGACTTTCAGTGGGAGGTAGAGGAGGTTATGGAGCATTATATAAGCTACTTTTTGTTCCTGACTTCCCGCGGATGAAGTCGCGTGCTCATTAATATCTATATATCGGGATATCTATACATAATATATCGGGAATCGAACCGGCTTTTTTTCTCATGATCAACTTTATGTTTCTTTTTCGAGGGTCAGCATCGCTTTAGCTGGTCTTTATGTTTTGGCACCCGAATGAAAAACTACCAATGTAGTTTAAAAAATTTAAAAATATAATAGTTTGGAATGAAAAAACCCCGACGTTTATATCTTAAAGTCTTTTTATCGATTTTCTTAAGATCTACATAACGGATTTTTGTACGGTATGATGTACGGTATGACTAAAACGTAGTAAAAAATCAACTGTTCATAAGATGTGTGGAGTGTGTCTTAATATGTGTGGGGTCGGGATTAACGCAGGAATAACTTTGTGACACACTGAATTCCACGCGGGCGGAGCCGCGGGCAACAGCTAGTTTAAAATATAACTCCATGTAATATTGTTTATATTAATTGGGTAAAGTATATAAATATATGACGTGTAAACAATGGTAAAATAAAATAAAGTGCGTGTTTAAGTGTATTAATTAAACCAATATGAATAAATGATTTTGAATTTATGTGTTTTATACCTTTACTTTAGTAATTAATTAAGTAATATGAGTGAAAATTCCATTCCAAAAAGCATACCTAACATAATTTAATAACCCTTGGCCCTTTTACGGAAAACCCTTTCGGCCGCTGACAACTTTGAAATTTTAATTATATTTATCTTTCATTTTATTGTTCGTTCAATGGCACTCCGGAGACCAATGAAGCACGTGGCTCGAGGTCTCCGTCGGTCTCGGGCGGTCTCGGCCAGGCTCGGCCAGTCTCGGCCGGTCTCAGGCTCGCAAGGCTGTGGTCTGTTGACTGACCTCAAAGCTGCTTACTTTATGCTGTAATTTGTTTATGGACAAAGTTTGTTCAATGACTGATGGTCATGGGTGTAAATATGATATTTGCTGAATAAAAATAATAATTACTGAGTTTGCTGAGTAAATGGAGCGTTTGTGACGACCCGTGTGGCGTAACGGGTACCATGCCGCTCTGAGGGCCCTGGGTTTGATTTCTATTCTTTTATTTTTAGTTTGTATACTTAGTTTATTTTTGTTCTCGTCTGAGGACTTGAATATCAGTAGATTCTTTTCTTCATTTTTTTTTCTTGGCCGGCAAAGATTCGTTGATGCCTTTGGGGTCGCTAGTGGGTGACGGTGGCCGCTCGTCATCAAGCACAGAGTACTTTATAATATACTTACGGAAATCATCAAGTGCCTAGTCTGCTCGTTTATTTGCTATTAATATGAAATATTAGCATTATGATTTATTTCTATCAATTAAACTCAACTGACTCGTCACGACAGAATATCAGTCCAACATTCTTGTATTAGAATCCATTAGTTTGTTATTTTTGTAGCATTCCATTGTCATTCCTTGCCGAAGAATGGCGGAAATGAAAATATTTAAAAATATCCAAACCTTTTAATACGAGTCTATTTGAAACAAACATTCAGTGGCTCACAAAATTGTTATCGATAGCAGTTTATAATATTGTAGGACGGAGCGAGATCGAGCACGCTGCCTTCTTGAAATAGAATAAATTGTTTATTGTAATAATTTTGTTCGCTCAAGGCCTTCAGACCTTCGCGAGAATATCGTCTTGGGCTCTCACAATTTAATCATTGCCTTAAATAGCGCAACGAAAACAGCAGCTTTGGCTTTAGGCTTGTTGTAGTAATGCGAGATATGCTAAAGTATTTTTTGTTATCTATATTTATAAAGCTGCCGATACTAGGTTTACAATGCTTATCTAAAGATAGCATATAAGTGTGCAAGCCCTATTATAACGAATTTTTATTATTATTTATGTTATTTAGAAAAAATATAAAAATCTATAAATTTCCTCATAATGTACGCAATCTACACAAAAAATAAAGCGATAATGGGTCGAAAGTGGTAAAACTATATCATATCGTCACAGCTTACGTTTTTCTAGGAGTCAAGGTTCTGTAATCTGTTACGAAATTTTAACCTTAATTAAGTAAATAATGTTTCCTATGTATTAGTATCGTGACATACACGTTGTTGGTAATGTTTTTCCGGAAGGTTCTACTGTAGGTACGTACTAGGTATTATTGGTTTAAGTTAATTTCGAACTTGAGTTCGAAATCGAACGTTCTTCGAATGCAAATCGTAGTCCAGCTGAGCTATTCTGTAAGGTGTAAGGATATCTTTGACATCTCGATAGCTGAATCCGCGGTGAGATTTTAATTTTGCCGTACATCGCGCGTTCTGTTAAAATTAAAACCGACGGCAGCGCCAATCAAGCTCGCAGTTGAAATGACAGAACTCACCTCAGTGAGCTTCGATATTGAAATTGTTTCTTACAGAATAGCCTTGCAGTAGTCCGTTTCTAGTGTACGAGTAGAACTGAGAGAGAACAGACAGAAGAAACAAAAAAATACACAGTACAAATAAAACAGTAGCATAAACTAACGATTTGAAGGATCCTTCATCATAATTAATTCTGCTGTCGTTTTTTTCATCTACGTTAACGAGCCTGCTGATAAACACATTACAGAATGTTTCAAACTTAAAGAAGATAAATATTTATTACAATTTAAAGCGACAGCTTTATTACTTATTGGTGATAAATTATAGAAGGTACGAATTAATGCGATAGGATATAAATTACTGTATGTTTGGTAATATTAAGAACTAGCGAACCGCCCTCGCTTCGCTTCGGGACCCGTAAGTATCAGCCGCGTAGGTCCTGCTCCCGTAAGAATTTTAGGATAAACTGCCGATCCCGCGGGATTTTCGGAAAGACAGACTTGTTACTTTTATATTAATATGTTTGTTATGAAGCTATACCCATTCTCGTAGAAGTTTTTTCCGCATAAAATTGGATCCCGCGGGATTTCCGGGATAAAAAGTGTCCTATGTGTTATTCTGGGTTATAAACTATCCGTGTAGGTAACAAATCCATTGATCCGTTTTTGCGTGATTGAGGACCAAACATACAAATTTTCACGTTTATAATATTAGTAGGATGCCACAGAATTCGCATTGTGTGTGCGAGTATTTTTGGCGCGTGAAAATGTTTAATGAATTTTTTGACAACTTCTACAGAGCAGTTGAGTGGATCCCGCGGGAAGTCCGGAACAAAAATTAGCCTATATAATGCTCCATAACCTCCTCTACCTTCCACTGAAAGTCCCATAAACATCTGAACCCGCGACCTCGTTCCCAAATATGAGTTTTTCCCACATGAATAAGGATTCCACGGAATTCCGGGATAATAAGTAACCTTCTCTATCTCTCAGTGAAAGTCTCACAAAAATCTAAGCCCGCAACAAAAATGACAAAACTGTCAACTCGAATAAACACTGCACCTCTAATTGTACCAACTTTATCCCCATTTTGCACCCTTTGCTGGCAATATTTTAAATACCTACTGATTTTACATTGAAAATTACTTATTTAACTATAATAATTTTTAAACATGGGGTTAAAATCATTTTCAGTTTAGTCAGAAAGTTACCTTAAAAAATTACAAATTTCCGCATTCATTTGTTTTTTTCTTTTCCTTACAAAATATGGAAAAACTGAGAAACACGTATTCTATTAATTTAAGTGATAACCCTTTGTTGCAAATTTGAAGTAAATCGGACGACGTTATAAAAAATTTCCATACAAACTTTAGTCACCTATCCCTAGGGAACCTTAATATTATTCGACAAAAAAAGTAGCCTATAATAGACACCAGTATATAGGTAATAACTTTACTAAGTTTCAATGAAATCTGTCCAGTGGTTTACGCGTGATGATCGGTCAGACAGACAGACAGACAGACAGACAATAAATAAAAAAAATATATTTTTGAGTTCTATCTCGATTTGTAAGTGCCCCTTAGTCGAAATTTCACAAAAATATTCAATGTACAGAACACGTGGTCCTACAGTTTTATTATAGTATAGATAGGTATGATATTTTAAGATTGGGGATGACGAAATACACGATCGGAGATAAAATTCAAGTTATATTTTTTTAAATCCAAGTTGAACATTTTTAGAGTTAAGAGTTCACACTAATATTTTCACGGGATAGAGTGCCATACAAACTTAGATCCAAGAACTCATTATTCTTTTTACTTTGCTGAGAATCGAATCCAGGTCTTTTCGAATGGTGGTCTGGCAAAAATACCATTGTGCCTTTAGAGCCATTAAACGTCTTTTTAATAAACAACTGACGACTCTACAACATAGTAGTGACTCTGTTTATCAACGTGAAATCGCTGGTGTGACCTTTAGGTTTGTTTTCGTGTCGAAGGCATGACGCATGAAACCCTAACGCAAGGGTATTATTAAACAAGTGTTAATTAATGTTATCAAGCGTTACAGCAAATACGTATAGGTGGTAGGGCCTAGAGCTCACCCGGGGAAGTACCACCGCCCGCCACGGTACTTAGTACCATTCCTACCGTGTAATAATTGTTTTAAGAACAATTGTGTTGCGGATAGGGAGGTGTGGAGCCGGTTACACTTTTTTAGAGGCGACCATCTCAGTCCTCAGGGGTAGCAACGCATTTGTGACCGAATTAGAACGAGACTCATTGAGCCTAGTTCTGGGTCGGTCACAGTTGTCATGGGCGGCAGCGGAAGGTGGTGCTGCCTGCTCGTTTGCTATCTTAACTCCATAAAAAAATGATGCCTTGTTTTGGGCCGAAACACGTGCTGTTAACATTTAAACTTATCCGCATCGGTGCAACCTGCCGGAGGAAGCTGCACCACTAATTTGTGACACCCTCGACACTAAAAACTTGAAGAACCATAAACTCGTATCTGCACGAAGTGTACTTTACAAAGGGGAAGTTCAACCGAGCCCCTAGTGAAATTTTTGGCGTGTCTTTAATTACTGGAATATGCTAAGCAGGACTCGCTTCCTCTTAGATAAAATCTGCCTGACGCGAACAAATAAAAATAAAACGAGGGTCGACTTCTTGCGTCGCTTAGGGATCCGTAGGGTACTCCGGAAACCTTTCGAAACCTCCGAAAATCTGTAACTGTCAGTAGAATAAGAAGGTCCTAGGGAGTTTTTGCCGCTTCTTCTTCCAAAATTACTCACCGTTCGCCATAGAGTTATTGTTAAATCGATGGCGTATAGTTTGACTTCCGAAAAGTGTTTTTAAAAAACCTACTTCGGGTGATTATTTCATTCATTTATTTATACCAGGAGGTTGTAAACTTCACTGATAGCGGAATTCCGAAAAAATCCTCAATTCTGATCAATACCACTTTAAACAGTTGTGTAATGCCAGTTGAACCTGAAGCTTTTTTTCATGTAAATAACCAACAAACAAGCTGACAAGCTACATATTTAGTGGTCGCCGTCGTCACACATCCACATTGAAGCGATGTGGTGGATGTGGCCTCCTAAGCTATGAATGGAGACCCGTTTTAACCTGTTTATCATTGATGAATTACTGTCAATGTAATTTTAAAATAATTATATAGTACGGAACCCAAAACTACAAGTCAAGACTGAGGAGAGATTTTATGAAGAACTTCTGTAGAATCAAGAAGCTCGGAACTTGACGACGTCAGCTGTGACATTCTCTTCAACTCATTTAATGTTTTTCTTGAGAAATCCCTTCGATTGTAAAATTTACCATAAATCAACAGTTTTTATGGCTCGGAAAATTGTTGTGAGTAGGTTCTTCAGTGGGGAAGGGAGTAATGAGTTTTAGGAACAGATACATATTATTTAAAATGCTAATGAGCAGTTTAAGGGTGCGGTTCCACTGAGGCGGAGCGGAGCGGAGCTGTGCGCGATTCACCAATCACATGGCTTGAAATCCAGCTCATTGCGCCTCGTGTGATTTTCAAGGCATGTGATTGGTGAATCGCGCACTGCTCCGCTCCGCTCCGCCTCAGTGGAACCGCACCCTAAGAGTTGCTGCATTTTTCTTTACTATAATACTTATGTCTGAAAATCTGCACTTGGCTAGTGAGGTAGGCATTACCTTCTCAAGTTCATCAGTAGGATAGTTATGAGTAAAGAAGTAAATATATGAGGTCTGAGCACCTGAAATTTTTCATGGCTTAATCCGGATCCACATTGAGCACAGGTTGATATAAATCTTAGTATTTACGCACGTATTTAGTTATTTACGCACGTATACTTATAGTACGCTTTACACTGCGTAGGTACCTACATGATACACAATGAAATGAAATGAAATGAAATGAAATGATTTACAATAGAGGTACAATAGAGGTACGGTATCATGAAGATTTTTATTATATATCGAAGTGTATAATTATATCAAATACATATCGTATTATAGTAAAAAATGTGTATTATCCGCGATGATACAAGTTTAAAACCTTGTTTAAATACACTCTGACGGACGGTACCGTCGTCAAACCAAGGTTATATGGAGATATTTTTTTTTTTTTTTTTATAGCCTGAAGGGCTGACGAAAAAGCGGACGAGCCACCTGATGGTAAGTGGTCATCGTCGCCTATGGACACCTGCAACACCAGGGGAGTCACCTGTGCAACGCCGGCCCGGAAGGAGAGCTCTTTTTACACCTTTCTTGAAGAACCCCATGTCATAGCGCTCCGGGAATACCTCAGAAGGAAGCTCATTCCACAGCTTGCAAGTACGCGGTAGAAATGATCGTGAAAATCGAACTGTAGTCGTTCGCCACGGATCCAGGCGATGTGGATGAAACTTCAATCTTCGGCGAGTGGTGTAATGATGGAAGGGTGACGTTGGCACCAAATCGAACAATTCCTCGGAGCACTCACCGTTGTAAAGTCGGTAGAACACACAGAGACATCCTATATCTCTTTTAAGGCTTAGGTGTTCTAACCTGTTAGTGACTCGTGGGTCGTTAACAATTCGAACAGCGCGCTTTTGTACGGCGTCAAATGAACTAAGCTGGTATTGTGGAGCCCCTGCCCAGAGGTGAGAACAGTACTCCATGTGAGGCCTGACTTGAGCTTTATAAAGCATCAGTAGGTTCCTCGCATTGAAGTACTGTTTCGCCCGGTTCAGGACGCCAAGCTTAAGATATTATGAGATAGATAGATTTTCCTTGGTCCAAATATATTATTATAATCAGGGATGTTATGGATATCCGTAACCGAAACCGAAACTATCGGATATCCGAAATAAAAATATATCCGTAACCGTAACCGTATCCGCTAAAAAAGTTTCGGATAATTTCGGATAAGGGCGGAGTCTAAAAATAAACACGTTACGACAGGTTTATGTTTCACCACTCACGCGCCATGTAAATATTGCATATTTGTTTGTTATTTTTAGTCGTAATGAGTCAGATCAATATTTTTTGTTATCACCCTATCTAAAAAGTAGGTAGGTAGGTCTCATTAACAGAGATGCTCGCATTGCCTCATGGGAATACTAGTTCCCCATGCCCAGACACCTAAATAATAATAATATTAGAAACCGCATTAACAACCTAGTCAATTCATTAGTTAATATTCCGTATTTCACCAATAAAGTGAAGGAAAAGTTTTGTAGTGCGTACTAAATTAAGTTATAATTAAGGGCAAAATTCGTCCAAAATCAAGTTTAATGTGGACATTTTTTGATCATGAACATGATAAACTTCTTATTATGAAAAGCATTGTAATTTCAAGTGTCCCAATAATTCTCAGTTTCCCCTATCTGACTTATTCATTGTATTACCAAATGATAACCCAGACTTGATAGTAAACATAATCAAATTATTAAATACTTTAATGTAATATCCGTAACCGAAACTATCCGAAACTTACGGATAATCCGAAATAATTAATATCCGTAACCGAATCCGAAACCGATATAATTTTATTCCTATATCCGTATCCGTATCCAGATCCGAAACTCCACATCCGTAACATCCCTAATTATAATGTGAGTGCGATCAATAACTGCTGTAATTCCTTCGCTTTCACTCGATATATCTTTCGAGTGGGCTTCCAAATAAAACAGGTATGAATATTAAAATTCTAGATCACGGATTCTTAGACGATTCGCTGTTTGATTATAGATGTTTATTACGAGATGTACTGGACTTATAGGTAGCGGTGTAGAGTAGTTAGAGGGTAGAAAAGGCATTTTTTGGTTGTGGAAGGTAGAGTCAGTTAATAGTTGATGGCAAAAATTGCAATTTCTACATCAGTGACTTACAACATAATGAAAACTTAATGTCTTAGGTAAACATAAGTCACAAAATTTTATTAGAGATAAGATAAACATTTCAACAAAATTTTTGTATTTAATGTTCAGTAATATCCAACTGTTATTTATATTATGTATAATTCAAGTGTTTTTATTAATTATTCATCATAATATATGGTAATTGTTTATTATCACTCAGTTTGGTTGATAAAAAATGCCCCTTATATCTCGAACCTTTACGGAATACCAACCAAAGGCAACATATAAATCATAACTTCCCGTTATATTTCACGCGTATAGTGATAGAATAGTGTTTTCCCCCGCACTCTCTGTATCAAAGATACTCTGCGTACCCTACTCTCTGCTCCGATTTAATTCTCTGCGGCAAGTAGGTCGATTGTACACCCACGCCTATAAATTATCACCCGAATTATCTTTTGCCCCACTTGGACACACATTGAGGAAACGCCAGGGAACGCTGAAAGAAATGTAAAATTTTCAGATTATAAATTTAGAGGCTACGGTAAGCTTCAAGGCTGCTTTCAGTTGTATTTAGATCGTTTGAAAGCGTAGGAGGCTACAACGTTTGATTGTGCAAGATTTTGCAACTTACAATTTTATTATCGTGGACTCGTAATAATATTATGTACTAGGTATTTTTCAGCTTTTATAAGATCGTGAATAAATGCTTTACATAAGAATATATAAACTAGTTGTTTAAAAACTACATTATAGTAGTCTAGAATCCTACGACTAGCATGTCGTTTAGGGTAGATACCTACGAGTGTTAGCGGCTCAGAGTAATGATGAGGTTAGCGGTGACAAAATGCCACCCTGTTGAACTCAGCGTTATGTTATTCATTTGTTTTATACAGTATTTTCAAGGAAGTCATTGGAGTCCGGACGATAGTAATAAATATTAAAATAATTAGCAACCCATATAGCGCAATACTAACGTTCATAGAATGGGTCTTGGCATCCTAGTATAGTAAGGAGGCTTTGAATAATGAGTGTAAATTTTCTGTTCAGATTCAAGGATTTTATTCTTGTCCACGTATGTTGTGTCACCAACGGATGAATCTACTACACGGGAAATTCTAATATGAGGTTCTGATTGTGTAGCATTGTTTATTTACTAATACAACATAAATTATACGTTAAAGTCAAAATACTGAAAATTACACACTAATAAAGTATGTCTATGCTAATAAATACATTTTACGACTTTGCTAGTAATAATAAAACAACGTAAAAAAAACAACGAACAGATAACCTACATATTGATAATCCCTGAGACATCAAATCTATTATTTATCTGTGGTCTAGATAATGAAATAGACACAATGTTTCATTTTATATTTAAAGATATGATAATATAATATTTGACTGTATGCTGAAGAGACTTCATATCTCATTTGATGAAAAATCACGATTAGGTTCCATGTTCCGTTCTCTTGGTCTGAATTGATGACAACAAGTAAGTATGTCAACATTATGCTAATTTTGGTACTAAGATAATATAATAATAATAATAATAAATAATAAACGCTTCACACTCAAAGCCCCACACTAGGATTCCCTGTGTCGTGGGTACCTTGGACAACACACAAGACAAGGACACACACCCAGACCGAGAACGGAAATTTAAACTTATCATTCAAATTGTCGCCTCGCTGGGAATCGAACCCAGGACCCTCGGAACAGCGATCGGCGTGTTAACCATTGCGCCATTCGGGTCGTAAGGGTCGAAGATTTTCTTTGGGTTCTTAAATCTTGCATCCACTTACTTTTTTATAGGTGACCATCTCTGTCCTCAAGGGTTGCAACTTATCTGTGACCGAATTAAATGAGACTTTTCCTAACGTAGGTACCTAACCTCAGTAGGTTACTGCGTGTCAAATGGCTATTCTATTACTAACGATCACTCATAGGGCTAACTGTCACTAATAGTGCCTGTCCAAGTCCTCACATTTATTAACATACTAATGTTCTGACACCATCTACTAACTACACTAACCAACCTAGCGCAGGACTCAAATTGAGTCCTGCGCTAGGTTGGTCACAATTGTCGTGGGCGGCAACGGAAGGTCTGTGCTGCATGCTCCTTTGCTACCTTAATTCCATAAAGAAACATTTCTGATTGGTAGTATTAAATATGTCCCCTTTTATCCAAACTCCAGTTCTCTCGTAAATATAGATGGGTGAAAATCATTATTACACATTCCAATTTTTATCTCAAAAGGCAGTCACTGGGGCATTTCCGAGGCTACAGATGAAGTTGTAATCTACAGATTATACCTAATAATTCTCGCCTGTACTCCCAGCTGAACAAACACGGAAATGATGCAATATGACGTCCAGGGATGTGGACGACCTCGTGCCTCGCCGTCACCCATTATATTTGATTGCGACAATCCGTTCTTGTTATGCGATCAGGAATTCAAGAATTTTCGGGTATTTTTGTGATTGAGGTCTAGGCTGACGTAATACGACGTGAGTGCGTGTAATGTTGTGTACATAATATATGTATGTATGTTTGTCGTTTTGTTTGATATTTAGATACTTTCTTTTAACATCTGGCATTAATCCAATTTTTTTTATAGAATTAAGGTAGCAAACGAGCATGGAGCATTATCTGACCTAGGACAAGACTCAAGAGTTTTGTTGTAATTCGGTAACAGATGCGTTGCTACTCATCATTACTGATATTGTCGTCTCTAAAAAAGTGTAACCGGCTCCACACCTTTCTATCCTATCTACTTACATATCTGTTTACTTCGCATTATTGTATTTGTCACTGTTGTTGTCAATTTAAAATACATTATTCAAGGCTGAAGCGCGTTAGCGACGCTGGTACACTTGGCAAAACAAGCGATAATTGCAAAAACTTAAACACGTTTAGAAACAATATTCATTTATTTACAAAGTGGCCATGGATTAAAATAAATCTATTTTTCTTACATTTGATGCATTTTATTGAATTTGATTATATTCCCATCGTTAAAGGATGCTTTTTTTAATTTATGTTGAGCGCTTTCTCCAAGAGCTAAATGGAATTGCGATTTTCCTTTTTAGAAAGCATGAAAATGAATGTAAATAAGACATTAACATTATGCATAATATATAGTTTTGATTTAATTCGGAGATTTCCAATGGTTAGGTAGGTACGTTAGAAGTAGGCTAGTAATTAACTTTATTATTTAGTTAGTAGTAGTAATTAACTAGGTACCTACTTTACTAAAAACGGATGGGTGACCGCTAGTGGCAAAAATTTATTGAGCGCTTCCGTGCTTCAGAGGGCACGTAAAGCCGTCGGTCCCGGTTGTTATCGATTGATAGCAGTCGTTAAGCCATGTCGGAGGCCTTCGGGCGGCTTGAAAACTTTCAACACTGGGTTGGCCACTAACCCCTCCACCAATCCGCACTGGAGCAGCGTGGTGGAGTATGCTCTAGGCCTCCTCAGTAATGAGGAGAGACCCGTGCTCAGTAGTGGGCCATTAGTGGGTTGTAGCTTAGCTTTTTTAGCTTTTTTACTAAAAACGTTGATGTGCTTCGAAGGCCACGTTGACTACATAGTTTGTCTTAGTTATTTACATCGCAATAATCATCATAGTCAGTATCTAAGTCTATTTTCATATTTTTACAAAACAGTCAACAAGCCACCCGATAAGTGGTCATCGTCACGGGTGGAGGTCGTGGACATAGCACTATATCTAACTCGCCGAGGAATTGCCAATCCCCGCTAAACACAACTTTATTACATGTGCTCACAGTCCAATTTAGCTTGTAAGCAAAATTTACTTGAGGTGTTTTAAATTCTCGCCGCCAAGCTACAATGAACCTTACTCACTCAACGAATTCCATATAATGTTGCTGCAGGCCAAGGGACTATAGGTAAGCTCGAATACAGCAAGAAGTTATAAGCTCTAAATTCCCGCCTAGTCGAAATACCTACTACGACAAGAAAAAGAGTGGTATCTAGCCAAAGTAATAAGTACTAGTAGATAATCATATTAATTACGTAACCATTATATTGGCAATATTGCCCCAAGGGAAGAATTACCACCAAGCAGAGTGATGGATTTATGAGACACTTTTTACGACTGCTTCCTGGTCTAAATGAATGATTTTTTATTCAATTTGATTTTTATAAAAAAAGTTAAACTACGGCATCGCTTCAACAACAACAACAACATACGGCAAAACGTTTTTCCTAGGAATTGAGTATACCGGAGATGAGTACGTGAGACGTGTACCTACGTGTACCTATGTACGTCAGTGAAGATGGAGTATGAGAACGTGAAAATTTCATGGAATGGGAGTCATTATTCTATGCCACCCAATACTAAAGAGTCTGAAAAGCCTGAAAGCAGCATGATTTTAATCTCTGTTCAGGACTTATGACTCAAGTTGTGATTGGCAGACAGCGGTGCTCAACCGTGAGTACTCGTTATTTGGTCCAGACAGAAAGCAGGTCGCGCCCAGTAAATCACGTTTAAAGTTTTAATATTTCATTAATAAAGCGGCCAATCGTACGGCCATCGAATAATTTCTTGTTTGTGCGATCGCGGTAATATCCGGCGCCGTTATTATTAGACGCTTAGACCACGTCACGGATAGAAATGGCACAATTCTAGTAGTTGCGCAATTTATTTTGGCAAAAAACTTATTTTTTTTGTTATTTTTCAGCCCAATTTGTTTCTATGTTGAGTATCTCGACGAGAAAACGACATAACGTGTTTTTAATGCTTCAGACTTAAAAAATAAAATATCTGACTCAGCCGGGAATCGAGACTGAGATCCCTTGCTTCAAAGGTAGGGCTAGACCTAGACTATACCTGATTGGTAGTAATGAAACCATAATAATCTTAAAATAACATAATTTCTACGCATAATTATCAGAGAACCGTGCAATTTCATGAAATTTACACGTAATTCATTAACTGACAGAAAACAACATACATATTATCCAAAGCAGTAATAGTAATGATATTTACTATGTGATACTTGAACATTACAATCTAGCATTATAGCTTCATATTTTTGTTAATTAATGAACTGTAACAACGAAAGAAGAGGTAAGTACATCTATAAATTCAATACTCTGTGGCAATCTACATTCACACAAACACTCCTCTTCCTGTTTTTCGCGCTTAATTTATTGTCGCTACTAAAATATATGAGAACTTCTCATATATCATATCTCTTTCTTTATTAATTTTGCGTGGGAATTGATTTATTAAACATAGGAACATTTAGTTGGGCTGTGATTAGGTCGGCGAGGCTTCGGGTTGGCAACCGTTTTGTACTTCGGTTTGTTAAACACCTCACCAGCACGAGTTGTATCAAATCAACTCGAAATAGACTTCAACTCAAAGAACACATAAAAATATGAAATTTATGTCGTAATTATTATACCTTCATACGTTACGGTACAGTCTTGAATTATTACCTATTTGAAAGCCCTTGTGTCCTACCAGGCGATTCTTCAAACTTTCTCATGGAGAATATATACAGTCTGATTCTCAAGACTTTCTTTGGTACTTTCAAGTCAACTGTGGAATGAGTTTCCTTCTGAGGTGTTTCCGAGCGTAATGAATTGGGCTTTTCACGAAAATTGTAAAATGAATTCTCATTCTCTTTGCACTGTTGACTCCTATGGTGTTACTCGTGTCGATTGGTGACGATGACCACTTATCATCAGGTGGCTTATCTTCTCTTTCACCAGCCCTTTAGGCTAAAAAAACAACGAAATCATTAACATTTTTTTTTTAATGGAATTAAGATAGCAAACGAGCATGCAGTACCCCCCTTCCCCTGCCGCCTATAACAACTGTGACCGACCTAGAACTAGACTCAAAGGGACTAGGATGGTTAGTCCAGTTAGTAGATGGTGTTAGAATATTAGTTGGTTAGTTTGTTAATAAGTGCGAGGACAGGGTATGTTAGTGATAATTAGTCCTGTTAGTTAATGTGAGTAATAGTCCAGTTAGTTATTGTTAGTATGAGTCTTGTTCCAATTCGGTCACAGATGCGTTGCTACCCCTGAGGTCTGAGATGGTCGCCTCTAAAAAAGTGAAACCGGCTCCACAAACCTTCCTATCCGGAACACAATTGCTCTTAAAACAATTATTATGACGGTAGGAATGGTACTGAGTACCTTGGCGGGCGGTGGTACTACCCCGGGCGAACTCTAGGCTCTACCACCTGAAATTTGATCCGCCTGAATTACGTCAAACGTACACCGTTACGTCAAACGTACACGTTACCTACATTGATGCTACACACGCATTTCAATGTATCTTTCTCTAAAAAAACGTTTTAATTAGAATCTGAGAATAACACGGTTTATTGCAGACGTATTTAGCGCGATAATAAAAACTTATGAATCGGTATGTGGTGCAATTAGCCGCCCCTGCCTGGTCACGCCTCCAACAAATTGCAATCACTCGTCGTTGCGTTAATTACCGCAGTTGTAGAAAAACTGCGCGATCTGGTGAATATTCCGCCGAACGCCGCGCCGTACAACGTGCTAAGTGATTATAGTAAATCAGCCGGTGCGCGAATACGTCTTTGTATTCGTTTCGTAGGGTTGAGAACCAATGTGTTTAAAAAATTCTCGTTTTTTGTCCTTATATTTTTTTAATAAAATTACATTACAATCATTTTTATCGTTTTATTTACTGTAAATACCATAATAAGTTCATCTGCAAAAAATTCTTGTAAGTATTTTCCATAAGTAAGTGCTCAATGTTACTAATGTATTGGATGCATGCATGATCACTCGAGAGAACGCTGCAGAATAGATCGTCCAAGTATACGGTTAGAGAAAGAGTTTTATATAGTCTATTCTATCCGAAACCCATTCTTGAGACCATGATATTGATGACTTTTTTCAGCACTGAGATATTTTTAGTTTAAACAATATGGAGATAAAGAATTGGATACATAATAAAATTTTGGAAAATAAAATCAATATCAAATTTTTAATTTAATTATGTCATGTAGTACAAGAACAAAACGCGAGAATGACGCGACGTTAATAAAATTTCAATTCTATACTCTATATTGCTGTATAATATAGAGTAGGTATAGAATTGTAAATATATTAAGATAGACAATTACAGTGCCACCCCTAATAGTCATAGTGTTAATAAACGCAAAAAATTCAAATTGTGCAAAGAAATACTATTTATACAATACAAACTAGAGAAGCACTTCATAAAAATCTCGTCGTAGTAAACGTGAGTGCGTCGCACCAATAATATTCGCAATAAAGCGGTTGATGACTTTATTGACGGCTGCCCACGGCCCACGGCCCACGGGTGGGCACGAGGCGCACTGACGTCTGCATTCATCATCCCACTGCTGGGCACGAGCCGCACGAGTAACAAGGAACGTGGGTTGGTTAATTCGTACATATAGTTATAAAAAAAAAATAAAAAAAAAATAAAAAAAAAATGTAATAATTGTTAAAAAAAGAAATTAAAAAATGTACGAGTTGTAAAATAATGAAAACAAGTGTAATAAAATACGTCATCATGAAAATCAGTAGATACGCCCACCCATTTAAAAGTTATAAGGGAACACTTATGAAAAATATAGTAAAATTGAGTCTCTTCTTTTTTTGAAAAAGGGTTTTCTTATAAAAAGGTGCGATTCGGTTAAATGACAGGCGGGCTCGCACATGTAGAGTTCCGTATCCCAAAGCGATGTTAATTCTAACTATTTTCCTCATTAATATATTGTACTCTTAGATAATTTTATGTCTTAGATAATTTTTACGTCGTGTACGATTGATTGACCTCCCCAGGAGTTACCAATGAGATTGTAAATAATAGGTAATATATTATTTAATGCAAAATATAAAAAAAATATATTCACGCAGTCTTTAAAACCACATTTTACACTGACAATATCAATATTAAATCACACTAATCTGTATATGTATACACGTATACATGTAGTACAAACAAATACTAACATACACATACATCCCACGCAAGCAAAATTCGTATCTAGTACTTAGCAAATTTTACTTTATTTTTTATTTTATTTTATTCGTAACTTTTGTCGACAGCTCTATTTTATTATAACGTAGGCAATAATCGTTAGTAATGAAATAAAAAGGTCGTCGACTTTCAGCGTGACTTTCAGATCCGCGTGACGGTCACGTGTCTCCGCGTGACGACGTTGGGGTCGCTTTCGGT
This sequence comes from Hesperia comma, assembly GCA_905404135.1. Taxonomy (NCBI): domain Eukaryota; kingdom Metazoa; phylum Arthropoda; class Insecta; order Lepidoptera; family Hesperiidae; genus Hesperia; species Hesperia comma. The sequence continues at coordinate 646,558 of FR990030.1, read as the reverse complement.
CTCAAGTCTCGATACACAGGTATGACGACTTGACGACTGAATGGTTACCATGCCGGATCGTCAGGACCCTTTGATTTCTAGTTACACGGATATTTAAATGATCAGTTTAATTAAATGTTTCTTTTTTGTTTGATTAAGGTAGCAAATGAGCGTACATCGCCATTCACCACCCTTCGGCTGGCAACCATATCACCGATTCAGAACAAGACTCAAATGAGGATTAAGGTTATTCTGCTTAGCAGACGGTGTTAGATAATCAAATAATTTTATCTTACAAAGAAGAATTGTAAATAAATATAATTTTCAAGTTTCCCACTAATAACTGTGTCGTGACATGAACTGTCGTCGCGAACCGAAGTCAGCTATTCTATTAAGAGACCAACTGCAATCATTTCATTTAAAAATATATATTATAACATGATGAAATGGGTTAAAAGTACGTACGGTTAAAGTAAGTTGTACTTGAGGTATTTTATTATTATTACTAATCGGTTAAACATAAAATATTTAGATGAAATTACACTTAATGCAAACATTCCCACTGTATACCTACCCAAAATCGCTTGTTAAGGTTTTCATTCGTACGTACCATGTTATTTACGTAACACTTTGTTTCTGCTGTTTGCTTATTCGTGTACAATAATACAATACATGTTTAACGGTTTCCAAAAAAGGAGAAAGTTCTCAATTCGCCTGTTTCTTTTGTGTGTTACTTCATTTCTCTTTATTGGGTTTATCTCATTACATTACGCTCTACTGGATAACTGATTTTGATAATTATTTTCATATTCAAAAGTTGGTGCTTGCCGTCTGGTCTCATATTAATTTGAGACGATATCTGGCGAGCAGTTTTTGAGTTATCGTGGATTTGAAGTCGGTTATTTTTTTTGTAAAAAGTTAGTGTTGTTCTTTCAAAAGTTATATTTTTGTACCGCCTTACAAGGACTCCTCGTGTCACAGTATGTCGTGGCAGTATGGCCATAAATCATAAATAACACATGACAAACATTCACAAACATACACAAACATTTGTCTAACAATAAAATATGTGTGCCAGGATTGAACACGGGGGTTATCGCTTCGCAGACAGCACTAGTAACGACCTACGGGATTGTCTAATGGGGTAAAGTTTTGATTTATAAACTTGGTAATGGATTAAAATTATTCACTGAGTGTATACAAAGCACGGCTGTGATCCGCCAAGTTTGTGAAGTGTAGTGACTAGTGACACACCCATGATCACTTATTCATAACATAAGTTCTGATGTAAACTTACGAACTAGGGCACCATGAACCATGAACAACTACCAACTGAACTATAACGTGACGTACTTCAGGCACATGCCTCGGGTAGGGTTGTCGACTTTTTTTACAAGAAAAAGTTAAATTAAAGTCTGAGAAGAATAATAAATAGTATTTCAGAAATTGCAGTATTTTTTTAATGTTTTAAATGTACATTTTTATAGTTCCTTGCACAACTTATAAGTGCAGTCTTTTTTTTTAAATTTCATACACCATTAATGTGATTTGTTTGCAACTGCGCTGCACTAAGCAGCCTTTGACATTAAAAATGTGTGAGTTTCTAAGTCGAACACTTCTAGTGTTCATCATTTTGATGCAGCAAACACTATTTTGTACCCTTTCTTTTTGTTCAAAATTAAAAAGTATAGTGTAGCGAAAAACAGTAGGTATAATACTGTTTTTAACAGCAAAGTTGGCAACCCTAACTCCGGGAAACCGGCTAACTTTGACGAATATAGAACCACAATGGGTTTTGTGAAAACTTTAAACTGTCACGTTTACTCCCCTAAGCGGGAATTACAAAACACAGTTATCAAATTATTGTTTCTCAATAACTTTCACTTTTCTTTACCTTCTGTATTAAACTGCCTTGCGCCTCGTTGAAAGTACCTATAAAGTTTATTACAATTTTTGAGAATAATTACAATGAGCTTTAAAAAAGAATTATGTCATTTGACAATTTTATCGGCAAGACGTGTGATTGCCGATAGAATTTTCCTTTGGTACTGCAAGGTACCTATACCTAACCACAGGACGTAAAACTTCAACTCAAGTTTGGACTGACTCCAATAAAATATTCTGTGACGACGCGAATGGCGCAATGGTTAACGCGCCGGATCGCTGTTCTAAGGGTCCTGGGCTCGATTCCCAGCTAGGCGGATATTTGAAAGTTGAATTAAAATTTCCGTTCTCGCTCTGAGTGTCTGTGTCTTTTTTCTTGTGTGTTATCCACCACAACATAGGAAATACCACGGGGAAATACAGTGTGGGGCTATGATTGTGTACCGTTGTTTATATTTTATTTTATCAAATTATTCGTTCATACATGCTGTAGGGCTAAGAGCATTCCATTGTCAGCGCGTGCTCACCCACCACCTGATCCCATGCCCATAAATAAAAAAAATAATGGTTATGGTAAAGGGGATGCAATCAAGAGAGTATACGGAGCGATAAAAGTCGAAAATAATTACAAAACGAACGGTTGTTTCGTCCGTGTGTTCGTGAGTTGAAATTTATTTCAGGGGACGCCGGCTGGAATATTAAATGACCCATTAACGAAATAAAATTTTTAATATTATGTCCGCCTCGTCACATTCACAATGTTTTATTTCGAATTTAGTCCTACCCCTTTTCCGCATTCAGGAAATGGGGAAATGAAATCTATGGGGTCCTCTTTTATCATTCGACTGTTAAATAAAATAATACTGTATCTTTGAAGCTGTAATGTAATAGTTATGTACAAAATCAACCTAAAAGGAGTGATTTTAAAAGCGTGTAACTGAATGACGCTTATTAGACCTTTGAGATATAAAGATAAAGTAATGTTTACTCATTTTAAGTAAATTAAAAAATCATAATGTGAAATAGATTCAAAACTCTGAAGACATTGCCAATAAAAATTAAAAGCTGATTTCGGTGTCTCATTCGAAGATATTTATTTATTTAAATATTGTCATAAAATTCTACTAATTATAAATATTCCAAAGTCTTCTAAGTAAGTAATCTGCTTATTAAATTCCGTGTGGTACATGAATTGTTGCAAACGCAAAGTAAAATTTCAAAAATCAGTTTATGTTTATAGTCATATTAGTACATTGTTGTACCTTTATAATTTGGTCAATTACAATAAACTACTAACACAGAAGATAACAATGTAACATTAATTTACGTATAAAACTAAGTTAATTAAATGTTACCAACACGCACCGGAAATTTGCCGTAACAATTATTATTAGCGATTAAAAACTATCGTAAGTTCGTTGGACAAAGCTTCCCTGGCCGGTTTCCTACCGTGTAACAATTGTTTTAAGAACAATTGTGTTCCGGATAGGAAGGTGTGGAGCCGGTTACACTTTTTTAGAGGCGACCATCTCAGTCCTCAGGGGCAGCAACGCATCTGTGACCGAATTAGAACGAGACTCATACTAACAATAACTAACTGGACAATTACTAACATTAACTAACAGGTCTAATTATCACTAACAGTCCCTGTCCTCACACTTATTAACAAACTAACCAACTATAATACTCTAACACCATCTACTAACTGGACTAACCATCCTAGTCTTTTTGAGTCTAGTTCTAGGTCGGTCACAGTTGTTATGGGCGGCAGCGGAAGGGTGGCGCTGCATGCTCGTTTGCTATCTTATTTCTATAAAAAAAAATCATACCACGACGTACCCTCACGTACAATATCGTTCGTCGTGTCGTAAGTAATTAACGGCCGTACGGTGGCTACGGTGGCCGTACGGTGGCGATGATTTACGCACCTTTTTCATTTTGAAAGTGAGGCGCGACCGTCTGTATGTAATTTGCAGTCGTTAGTTTCATTATTTTGTTATTTATTATGGAAATTACTTTTCCTTCCGACCGCACCTTCGCATTGGATTATTTGAACGGTTTAGGATTGCTGTTTTGGTTTTTGTAAGGTAATGTGATGTCCCAAGCTTACGTTTCTAAGATTTTTGAGGAGCAAAAATGAATTGAAAAATGATTCTCTCATTATGAGTTGTACCCACAGTGCTATGACGAAATCTAACATCTTTAAGGTCAAAACGAATATGTACAATATCAAATTGTGCTATTAACAGCACGACACAATAATGATTCAAACTCATGTTGTCCAATGTGCTCCGTTATGGACAATCTTCGGCATTGGACGCCATTGGACTCCCTGCGGAGCGCAGGCAGACCGACAGAACGCTCTAATGCACTATGTGTGTTCCATTCTTCCGCTTGTGCTGACGTCATTTCTTACTAGTCATTCAGTTACAAGTACTTCAATTAATATACAACACTACCCACTCATACCATACTAGAATTTTCTGTTTCGAGGGTGTCATGAACCACAAATAAGACCAGACCAGTGTATGACACCTAGACATCATCATCCGAATTTAAGCCTTGCAGGGGAATCGAATCCAGGATCCTTGTGACGGCGATCTGGCATGGTAACCGTTGTGCCGTTCGGGTTGTCGAGTGGTCGTCGATATTATGGCTTGATTGGTTACTAAAGGAGGTATAATTCTTCGTCAGAAAGACGTACGTTCATACTGCTTATTACATACAACTCCAATGCAACTCACAATAAAGCATTATGGACTTCTACGTCTGCAAAAACCTCATATTTTGGTGTGGAGAAAAATTTTAATTTGTTTCGAAGGTACTTATATACCTATGATAAATAACCAAATGGTGGTATACAGTGGTGAATTGGTTTCTATCTGTTACGTATACCTATCTCAAATTGAATTGCATTAAATGGCTAGCTTAAAGACATCGTTGTTTAGGCATAGATACAGGTCAAGTGTTTTGTTAAGTTGTTGGAGGAAGAAGCGCCGCCATTTTGAAGATGTCGCTCAACGAAAATATTACCCGCTTCGTACGGCCACGCCCTGTTTTATATTCTCTTTTCTATTAAACATCTTTTCAGAGCGCTTGTTAAAAGGCTTTCTTGTCTTACCCTTTTTCACATGTGTCGAGACGCATTAGTTGACCGACTTCCATCGCCAGTGAGCCGTGACCGGCCCATTGCGTGGTGCATGCAAAAACAGAAATAGTTATTGCACAAACCACTTGTTACAGAACTTATCCATTAGCATTCGTATGAGTATTGTGATGTGAGGGTACCCATAGCTCAAGGTGACACGTGATAGAGAAGTTGAGTCGACCATCATGGGTAGCTGTAGGTTTTTATGTAATAATTGAAAAGAGGGATTCCGATTAATTCTGTCTCTGGTCGTAATTCATTTTGTCAACAATTACTTCGACACTATGAATGTAAACAATTCAAACGTCATATTCCATCATGTCAAGCGTATAGAACCTAGTGTCCAAAGAACAACTGCAGCCTAATTAGTCTGCTTATTTTACAAATAAAGTACATTCTGGCTACCTCCATTTCATCTTAACGAGAGCCAAATTTTGTACTACTCTGACACAGAATTTCTTTAAATGTAGGTATCCTACATTGTAATTACCATTTTCACGAACAAAATTAAACATGGATAAATGAAGGTAATTTATTGTGTTAAAAATTATTGTCACTATTACCTTCTCGTTTATTTATTCACGTGGAACAAGCGCGTGTCCAAGACTGCCACGCCCTGATTTTTTCACGTGTTTTAGTTGCTATGTCGGAGCCGGTTAATAGCTCCCAAAGATACAACTCGGGTTTAGACTGTAATTCAGTTTCAGGGATACGAATACCCGTCTTCGTTTGATATTCACACAATAAATAATAACTTTTGTAATTCATAAACATCGCGAACCATAAAGATCAAGAATCAAGACCCAAAATCAGCTCAAACTAAATTTATAGTTTTTGATTCCCGGATTTCCATTGGGGCTTTATGTTTCTATCGAGGCATTGTTATTAATTAAAGTTATTTTAATCTTAGTTAATCTATTAATCAGGCGACGATGCGAATTTATTTATAAATCTATTTCCGTAATATACTTCAGTAGGACTACAATGAATGCGTTTCGATGCTCATGATCAAATCGAAAATTACGAATTTTGGATTTATGTACTTACCAAAGATACCTATAAGTACCCAACTATATTCTCTAAGGGATTGAATTACCCAGTGGTCAGCAAGTAAATACTTCGCTAAACAAAAATGGGTAGGTAGAGAGTGTAGAGACGTTATCAAACGTTATATAACCGATAGAGAATCGTTATCAGGGCGGTGTCAATCTCGGCGGTCGTCGACCCGCCCTACATAGAGCACGATGGACCGACAGCATAGCCGACTTTATCTGTCTCTACCAGATAGACAATCGGATTTTGTTTTGAATTGATGCCGTTTATTGTTAAACTAGATACCGTGGTACGCGATGAGCGAACGCTACTTGAGTTTACTGTAGCTACTGGTTACCAATAGGGTGCTTCATCCATCCAGCATTCAGGGTAAGTTAATGCCTTACTTAGCATGGGACTCTCATCATTGAAGGGGCCTACAGCATACTTAACCACGTGTGTTCAGTGCCATGTGGATGGATTCGTGGCTAAGCCATATATCGGAAATCTTTATGCCCAAAGGCTCTACAGGGCTTCATGGCTTCTGTCTACTTACAACCGGGACCAGCGAGTTTGTGTCTTCCGAAGTATAAAAACGCTCAAGAGATATTTGGCAATAGGAATCTTTACTCTCCAAAATCATATCATATCCAGTATCAGGGAACAACTACAAAACTTACCAATCGAAAGCTAAATAAAGTTGGTAGAAAATTATTAATGTAGGATAGCTTCCGGCCGGGTGTTTTGACAGCGTGTCTGTGCGTCTGTCCGTCAGGGCAGCGGCGGGAACTGTTTGTTTATTTAATAGCAAAACAATAGCCAGAGTTTATACCCTCATGAACTGCAGTTAAACTGACTGAAGCGACTGGCTAATATTACGTGCTACAAGCTCACAAGGGCTTCAGTTTGTGAATTATTTCTATATTTATTTATTGTAGCTTTGTTCTTGTTGCCTTTGTTGTTGTGTGCATAATTTTTAGGTTTCCGCACAGTTTGTTTTTTGATTATTTTAGTCCGATCGCCCAAACGTATCCTTGGCTATATTGAAGCAACTAATAATAATTTAAGTATCATAATCGTGTTATATTTAAAAATTTAAGGATAGATCCCGGGACATTAGTTCAGGAGTTCAAGGATCATATCACTTGGGTATTAACACTACTTGATGCAAAATTTCTTGCTTAATTGGAGTGAGCTAGTGATTCTTTTCGCAAGATCGACAAAGCCTAATCAAAGTTCCGCCCACGAAAAAAGACAATTTACAAAGTCACACTGGTATGACAGACATAAGGTATGCCTGTAACCCTGGATTACAGGAGACACCCTCGTATGTGGTCCAGCCACGCCCTTGCGTTGGAGGAATTACACAACAAGCAATCAATACGCTCGTCCCAGTCCGCGGGCAGCCGTGTTGCCACGCCACGCGCCACACCGGATACTTTATACACAACAACCAACGTTGTTGGCTTTGATGTTTTAAATATCTAGATTGAGAGTCGCCCTACAATGAAAACAAAAAAAACAAGGCAACATTATCAAGCATGTGTGCGTGCAGGCGATGTTTTACCCGTTCATCTATTGTCTATGAGTGCGTAATGTGTGCGTAAAGGACTTCGCACATTACAACGACTCCACGCCAACGCGGTTACGGAGCAACTCAAATGTAAGCATTCAATTATGATCCTTATATCTTAGGCGTTACGGTTGAATTTCGAGTGTACACTTAGAAAACGTGGACTACTCCCCACCCTCTGCTCACCGACGCCGTTCACACTCGAAATTCAACCGTGACGCCTAAGATATAAGGATCATAATTGAATGCTTACATTTGAGTTGCTCCGTAACCGCGTTGGCGTGGAGTCGTTGTAATGTGCGCAGTCCTTAATGATATAAAAATTGTGGCTAACAGTTAATCACAATTTTTTGACACGTTTGCGCGGATTCGATGTTCCATCTAGATATTTAAAACATCTTTTGTTGTTGGTTATCTTGACTGAACATCCTACTAATATTATAAATGCGAAAGTTTGTAGGGATGTATGTGAGTGTGTGTGTGTGTGTGTGTGTGTGTGTGTGTGTGTGTGTGTGTGTGTGGGTATGTTACTCTTTCACGCAAAAACTACTGAACGGATTTTCATGAAACATTGCAGTAATATAGCTTAGACATCGAAATAACATAATTTGTTAAAATTTATAGAGATTTTTGAAGGGACTGGTTTCCCGAAGCGAAGGGAGGGCGGATTTACTAGTGTTATATAATTTGACAATGCTGTGACGTTGGTCAACATGCTGACAATCATCATCATACATAGAATTTATAGTTGTCGATGTCTGTACATGAAAGATTATAATAATAACAATAATAAAACTAACGTTAAAACTAAAACTCACACTAAGTAGTTCATCTGTCACGGGAGGTAAGGAAGACACAAATAACACATCACTATTTGTCTGTTACATAAATATCTGCCTCGGCCAGGAATCGAACCCAGGACTCCTTGCAGGTAAAGCCACTAGCTACGGAATCATAAGAAAAGTAGGTATTTGAGAAGAACCTTTGACGACAAAAGAAACGTTCAATTTGGTTTTATATAATTAGATGAAAAGTTTCATCAAACTCAGCTACAAAGTTGGTTGTTGGTTGTCTGGTTCTCGGTTGCCAGTTGCCAGTCGCCGGGCAAATAATAAACACGACGCTCGGCTAATAACGTATTATTTCCACTCAATCAACACACAGACGTACAAACTGTTTAATGATAGAAATTGCTTTTATTATTAACATATAAATGCTCACGGCTTCGTCTGTTTCCGTTATTCAGATATTGAAAGTGGATGGGATTGCCTAGTTAGGATTGATCGTGAAATATAAGCATTTTGGTCGCCTTGTCGGTGCCAGTATTACCTAATGCGGGTAGCTTACACCCTATGAATGGAGCACGTAGGTGAACCCATGATGTTACTTATATCTATGGGTGATGGTGTTCATCATATGGATCTTAATGATTCTCTTTTTGCTTTGGAGAAGGAAAACATCGTAAGGAAACCTGCACATCAGAAAGTTCTAATTTTTATTCTCAAAGGTCTACCAATGTACATTTGGCCAGCATGTTTGACAATGGCCGGTACTCTTCACATTGTGAGATGAGATTTGTGACACTGATGACACTTTAAACTGAAAAATACATGCTATCTCTTTTAACCCCGGTCGGGTTAGACCTGTTTGAGTCCGTTTTTATTAAATGCCACTTCTCTTACGGTGGGTTTAGCTATGTTTGATAGAAATCGTTCTAGTCACAGTTTGGCATAAAATGTTTTTTATGGGCGTAAAATTGTAATATTAGCTATATGTTATGATGAAGATCTGTTTGGGAATTGGATGATCATCAACTCATTAGAGGATTTTCTTAGTCGGGGGTTTTTTAATTTTAAATTTACTGTTATTGCTGTAAAAAGAGGCACGTACAGTTCTAATGGGTTGTTGCTGCCCACGTATTGGAAACAGAATATTCTATAAACATCTTCAATGGACAGACAGACATAAGCAACATTTAATAACATTATGTAGAGATAAATTGTTATTCTTCGATCGGTATAATTAAGTTTAAAGTAGAAGCGCGGACTGGCGCCAGTCGCTTTCTAATATCGACTGAGTACTGTCGCCTGCTCAAGTGATAGAATTATCGAGAAATTGGCGGAGTTCGAAAGAGAGATCTGCGAAGTCTGTAACAATAACAATAACGATACTCGCTCATAGCTCTTTACTAGGGGTCCCAGTGTCGTGGATCATGGGTGTTACGGTCAACATACTAAAACGAGTAGGTACACATACCCAGACCGAGATTAAAAGAAATGGAACCCAGGATCCTAGAACGGCAGTCAGACATGGTGATCATTGTGCCGTACGGGTCGTCGTTTGTGTCTTGAAGATTATTTATTTACACAAACGTCAGGGTTAAAAAAAATATTTCTAGATAGCTTCAACCTTAACAGAACAATGTTAAACTAAAAATAGTTTAACGCATGTTGAAATACATACACTATCAATGTTAACAAGTGTTTATCTACTTATTTTGTTGGTAAGCCTTAGGATACATTTGCATAATTATTTAAATTCTTTAAAGAAAACGACTTTGGCAGGTGTATTGTAATCTCAAGAGATAACGTATGTTATTATTATAATGTTTTCATTTCGCACACAAATCTTTAGTCTTCATTTCTTAAAACAAATGAAAAAACAACAATTATATCACAAAATATGCAACATAAGTGGTGATTGAAGTTTTACTCAAAATTTAAAGAATATCATTGTGTGTAATACCGCTACGCTTCAACAAGGATAACTTCTTTGCATTTATTGTTATTGATGGTATTTATTGAGAAGGATCTGTAGATCAGCGATCAGCGAAAGTAAATGGACAACTCTTTATTAATGACACGTAACACATTTTCCTTCTCAGCAAATACATAATGTATTCATAAATTTTAAAAGCCAAATGCCAACATTGAAATGCTGAAGGATACAACCAGTTGCTAGCCAAAATTTATATAAAGATTTAACATAAACACTTTTGTTTGCGGTGGTACCAGTCATTGTAGGACAGACGGGCGCGCCTAGCAACAGGTTTGGAAGCGGAACTCGGCGCCCCACTGCATCTGTACCGTACTTCGCCAGTTATCACGTGTGTACGTCACACGTCACACACACACACCAATCGATAGAAAGATACGTTACACGTTTCGCTGAAAAGCTTTAGCGCTGTTCTGGCCTAGAAGCTGATAATGGTCTTGTAGAGACCAATGTACAATCGGCACCAACCGTTGTAACCTTTCATTTCAGTGAGGAGCTGATTGGGATTTGAAACATCTGATGAGGTTTGTCTGCCCGTGTACCTATTACAATAGTTTCTAATATCACTAACATTTCTTGCTCTCTCTCTGCTGTTTTAGCCAATCGGATGATTATACTAGTTCCGATTTAAGTGTTGTTCTTTGTCGATCACAGTTGTCACGGACGGCAGAAGGGTGTTGCTGCATGCTTGTTTGCTACCATAACTCCATAAAAAGGCAACACAAATGACGTACATAATATGTGTGCAATGTAGTTCTTTACTTTGCCAAGAGTTGATAGCTGTTTAGCAACAAACGTATTTGGAAATCGGATACGATCATAATATATGCTAAGCCGGTATTTTACGTGAATTGGGTAGGAGCTAAAACTTTTCTTCGAGAGGTAATAGGTCAGATTTATTACTTTTACCACTGTATCCATATGCGGATTGGTAGATTTCAAAAGAAGACAAATGAGGATTCTAATTTAAATGCAAAGTTTTCTAAACGGAGAGTATGAAAAACTTTCACGACCACGAGAACTTAACTTAATTTACTTAACATAACACGAAAACTTAGCCATGGCAACGTTACACAATATAGAACAATTAAGTTGGACGATTCCTATGTACACTCTCCATTATCTCGTAGAATTCTCCGGCTATGTAATCTTTAATTAAGTTGGAGGTTTGCAGACCTCAATCAACCTTACCCTTGTACAACATTCAGTGGATATTGAAGTACTTCTAGACTGTAAAGACATGCCCAGGTTTGTTTCTCAAAAGTACATTTTCAGTTACCCGATTTTATACGGTGGTAATTTTTTTTCCTCCCATCATGGCCCACTATTGAGCACGAATCTCTTCTCAATATAAGATGGTTAGGGCCTTAGTCCATCACGCTGGCCAAGTGCGGATTGGCAGACCTCACACCCCTTTGAGTTATTCGAACTCTCCAGCATGCAGGTTACCTCACGACGTTTTCCTTCACTCCGAAACGACAGAATTCGTGCTCTGGGATTCGAACTCAGGCCCCTGAGTACGGGGTTGAATTCTAAACCACTAGGCCATGATGATGGGCGAAGGACCATGACCCACCATGTAGCTCATCTGTTCAGTTTTAGGTTATTAACCTAAAAATTTCGGCAAACACGTCAGTGTCATGGCAAACGATCATGTTGACTTTGCCCATAACCACTAGGATTGATCATTACATTACAGTGAACAAAGAACCAGGTCTGTTGTTTAAATATTACTTTGCAACAGAAATGGGCAAAATTTGATCATCTACATGTAACCTCTACATGTAATCGTAATCCAGAACCAAACCTATACTTTGAGTAAAATGCGCTAGACGAAATTGTAATCCACAATTATGCTGGCATTCTACATATCTCAGCTCTGCTAGGTATGGGTAGAACGTGCGGCATCTAATCACTGCTGTAAGGCGATCCGTTTCCCATGGCTGAGCGAGTGACCACCAACCGGTGAACATACCTGCCCTTGTCACTTTCAAAGTCAACCGCAAACAAATTCATCGGCTGCGGTCGCCGCTTTCATACCACGCCGCCGCGACGCCAATCCACTGTCGCTCTTATATAAACTGTCTTATTAATGTACGTGGTGCATGGTATTAATTGGTGGGTAGTATGTATGGAGAACATTAAAATTTGTAGCTGAATTTATAGTGGAAGTAGGCATCTGTTTTTACTTGAAGAGCTGGAAGAGTACCTAATTTTACTTTGTGCAATGTTGTTCAGCTGATCTGACGATGCTGTTTGAAGCACCGACAAAGTCAGGTATATGGAATCTTAGTGCGAGGCTGCGAGTGTATTATTTATTTATTTTAATTAAAAAATAAACCTCGTGTTTATACATATAGGGATTACTGACTGACAAGTAGTTTTGTTCTACCGTTTTGGAAAAGTTAACATCGAGAAGAAAGGGCTAAAAAATCTATCTCCTCAGCACATTATTTAAAAACGAACTCATGTTAAAAGAGCTCGTATGACTGTACATTCAAACTAATTTCGTCGACCATATTCCGTTGTCGACGGTACGCCGTATTTCTATCGATATAATAATTTCGCCGGAGCTACTCGCACGACCATAAAAATTAATGTGCAGTCATTATATCCCTTCGGATAATGTTTTATAACCTTTTTGTGGTTGCGTTATGATATATTTATTGGTCAAGAATTGCTTAGAAAGTGTTCTAGAGTACCTTGCGGTACAGGAAACTAGATGTGCAGTTTGACGTCAAAAACTGTGGCTAATAACTGATATTGTGACAAAAGTAGTACAAAGAATTGTGTAAACGGAAAATAAGATTAAATTGCTACGATGGTTACCCCAGTTAGAACGTTAGTTGATTTGTTTCTTTGTAGGTATCAGGACTGGTGCCAGGAGTGTTGCTAACTATTAGTCCTGTAATTTGTTAGTAATAGTCCAATTAGTAATTGTTAGTAAAAGTCTCGATCTAATTCCGTCATAGATGTTTGACCTTTGAGGACTAACATGGTCGCCTCTAAAAAAGTGTGACCGGATCCTCACCTTTTGACCCGGAACGCAATTGCTGTTAAAAATTATTATATTATATATCATAGAAATGGTAGTAAGCACCTTGGCGATTGGTCGTGCTACCACTTTGGGCGACCTCTATAGCTCTACCTACTACACCTTCTCCTTGCGTTACGCTGGTTGTGTAGAGTTTTGTCACAAACTTCCACGTACGTTTTTACATACTCGTACTTGCATTGTTTAGTTCTGCCTACGCCTCTACATTCGGTGTAGTAGAGGTTGAGATGGAAAGTGCGTTTATTTCCGCTAATTTGATAAACACCTTCACAGATATAAATATTTCTCTTAACTAACTCTCCAAATAACTTAGAAAAAAGGAGTAAGTTCTCAATTCAACTGCATTTTTTCTGTGTACGTATTTTAACTTGGTACTGAGTGAACAATTTTTTTTAATTAGAAATATATACATCTGGCAAGTAGTTTTTGAGTTTTCAGTACTTTTCCAGGTGGAATTCGGTTTTTTGTTGAAAAAAAAGGTTATCTCCGATGTATTACTCCCTAAGCGCAACGAGAATCACATCAATTCTTCAGCTAGGAATCGAACCCGAAACTTTTTCATCTTCAGTTAGTCCTCTTAATGTAGAAATCATTTGAGTAATAGCAAGTTAACCGTCGATATTGCACATCGTTTCACCCAAATCATGCAGCAGCTATAAACTTCACTACGTTCTTGAACTGTGCCCTCGAGTGGCCTGCCCGTCAGTGTACCCGCCCGTTTTGTAACAAATTAACGTCTAATTACCACTTAGTTTGTGCGTACGTTAAAAACAAACATGTTTTGACGAGTTTGTTACACCAAGTTTGGAATAGTAGATTGTATGACAAGGGTGCAAAGTAATATTTTTTCGGCGAGGGCGTTTTTTGAATCCAGAGCGAAGTGAGGGATTCTAGAGTAGAATCCCGAGCGTAGCGAGGGATTCTTTAGTAGAATCCCGAACGTAGCGAGGGATTCAAAGTACGTCGCCCGAGCCAAAAATATACTTGCACCCGAGTGATACACTCTACTTTTCATCACCCACTATGAGAAAATAATATATATATATAATAGAAAATAATACGTAAAAATGCACGAAAACTTAATTTTAATTTGAAAACGAAATCTTAATTTGATTTCTTTTTTTATTATTCAGTTATTTAAAACACTATGGCTATATTTTACTATAATAGTCCACTCCACCATATACATAGTTACTTACTTTTACGGCAAGAAAGATTTCGTCGGGTGCCTCATTAAGAAAAGTCTCCACATTTTTGACTGTGAACACTTTGGATTTTTTAGGTTTAAATCCATCAGACATCCTCTTCAGATATGCTATTAATTTCGAATATGTGTCCAGTTTTATATCGTTATTAGAACTGACTGTTGATTTAAGCATTGAGTAGATACTCCAAAGGGTGGAAGGTTTTTTAGTTTTGGCTAAGTTCTGGAAGTACGCCAAAAACACAGTTTCTGAAAAATTCTTGGCGCCTCTTGCATTTCTCCATTCCAAAAAATTATCATAGGCTTTCAAATATTTTTCCCGGGATTTCGCAGGTAATAAACTATTCATCACATTACTCGCTTCAGTTTTTATACTATCAGGAGGATACTTTCACTATCGTTGGAAGAACTCATTTTTTCAAAACAAAACAAAATTTCTAACAATACGTAAAAATGCACGAAAACGCGGGAAATAGTTCGAGCGATCTTAATTTGATTTCTTTTTTTATTATTCAGCTGGCGGGGCCCTCGCGTCGAACCAGACATTCTTTATTCAAACAATATTTGTGTTCGATTTCTTTAGCGCAAAATACTAAAATGTTCTAAATTCAAAATAGGACGGAAAAGATCTAGCCGGCAGGAAAAGTTGTATGAAAATTCATTCCTGCCCGCTGAATAGAAAACAGCAACTTTGGAACCCTTTATGTCCGAACCAAGTCGTCTTTTTCGAATAGGTGTGATGAAA
Organism: Hesperia comma; assembly: GCA_905404135.1. Lineage (NCBI taxonomy): Eukaryota > Metazoa > Arthropoda > Insecta > Lepidoptera > Hesperiidae > Hesperia > Hesperia comma. Next base: position 631,163 of record FR990030.1, on the reverse strand, counting down.
AAACATTTTCATCACCCCTATTCGAAAAAGACGACTTGATTCGGACATAAGGGGTTCCAAAGTTGCTGTTTTCTATTCAGCGGGCCGGAATGAATTTTCATACAATTTTTCCTGCCGGCTAGATCTTTTCCGTCCTATTTTGAATTTAGAACATTTTAGTATTTTGCGCTAAAGAAATCGAACGCAAATATTGTTTGAATAAAGAATGTCTGGTACGACGCGAGGGCCCCGCCAGCTGAATAATAAAAAAAGAAATCAAATTAAGATTTCGTTTTCAAATTAAAATTAAGTTTTCGTGCATTTTTACGTATTATTTTCTATTATTTTCTATTATTTTCTATTATTTTCTATTATTTTCTATTATATATATGTAGAAGCTAGAAGGTGGTTGAGATTCTAAATTTGAAAACCTCGTTCGATATTAAGTTGGCGCGCTTTACATTCTGTACGAACATAGTTGAGGTTAGATAATATTTTAATGTTATTTTATTGATTCGTTGTTAGTTATTAAAATACAGTTATAACTGTACGATAATTCCTTTTTGATAATTAGATGATTTTTAATAATGAAAGTTATTAGACTGAGATCTGTTTTGAAAATTGTATCAAGTAAACACGTGGCGTATTTCCGTTCGCGCCAATTGAACAGAGCTGTTCGGAGAAAAGGGCGCGAAGCCTCCCCTTTAAAAGAGCATGCACTGGCTTGTGCAGGCAGTCTATCTTCAGATTAGACTCGAATAAGAGCTCTGCTCCCAACAGAACTGTTGGTTTACCTGGTACAGTCTAGTACTGTATATTGCATAGTGCGGAATTGCTAACGCGATACCCTATGCCCTGGCTTAGTAATAAGCTATTCGGGTGGTAGCGATACCACTATACGAACATAGAGAACTTAGGTTCTGTTCGTCTGCAGTGTAATGCTGTAATCGGGTGGTAGTGATACCACTATACGAACATAGAGAACTTAGGTTCTGTTCGTCTGCAGTGTAATGCTGTAATCGGGTGGTAGTGATACCACTATACGAACGTGTAGAACTACGGTTCTGTTCGTCTGCAGTGTAATGCTGTAATCGGGTGGTTGTGATACCACTATACGAACGTGTAGAACTACGGTTCTGTTCGTCTGCAGTGTAATGCTGTAATCGGGTGGTTGTGATACCACTATACGAACGTGTAGAACTACGGTTCTGTTCGTCAACAGTTTAATACTATTCCGGGTGGTTGTGTTACCACTATACGAACGTAGAGAACTACGGTTCTGTTCGTCGCCATTTTAATATTGTTTTATTATTCTGGGAATTATAATTGATTGTAACTAGGATGATTAGTGTGTAGATTAATCTTTTGTGATATCTTTGTAATATCTCTGTTAATGTCTCTTAAAAATAATCTCTTAATAATACCTAATCTCTGTAATATCTCTTAAGTGTGTAAAATAAACTTTCATTGTTATATCGTGACTACTTAACCCCTGCAACATGGGATCTCCTAACCCTGACAATACCGCTCGTAGCCTTAGCTTGCCTCCTGATCCGACATCAGAAGTGGGATCAGGACAAGCGCAGGTGTCGCAGGGTGAGGAATTCATGGCGTGCAATATTAGATTTTCAAAACCGTAACATGGCTCAAATAATCGAGATTATTAGGACGCCTAATATCCCTGCGCCTGTAATACGCTTGCCCGAATTTAATACTTTCTATAATTTGTCTAATTCTAATGTGATATGCACTAAACAAATTTTAAGTAAAATAAAGATTGACGGTTACCACTTAGAGATACTTTTCATGTAATACCGGATGAGTTTTTAGTTGCAATAATTATGATTTGCCGTGAGATTTTAAGACTAGGATTTAGTGTTCTTATAACCGAAAGTAGATTCAGTATTTAGAAAATTAAAGTAACTGAGAAAGTGGAGTTTAACGAAAGGTGAACTTGTACTTCTTGTAGAACCATAATATAAGACTGTCCATCGCCGACCGTACAGACTTACCCATGTTGAAAGGCAATTAGTGCATTCTAAAATGAATGAACTGCTTGCTGCCCGAATAATTAGACCTAGTTGTTCCCCATTTGCTAGTCCTATTTTGTTAGTCAAGAAACGTTATGGTTCTGATAGGATATGTTTGGATTACCGTGAACTTAATAGCAATACTGTACCAGATAGATTTCCACTGCCTCTTAAATCAGAAAAAGTTGTTAGATTATCAGATGGCATACTCATTGTATTGTACATGCATTATTGACGCATGTGAATAATACAGCATTTAGTTTGTAAAAAGACATTGGAAAGGTTTATGAACACTATTCGTTTGATGGAATGTCTGCGGGACAATACATAAACTGAATTAAAGTTTTTAAAAGTTTGTTATAATAGCACGATAGGATTGCAACTAAAATACTTCATTATTTTATTACTAGAGTTACCTTATTTACGTGTTTTTAAGTTAAAGGTCTCATTGTTGGAACATAAAATGATTATTGTGTTACAAAGTAGTGACTATCCATTCAATTTAATCACGAGATTATCTGTTTACTATTATTTTGTTATTTGGTAATTTTTTTGAATTGTTTAAGTCTGATTTATTAAATGAGAATTTTGATAAAATGAAACTAAATATGTCAATAATGAGTTTAGAAGTTTAATATTCAGATCTAAGTATTAAAATTAGAAAATTATTATTAATTGTTTTTATGATTTTGAAATAAATAAGTTACTAGGTATGTAACATTTAAGGTACCTATCTATGTATGGTATTGTCAGATCGGTTTTGCTCTCATACTTTGCAGATGTAAGTTAAATTATTTGGACTAATTGATAATGGTTCATTGAATTAGATTTAATAGAAACTTCATGTAAAAAGTTTTCAGTAAAAATTGACTCTCTATTAAATAATATTCACTTTTGGACTTGTTGATAAATAGCCAAATGACTGGTTTATTTTTATGCACTGAATATTGATGTCAGAAAATAGTATAGACAGCATTATAGTGACGTAGTGGTCAACTAATAAGACTTCTTTATTTTATTGAGAGATTAAATTCCAGTCAACTTGTTTTGTGTTGTGATAATTTGTTTAAGAAAAGTAACATTTATGAGAAATGTAAAGTTTGTTTTGGATTAATCTTTGGTGACATGTTCATTTATTTTAAGTACAAGCTATTATGTTTTGAGCTGACGAAAATTAAATATTATGAAATTAAATCCGTAGAAATTCCACCAGTTAATTTGTTATGGGAGATATTGTTTAACCAGTACGTTTGTTTGACATAATCATTTTTATAACCTGTTATGGTTTAATTGTGGTTTTTGATAGCCATGTCATTGTGATTATAGTGCCTGAAGGTCAAGTTGTTGAATTTGATGTGACAATCAATGATGTTGTTGTGCTCGGTATGCTCTTTAAGTACCAAGCAAGGTGATGATGATTGTTCTGTTACTGACATAGTCTACAATTTACAGGATGTCTAACTTGACTCTTGTTCGGGTTGTCTATCAGGACTTGACGCCAATGATGGTTGTCTAAGTATCTTGTCTTGACGCCTAAGGATGTCTATTTTGACTCCAATTTTTGGATGTTGATCTTGACTCCCATGCGGGATGTCTATTCAACTCTAATTTATGTCTGTAACAGTTTCAATTATTATAACTATTGTTTTTTTAAATTATTTATGATGGAATCACGATTTTTCTTTAAAAGTAATCTGATGATGAGATAATGACCTTCAGCCACTTCGGTTCATGGGTGAACTGTGACAATTTGTGTGAAAATACTGGTTTGATAATAGCTCAATGTTTTAATGTTCTAGTCACATCAGTTGGACATGTTGATAATTGTTATGGTTTAAAACTAAAATGTATCAGCTCAGACAAGATATTTAAGAGCGCCATTATTGTTTCTGAAAATAGACATTGTAAAAGTCAGATAAAGACGAAATTTGAGACTTTTGAGAATTACTTTATAGTAGGTCAGAAAGGCCGAACGATATTTAACCATTGTTTTGTTACAAAGCCACACGAGGACGTGTATGATGTCAGTTCTGGCCGTGTAGAAGCTAGAAGGTGGTTGAGATTCTAAATTTGAAAACCTCGTTCGATATTAAGTTGGCGCGCTTTACATTCTGTACGAACATAGTTGAGGTTAGATAATATTTTAATGTTATTTTATTGATTCGTTGTTAGTTATTAAAATACAGTTATAACTGTACGATAATTCCTTTTTGATAATTAGATGATTTTTAATAATGAAAGTTATTAGACTGAGATCTGTTTTGAAAATTGTATCAAGTAAACACGTGGCGTATTTCCGTTCGCGCCAATTGAACAGAGCTGTTCGGAGAAAAGGGCGCGAAGCCTCCCCTTTAAAAGAGCATGCACTGGCTTGTGCAGGCAGTCTATCTTCAGATTAGACTCGAATAAGAGCTCTGCTCCCAACAGAACTGTTGGTTTACCTGGTACAGTCTAGTACTGTATATTGCATAGTGCGGAATTGCTAACGCGATACCCTATGCCCTGGCTTAGTAATAAGCTATTCGGGTGGTAGCGATACCACTATACGAACATAGAGAACTTAGGTTCTGTTCGTCTGCAGTGTAATGCTGTAATCGGGTGGTAGTGATACCACTATACGAACATAGAGAACTTAGGTTCTGTTCGTCTGCAGTGTAATGCTGTAATCGGGTGGTAGTGATACCACTATACGAACGTGTAGAACTACGGTTCTGTTCGTCTGCAGTGTAATGCTGTAATCGGGTGGTTGTGATACCACTATACGAACGTGTAGAACTACGGTTCTGTTCGTCTGCAGTGTAATGCTGTAATCGGGTGGTTGTGATACCACTATACGAACGTGTAGAACTACGGTTCTGTTCGTCAACAGTTTAATACTATTCCGGGTGGTTGTGTTACCACTATACGAACGTAGAGAACTACGGTTCTGTTCGTCGCCATTTTAATATTGTTTTATTATTCTGGGAATTATAATTGATTGTAACTAGGATGATTAGTGTGTAGATTAATCTTTTGTGATATCTTTGTAATATCTCTGTTAATGTCTCTTAAAAATAATCTCTTAATAATACCTAATCTCTGTAATATCTCTTAAGTGTGTAAAATAAACTTTCATTGTTATATCGTGACTACTTAACCCCTGCAACATGGGATCTCCTAACCCTGACAATACCGCTCGTAGCCTTAGCTTGCCTCCTGATCCGACATATATATTATTTTCTCATAGTGGGTGATGAAAAGTAGAGTGTATCACTCGGGTGCAATTATATTTTTGGCTCGGGCGACGTACTTTGAATCCCTCGCTACGTTCGGGATTCTACTAAAGAATCCCTCGCTACGCTCGGGATTCTACTCTAGAATCCCTCACTTCGCTCTGTATTCAAAAAACGCCCTCGCCGAAAAAATATTACTTTGCACCCTTGTCATACAATCTACTATTCCATTACAGTACCCAGTACCTATTGAGGTATAAAATGTAGCTTTTTGGCATACTCATATGTGAGAGGAGGCGTGTGCCCAACAGTGGGACAGTTATTTGTCGCAATAAAGGTGATGATGATGAAACCTTGCTGCAAGAAACTAGCATATTATCAGTACCTTCTATGCTTCTTGGTGGGTTGTAAAATTGTTATAACTATATAAGAAGACAGTAACTGAGTTTGCGAAGTTTACTGAATGAAACTAACTTCTCTTCCCAAGAGCGCCGTTTTGACATGGAGTAAGAAAATGGCTCCATCTCCTTCGCCTTTTCATTGTAAGTATATCTCTTAAACTTTTTTATATTCATCCGATGTAAAATATTATCATTTAACTGGTGTAGAGAAATATATTTTGAAGTGATACTTCTTATCAATTCATAGATTTATCATTCGCGTGTCAGAGCTATAGACAGGATATTAGACATGACCGATTGGGTTTGAGTAGGTTTTTGCTAGTTTCTAAATCCTGCAACGAAGCCTATGCCTGAATCGTACCTATATAATTGCCTCCAAGATGGCAACATCCATTCAAATCAAAAGAACGTCCACCAATGCCACTTATTGGCCGCTTCCAAAACTAAATTTAAATTTAGAATCGCAATCGGAACGGCCCCGAGAGAGATGTCGCGCGGTTGCAAAGTTGCAAACGGCCAGTGATGTAACATTTCCACTTGGAAACAAAACCGAGAACTGAGCATCGTATTGCAACAGCGATGTACATCGCGCCACTTAGTAACGAACACTTATATTTTTCGCATTGGGGTAGGTTCCTGAGATACGGGTCGATGACTCTACGCGCACTACTGTAGCTCTCGCAAAAACTAACCATTTCGAAGACCTTCGCGAAAACGATGTAACTACGCTAACGTTAGGATATAAGGTTTAGTTTTGCTCGAATGTAATTCCAGAAAGTGTACGTGTAAGTTGGCTAGAATAGTATCCAATGCGATTTGTGCCGGTGTGCGTTCGTTGCTATAACAGATAGTGGTGTGCGGAGGGATGTCGAAACGCAATGTTGAAATACGTTACCGTAAGTAGATTGTGCAAGGTTTGCATAGGAAATAATAATTTGCTTGATTGTTGTCTATTTAATTTCTAAACTTAGTTAGGCTGTCCATGCACGTTCGCGTTATTGCTCACGGCCCTTTTTGATGTAGATTGTGATTACAGATAGACCTTTGCTTGTCATTTGAGATAATTAAAATAAATTACTAAACAAACAATCTTGTTTGGTACGGGTTTTATTTCCGAAACAATTTCGTAAGCGTGTAGGTAGACGTTAATGACATAAATATTTTTACAATCCCTAAAGGTGTTATAATACCAACAATCAACATGTATGCAATGTCATTAAATGTGTGAAAATTCTGTCGAAATGTAGTACTTAGTACCTACTTATTGCAAAACTTAAACAATCAAAATGTGTCAGCATCACTTTGTCATCATCAACAAACGTTAATACTGAGTCACTGTCTCCAATACGTATACATCAGTAACATCGAAAACAGCAACTTTGAATTTTCTGTGCAAAAACGTGCCTGGTAGACCTGTATAATTCAGACTCAGACCGAAGTCAGGCCGAAAGATGTAATGTCTTTTTCGTTGCTTCGTTCGTAGGGTGAATTACAAGCAACTTTCTTGAAATTAGGATAGATGGAGCCTCTTATGTGTAATTAGAAAGAAAGAAAGAAAGAAAGAAAGAAAAAACATTTATTCGCTGTTTTTATACTGCAGCACATAAATAACATTAACTATTACAACACTTAAAACATCTAACTTAAAACACCCAACATTATTTAAGTAGTTACATACATAAGTAATCTAAAATTAGGATGCTAATTATACTCTTTTGATAATATTAATAAATGTCTGTTGCAAACCCATTACATCGACATCGATGTCGACAATACGACCATCGTACATCCCTACCGCGGGCACTGCACTCACGACTGGCACAGCGCGCCTAGCAACAACCGAACAGAGATCTACTGGATCTACTGCCCGACCTGCTACCAACGAAACCGTGTTCTATTTACCACCAGCTACATCCTCGATACTACAGTATACATTGCCAGTTCAACTCGTAGTAAACGCTGAACTATAATTTAAAAGGAGCAATGGTTGGTGCTCACTTTATGTCGTACGATGTAATCGGTCAGCTGTCATCCATCAGTAGAGGGTTCATAGAAACGTATATTTAGGTTGGCTAGCAGTACATAGACTCAGTGAAGTAAAAACTGGTTAGTACATACACTTATATTTTAATCGGTTGGATGTATTCTCCATGTTGGATACGACTGGATCTGCTAAAATGGTATAGAAATGCATTCCCGATGCCTATCACGTCGGGCCGATGTCGTAAGGCCTCGTTTTGCTTTCCAAAACTTGAGTTTTACGGTTCTTCTGATATGGCGTTCGGTTTAGTATTATAGCTGAATATATTGGAACCGGTTCCGACTATATCTAGTCATATTACGCAATTCAAACTCTTATATGGACGGTAATTAGAGTTAAATTGGCGTTTAAGTTGATTTGTATGAACGTGGTACAATCCCTTTGGGTTTACTTTGGAATATTAATGTTAATGGCTTTGATAACGCCAATAGTTTGATAGAGCCAAAGGCTTTCAGGTCGCGGGTCAGGGACCAGCTTAAGATTAGACAAAGAGAGGACGATATATAATACAACAATTGGGTTACCTACTGCTTCATCATGTATTGTGCTGACAACAGGTTTGTGAGGTAAACGATTTGTTCTTTGGCACTGTCATTATTGTTTTACTGGCTGTTGCAGGAAACCTACTTTGGTTAGTCTTTAAATCTAGAGCTAAATATTTAGGTCGTTGCCTCTTTTCAGAAGTCGCCGGACTCGCCATTCAGCCAATCGCCATTCAGTTTAATTAAAAAGTTCTTACTTTAGACCCTTTAGGGTGATGGTATAGTTTTGAATCCAGCTGGGCAGCTATTACCAACTTGCTCGAGTCAGCCGTAAATTGACTTGTAGTGCGGGGTCTGGAGGCTTAAGAGTGAGTTTTTCTTTCTTTTCCGACCGACAACTTTTCGGTGATGCATGAGGTGTGACTACTTACATATTACGTTATGGCGACCACATACTCACAGGTTGTTCATCTGCTGCAGAAGGGTGTTGCTGCATGCTCTTTTGATTTAATATCACGAATCACCAGCTCACCACCAGTCTAGCTGGTGGAAGATTTGACATTAACCAATTTATTGTTACGTCATTGGTTTATGAATTTTCAAATGAATGTTCATTCCTTATTGCTTGGTAGTGAAACATTACAAAATCAATTCCTAACAGATATCACTTATACATACATACGTACTATAATCGTATGTATAAGTGACGTCTGTTAGTTAATTAGTAGCATTTTGCTTTTTATCTTTACCTATAAGTTAAACATTTTCGAGATTTCCTGTTTAATTAGTGAGTGAGTGTTTTTGCTAGTATACATACGAGTATAGACGTTAGCAAAAGGGTGTCCTTGCTAAAGTACCTTGTCCCTGGGTCCTCGTCTGCTTGCGAGCACCACGGGAACCACGCAAAGGCGTGGTCGCCGCTCGTAAACCAGTCACATTAAACGCACGGTGACGGTCGCACAGTGTAAGCCTTTGCAGCTGGATCAGCTTTGAACATTTTATTTTTGGACCATGTAACGTAAACGAACAAAAGGTTAAAAAAGCTTTGGGCAGTAGGAGACTAGCAAAGGTGATAACAAAAAAGAAAATTTACTTGCATATACGAAACGATTATTTTGTAAATAGCCTGTAAAAGCCAAATAATGATGAGAGTCCGACATCATTCATATAAACTTTTGCCCTAGCTAGTAATCGAACCCAGGATTCCCCGCTTCGAAGGCAGATCCATTATTGACTGAGATGGGGTCATCGTCATACAACAAATTTATTTTCAATTAAAATTAAATATTTTTACTGGATTGATTTGAACACGATGTCCCGAAAGACGATAGAGGAGATAGATATAATCCATATAACCATTGATAACCATTGTAATTTAATGCTTTGTTAATTTTAATTTAATTTAATTTATTCATTTAATTTAATTGTAGTTAAACATATTTATTAATTTTTGTACTTATACTTATCTATATTTTACTTTCTATGTACGCGCCAAAGAAGCTTTACCATGCTATTTGCGCCTATAATTAAAGTAGCACTTTTATTGTTTTTTTTTTATGCATGTGTGAATAATTATGTATAGTGTATACTTTGTTGGTGCAATTTTTAATAAATAAATAAATCCGTGTGCGTTCGATGTCGAATTAATTTAAATGGCAACCCACGCAAACTCCAGCTTTCCACCCCTGTGTTTAAGTAAGAGTCTAATTATTGTGGTAATTTAATGTTCTCGGCGACTCAAGTATAGAACAACGTCTCATACCATCGCCTCCCTCGACTCACTGGCAAAGTAACTTGTTGGCTTACTACAGTTACTACTTATAGCAGTTTTAGACTGTGGTCGAAGCAGTCGTAGCTACAGACTATGCGTATGGTTCTATTCCCTAACTCTAACCTAAATGGTTTCGTCAATCTGTAAGCCATGATTTACAGGACAATTTTATGTGGAACTGCGTATTATATAAGGAAATGGAAGATGTTTTAACTCGCTTCACTTAGAGGAACCTAGGCCATAGAGAATACACTTAAAATTTTCATCTGGATTTATTTAAATCTTGTTGTTTTTGTACCGATTGATATAAAACAAAGTATTCTTATTGGGAGTTTCTTGTCACTTCTTCTTCCATGGCCCATGGCAACTTCTCATTAAGCTAAAGCGTAGTCCAATGTTTGAGCAGCTTTGTCAAAGTATACGTTAACTAAAAAAACTAACGGGATAACGGGCGATAGAAGTAAACGAAAGATAAAAATATTTAGATGGACTCCAATATTACTTCATAGTAAGTTACGTTAAAATTAGTGACAATACGTCGGGGCTATTAACTATAAACAATGGATCGTTATCTTCCTCGACATTTGACATTTTAATACAGCGATAATGGCGTGCTGACACACAATGAATAAATTCTACTACAAGATTTTATCTTTTAAATATCGCGATTATTAAGTTTATTTTTAGTTCACTAGCACCCAAGTGAGCTTAATACTGTTGGGGTTCCCTGTACAGATACGGAACCCCGGTCTGTCTGTTTGTCTATGTAGGCAGCACACTAGATTTTTTATCTTAAATCACAATAACTTGTTACAGAAAATAAACAACTTCAATATCGACAAGTATGGAAAACTCAAAAACTACTCGCCAGATGTCACTCAAGTTCTTATGGGACCACACACAAGCACCAGCTTTTGAAAAAAAAAGTCATCTAAATCGAAACACTAAAATTAAAAGAGATGAGGAGGGATAAAAAACGGCCATAAATTAAATACACATTATAAAGATAACTCAAAAACTACCCGCAAGATGGAAAGATACCACAAGTAGCAAGTTATGAGGTCATACATAAAAAATACAGTTGAATTGAGAACCTTCGCCTTTCTTTGAAGTCTGTTAAAATAATCAAAGACCTGAGTTGTCAGGACTGTGATCAGATTCTAGGCATATTCATTTGCGTAATAATAAGAAACGGTAAGTGCAGTTTTCTGGAAAGGGGGGCTTTTCACCATACCTTCGATTCAAGGTGGATGGAATCCCTTATATCTAGAGTTTACACTTTGTATGCTTGCTATGAGCTGAACAAATCATGTTAATGTTTTAAAAAATTATTTACGAAACTGATCTTTGTACCAACCAGTTCAATACCAACGATACTACATGCATCTAGCATGATGGGCAGTTTTTAAGTCCTGGTGAGCTAGATGTAGAGTTTTACAAGTCTAAGGTAAAATATTTATCATGTCTCAGTTGCTAGTTGGAAAGTCTTAAGCGTCCCTCAGGCCAACTCATCAGAAACCCTCCAATATAAATTAAGCATTTATGTAATCTCCTTTGATTATTTACCATCACGTGGTAAATAAGTAAACAGTAAACAAAGTCTCAACTGCAACTAAAATAATATATATTTCAAGTGCATACAATAACTTCTCTAAAGGACGACCGTTTATTGTTTACGTGAGAAAAACTAATAATTACAAAAATTAGGAGACTTCATGGAGTATAACGCTAGAGGTGACTCGGATTTTAGTTTTTTGTTTACGTGTGGCGTTCACGCGACTATACCGCTTATGCAGCGGTGTTGGGTACTGTATTCCTGTGAGAATGCTGAGTGCAATAAAAATTATTATGTGCGAAACGTGACTCGCCAACCATGACCAGCGCAACGTTATCGTCACCACTCGGTGCTGTATGAGTCGCGGTCGCGCTGCAATTGATTTTTTGTTGTCGTACCCACTGCGAGTTACGATAAACGAGGGTTTGGCGATACAACGGAAAATTTCTAAGTAGGTAGCGTGCAAATTAATAAAATCTGCAGAGATACGACGTGGAAATATTTTATTTCGGTCTTCTGTAGTTTGAGTTTAGTGATACGTTACATACCGTAGTAAAATTAATAAAAATTCGACAAAATACCATTGAAATTATCCCAAGAGGATTTATAACCGGGAATAAAATAACCTATTTCCCAATCCAATACAGTATCCAAGTATACCAAATGTTATCTCAATCAGGTACATAAAATTATTGTGAAATTTATATCCCTTACATATTATTTGCACATCCCTTCGAGGATAATATTTCTGCGATACAAACTATCCCAACATCTTTCAAGGGTCTTGAGGTATTTTTATTAAACGAAATCTTAATCGGTTCAAGGCATTAAGCCTAAAAAGATAACAGCCAGATAGATAGAGTTATTTCGTAAATTTATAATGTTAGTTTGGACTATAATCATAAAAACACATAGGTTTCTTTTTTGAGGGTTTTAATAGTGATGAGCATCTACTCCCATAATAATGTGAGGGTACATAAAAGTACTTCATCTGTTCGCGCGATCCTCTATTCTTGTTTCTCGAAGGGGCGAGCGCTATCGCTGGGCAGTCGTCCAACTCATAGATCTCTGACACTTCAATAGCCGATCAATTGGTTCGCCTGGTGCTCAAGCGTGGCATTCTGGTGCGCTCCCAGATCTATGATAACTATCTAAAAGAATCACTACAATGTTTCTTGCCTGTTCTATTTTGTTGAATAAGCTATCTGCATTATTTTCGTTAGGATTTAAGGTCCAAATGGCTTTTAGTCGTAAGTCGTATGGATAACAGTTTATATGGGAAGTCGTAGCTTACTCGAGGTATACGAGGCATTACCATTTCTAAGGTTCATTTGTGACGCTCCACTAGTGATATACCAGTAGTTGAAAATCTTTCATTCTTAACCGTAAATGCTGAAAACTAAGTTATTTGGATATGGATTACATAGAAAGGTGTCTGTAGTTATTTTTTCATAAATTTCATGAATTTTTCATCAATTATCGTCACCGCTTCTGAATTTTCTTTTGTTGAACTCAAATATTGTAACAAATTGCTGAACAAAATGAAACGCCTATAACAAAACCTCTATCGTTATTGAAGTAAAATTTTCAGCATTTTCATCTCACATCGTCACTCTCTTGCAATGAGACGACACTCCTGAAAGTTCATTCAAACGCTACGTGATTGGCAATCCTATAAAATATGATAGACATGCTTTTCATTGTTCCTATCGGTGACCTTCACGGTCTTAACTATATGCGTGTAATTTCATTTATGCGTATTTACTGTGACGTACTGTATGTACTCTCGTGTTTTATGTACTTGATGGTCAGGGTCATTGCTTTGCAGATGCTGAACAGAGAGGAGACGATATTTATTCTCTTCTTCTGGCCTTATTGTCAAGAGCGTATTTCTTTACCTACAGAGCGATTATGGTCGTCATAGGAAGGTCGTGGCACGCTTTACCATGTGTCTGTCTCTACTCCATCCTTTTTACTTCTCACTTATTGGTCCATTGTGTGATGCTGCTGGGGTTCTTTCAGCACATCTCTTATTGCGTCAGTCCATCTCGTTGTTGATTTGCTAGGTCTAGTGTCTTCTGCTTTGGACCGCTAACTTCTCTTGATAATTGCTTACAAATTATAGAATAAAATTTGATACGTTTTCACAATACCATATATTGCATTCATAAAGCGTTATCAACATTTCTAGGAGTGTGAGAGCAAATATCTACCTTACGCAGAATTACACGTAGACCTCAGGAGTAAGTGAATCTTGTAAGCCACAATAATAATTTTGATAGTTATTTCATATTGTTCTCTACGAAAGGTTCATTCTCTGAATCTCTTGTGTGACAATCCATTAATGGCCCACTACTGAGCACGGGTCTCTCCTCATTGTTGAGGAGGCCTAGAGCATACTCCACCACGCTGCTCCAATGCGGATTGGCGGAGAAATATCTAAACCGGTATCCATAGGATGGTGACCACTCACCAGCAGGGAGTTTGTGTGCCTGTTGATCGGCTAAAAGCTAAGCTACAACCCACTAATGGCCCACTACTGAGCACGGGTCTCTCCTCATTGTTGAGGAGGCCTAGAGCATACTCTACCGCGCTGCTCCAATGCGGGTTGGCGGAGAAATCTCTAAACCGGTATCCATAGGATGGTGACCACTCACCAGCAGGGAGTTTGTGTGCCTGTTGATCGGCTAAAAGCTAAGCTACAACCCACTAATGGCCCACTACTGAGCACGGGTCTCTCCTCATTGTTGAGGAGGCCTAGAGCATACTCTACCGCGCTGCTCCAATGCGGGTTGGCGGAGAAATCTCTAAACCGGTATCCATGATTGATGGTGACCACTCACCACCAGGGAGCTTGTCGGCTATTTGCTTAAAAACCTCCAGCCACCAGCGCACCACGCAACAGAGGAGTGGAGGGTTCGGACGAGAAGGAATGTACATTAATTTGTGTTCAATAACAACCATTACTCCACAATGATACCATTACACATTTATTTGGTAACGAATTCTATCGAAGCCTTTCACACCAAATTGGACCGCCGTAATTTGGGGCGGGGCCCGGAGTTCCGACTCATTATGTTGGTCATTAAGTGGATAAATTAGTTTTATTGTACCTCTAATTCCGCTGATTGAATACTCGAATGTTTATAATGAACTGAATTGCTGAATACCCTATTGTTGTCGTTTTGCCGATACCTAAACCAAACCTCGGTTTATTTACTTGTCAAATTCTTTAAGTATACAGGAGCTGATCGACATACAGATTGAATGTGATGAATGAAATTTTAAAATGAATAGTCGAAACAGTATAAATTTTATTTTTAAACAAAAATGTAATCCGTAAAATTAGAGTTGTAATGTAGCATCATTACGAATTTAATGAAATAAATGTTCGTTATATAACATGTTGGAAGAAACTGAGGTTAATTTTTGAATACCTTTATTTTATACCGGTATATTAGTGAAGGAATACATTATGGGGCTATTATTGCATTACGTGATAGGTACTTCCAAAATAAAGGTAAATCGATTCACATAGAATCAGACAACGCATGAGATGAACATTTTTTAGGGTTACCTGTATAGGAACCCTCTTTTAGATCAAACTTTTTTACTTATTTATGACTTTTTTTTGCAGCAGTTACAATAACATATTTTGTGAATAAGTGTGCACCTATTTCCGTTCAAGAGACAGAATCCTGTGCTGACAGAAAGACAGATAGACAAAGGAGATGTTTCAAATCCGGCCCACAATATGTACAGTACCTCGAAAAATCGAGAAAAATTCATGGAATTTGGGAAAAATAAAGATAAATTGCTTAAATGCATACTTTTCTGGTACAAATTTAGTATTTATAATTCATTTTTATCAATTTTCAACATGGCGTCTTGCCAAGTTGTCATTGATCATAGATCGCGAACTGTCTACTGTCACTTTAAATGACAGAATTGTAGGTACATATGTCAAACTTCTATCAAATTAACCAACATGGCGCGTGATGACAACTTGACCGCCATGACGGACTTTTGTTTTTGTGTTGCAATTTTAAGTGTACATTTTTGTGTTACACCACAAAACTAAAGCAATTTAAAGGAATTGGATGGTTGAAAACTGTTTTAATTGTGTTTCTCCATTTTTGAGTATGGTGTACAAAGTGGTGGCCGGGGCTCCATACATTTTGAAACATCTCCTTTGAGGCATATTAATAGGGTTCCGTTTTTTAACATTCCGGTACAGAACTCTTAAAAAGAACTAACGCTCTAATACTTAAGTTACAAACACAAAAACAACACACATTTTCCATTTCCATAATAGAAACCTAAAAATTAAGTTTCTCCGAACCGCTCTATACCAGTTATAACCGGCGCGAACCGCCGCCATCTGGTAAACGCTCACGTGTGCAGTTCCTTGATCCCGGCCGTTTTTATTTGCAAATGGCATCGCGCCGCAACTTAACAAATCTACTTTGTAAACTGAAGCCTGCCTTTAATATTCAATCACCGATCCTATTGCACCATCAATTATGCATGAGCTGCAATGGGACACCCTATACCTGCATATAGAGGCGACACTTGCCTATACTTACGTGCTAGTCACATGCTGCCTTGCTAGATATCGAAATGTTTAGAGGCCTGGCACGTATAAAATATGTTACCAACTCCTTGCTAAGAAAATTTAATATTATAAAATAACTATCAATACTTTCAAACTGTATCGAGAAGAATTTTAATCGGATCATTAAGATCGATTAGGAGGTAGTTACTTTAAAATCTAATTAGTTCTTCTACACAAAAAACAGATTTGAATGCCAAAAAGCGCTCCAAAATTAGTAGATTCATTTGGGAGGTATCGTTGATGAGAATAAAGATCAATTGAGCGTGAAGTTTCAGGGATCTGCGGGATCTACCGATTTTTCTAGAAGTATTTTAGATAGCGAACGAGCTCATATTGGGACGGGATGTTAGTACAGACGGTGTTATAATAATAATAATAATAATAAAATAAATCTTTATTTTCTCTCACAAAAAATGCTAGGTACAATGTTTCAGTGTAAAATTCTTTACTTTAGTTTAGACCTTTCTTGTGAGAGCCTGGTGCCTGATATAGGTTAGAGTGTAACCTGTGTTACAGGTCACCAGGGCCCTCCCGCGGAAAGACATACAGTTCCTATGAATTTTAGAAACCTTGTGGTACAGTCAGCGTCATATAGTACGTAGCAGTCATGATTACCAAATACTTGGAAACATTCATTATGACCATTAAGAACGGATCAACCAAAGCGATCAAATTGTTCAGGCCATCTACCGTGTACAAATATACCGGAGCACGCACAACACCGAATACTTGATAACACCCAAGTCGGCATTAATACCGTGACAACCACAACGCCACTGGTTGCCTAACAGCCAAAGTGTTCAAAAGTATGAAGCAACCAAAGTATTCAAAAATATGTAGCACCCAAGTAGCCAAAATTATAGCAACACATAATAAAAATAGACTTTAAATGACATGCGATAAAGTTCATTGTGCATCATTTCTTCCGATAAGTAAATTGATTAATTCAATGTCAAGTGCAAGTCATGTATGTCAAATGAAGTGGTGCTTCAATGCTTGCTTTGATATATTTAATACAAAAGCCATCACATCCATAGAGATATTACAATAGAGTGGGTGAGCCATACGGCTACCCATACATTGCAATCGCCCCCGGTTAGAAAGAGAAACAACGACAACGGTAATTACCTATCTCTCTCCAATCCCGATGATCCAGAAAGAGAAAGGTGATTACTAAAGATTTCGTCTCTTTTTATCCAAAGGACGCTCTGAAGCCTGTCTTCTGCCCTCTAATGTAATATCTCTATGATCGCATTGGATACAGTTATGCATCAATAGATATTATTTCAAACTTGCCTTAGTATTTTAAACTTGACATTGATTTGAATTATAGATATTGACATACAATGATAGATAATAGAACGACATGCCAATAACATTAGGTTTAGTTTATTGTAGTTTATTTTTCTAATGTTCCATATTTTTGAACGCTTTGAATGCTTGGATACCATTGACGAGATGACTGTAACTATGTTTATGGTGTTATGACTGACCCGATGTATATGACATTTTAAACGTCTCGGCCATTTGAGCGACTATATTGTTGTCAACAATAAGGAAACTTTGCTCGTACCGATATTATCGACTTTTTGGTTGCGTCTATTTATTTGAATACCCTGATTGTCTCTAACTATTTGACGCTGACTGTACCTACATGCTTATGGCTAATTTACATACATAGACTTAACATTATTACTATATTATAGTAGAGAAAAATAAGCTGATATACAAGTATTATTTGATCGACGAGAAGCAAATAACAATCTAATGCATGCGTGCGTGTGTGTGTGTGAGTGCGTGTGTGTGTGTGTGTGTGTGTGTGTGTGTGCGCGAGCGCGTGTGAGTGTGTAAGTGTGAGTGTGAGTGTGTGTGTGTGTGTGCGTGTGAGTGCGTGTGTGTGTGTGTGTGACAAGGTAGGAAGGATGGGACAACGTGGGCTAGTATGGGAAGATCATTTGGGAATATGAAGCAGATTTTCGGTTTCTAGATAATTAAGGGATTTTAGATACACAGTAACAGCAGTTTTACATTTGTGTTTTTGCAGTGGATATACGTTTAATTTAATATTTAGTTTATTATAAAGCAGTGGGCCCAAGTGATCAAAGAAGTTGTGGGAGTGAGACGTGCGGTGTAATTGAGTCGGGAGTATGTGTCCTTTCCTACGTTTATTTTTAATTAAGTTAGGATCATATGCTAACAATGAGTGCTGTTTAAGAACTGTGTGTAAGATAAAGGTCTGGCGGACAGATAGTAATTCCCATTGTTTGTATAGGTCAGTGGTGTTATACCGGAAGTGTAAACTTGCTCCGACTTTAAGTATGGCACGTTGGGCTCTTTCAACCTCAATAATATGGGTTTTGGCTGCACCACCCCACGAGGTGATACAGTAGTCTATTAGCGATTGCCCTAGCGCAAAGTACACCATTTTTACGGTATGACGATCCGCCACATGGCGTAAGCTCCTAAAAATATGGATTAGCTTTCGAAGCCTTGATACCAGTGCTTGTATATGAGACTTAAAATTAAGAGCTTTATCTATAACGACACCCAAATATTTGATATTGTCTACTTTCTGAATGGTGGGACAGGAGCATGCAGGGTTTTTTAGATCGCATGCATGAGACGTTAGAGTCAAGGCAGAAGGAGGTTAACCCTGGTTGCAAAAGCAATGTACTTTGTTTTATCTGTATTGAGAGATAGCAGGTTGTGTTGCAACCATTGGTTGATGAAGTTGAATCCCATCTGGGCCGTGTTAAACACTTCTCCCCAAGTTTGGCCGTGGAAGAAGAGAGCTGTATCGTCCGCAAAGGTAAGTATTTTGGCACCACGGAGTTGGAGCTGACACAAATCATTAATATAAATCAAAAATAGGCTTGGACCGACTATACTTCCCTGGGGTATACCATACTCCGTGGTTCGCTCATCACTAATAAGATTTTCAATTTTTACTCGCTGTTTTCTTTTGATCAGATAGTCCTCAAAAAGTCTATATTATGAATGTTTATTGTTAGTTCTGTTATTAGTAATATTATGTAATTATTAGTGATAGTCCAGCCAGTGATTGAAAGTAAATTCGGTAACAATGTGTTGCTACCCTTGAGGAAAGGACAGTCGTCGTACAACCTTACCAACCGAACACAATAGTTGTTAAAACTATTGTTTCTTTCACATCTTTTTATTGGGTTTTTTCTAAATTAGTACGCTATCATCGGAGACTTTACCTCGGATCAGTGGATTGTTTATAATGTTTATATAATAGAAACTACTAATTTCGAGAAATATCACCATAAGGTATAATTCGGCTTTGATATTGATACTATGTTTGTTCCGAACGCCAGACTACACAATAATGATTTAACACATTGATTGCTTAAACAATGGATACAAAGTAATAGCCGTATGCCATAACTTTTTATGGTGAATTTTGATTAAGTAAATATGAATGTTTGAAAATATGTATGAATGTATATTATTATTATTATTATTTTTATTAAAAATTACATTTTTCGGATCCGAGTGGTCGGCATGCAGCACGTCGGGTGCCGAACACTCGGATCCGAGTGCTAGGGATGCCAATTGTTTATTAACTAAAATGTCATCATGTGGTGACTTAAAAAAACAGTAAGTAAATAAAACAATTATGCATCTGGAGAATTATTTATTTAGAAAGATAATTATATTAATCAATCTATGCAAAGAAGCATTAAAATCTACAATTATAAAAATCAAACAAAAAAACATAATACTTAATTATAAGTTTAACTGAAAAATGACACTCTGAATCACAGTATGTTACGTACACAAAGAAAAAAAACTTAAAATAAAATAAAAAAAACTTAGGAATGTGCCTGACAGAAACATTGTGTACATTGTGAACTATCGTGTATACAAATCACCACAACACTATTAGAATGAAACCAATTATCTTTTTCGTAAGTTGATTATATTGCCAGAGTGGCCGCGCAAAACGTGAGCTCGCTTCGAATGCCGGTGCGTTCCTAGCCAAAACAAAATGAATGGGACGCTTGCACGGATCCGAGTGGGCGGCACCGTTACTATGGCCCCGCCCCACTCGGATCCGAGTGAGGAGCACAGAGGTGTGTGCGTCCTGTCTATCGTGTATACAAATCACCACAACACTATTAGAATGAAACCAATTATCTTTTTCGTAAGTTGATTATATTGCCAGAGTGGCCGCGCAAAACGTGAGCTCGCTTCGAATGCCGGTGCGTTCCTAGCCAAAACAAAATGAATGGGACGCTTGCACGGATCCGAGTGGGCGGCACCGTTACTATGGCCCCGCCCCACTCGGATCCGAGTGAGGAGCACAGAGGTGTGTGCGTCCTGTCTATCGTGTATACAAATCACCACAACACTATTAGAATGAAACCAATTATCTTTTTCGTAAGTTGATTATATTGCCAGAGTGGCCGTGCAAAACAACGTGAGCTCGCTTCGAATGCCGGTGCGTTACTAGCCAAAACAAAATGAATGGGACGCTTGCACGGATCCGAGTTGGCGGCACCGTTACTATGGCCCCGCCCCACTCGGATCCGAGTGAGGAGCACAGAATGTGTTAAATGCGGTTTTCCACTTGGTCTGCCAATCCGCAGTTGCTCAGAGTGGTGCTATAACCTGTACGTCTCACATTCAGAGAGAAGACTCGAGCCTAGCAGTAGTACAGCTGTTATGATGATGATAATGAAGGTTTTCCACACCACTATTGCTTCACAACATACCTATTGAACAAAACTTCACATACCTACTTAAAATTCAAAATCATTGAATCATGTAGGTTCTGTATTTTTGAAATAGTTATACACATCATTTTTCCTGTTAACTTCTTGGTATAACATGAAATTCAATTTGTTAATATTCCTCGAAATATCAGCAGGTTAGCAGGGATTGCTTTTTTACGTAATAAAAACGTCTGTATATATTTTGGTAATTTTGTCACATTAAACATCATATACATAGTGTGTAGCTGAAGTAAACTGAAGACAATAACAGTCATTAAAGGTAGGTACTGTTAGTAGTTAAGCGTGAATGAGTTGCATTTGTATTTGTAAGCCTTAATAATAACCGATGATATTACGAAGTGAAAAATGTTTCACACATATAATTTATTTATTTATTTATGTAAACTTTATTGACCACAATATAACAATATTATAGTACAACATGGCGAGCTTAATGCTAATTGCATTCTCTCCCAGCTAACCATTGGGCCAAGCCGAAATGCGCGAAGAGCGGTATTACCGATTAATGGGAATTTTAAAATACTTATTTAACAATCTACAATTTAAAAATATATAAACACATATATATATACCATACCATACCATACATACCATATATGAATAGATATATCTATACATACATATATAAATATATATATATATATACATAAAAGATAATAAGATATTATGCAATAGAAATATAAAAGTATTATATGACACGATGTTATCGATTAAATATAGTAGCTACATACATAATATATCGATAATGAATAGATACAAAAATGTGATCAAGTTTGAAGCGACCGACGTTCCAGCAAGTAAGCCTGCAGCCTTTTTTTAAAAATCAGTTTACCAGCGGGTCCTCTCATTTCATCAGGCAGCGCATTCCAGAAGCGAATAACTTGGACAGTAAAAGAGTTAGATAGAAAACCAGATCGGTGAATAGGGAAAGATAGAAGATGGGATTCTTTGGAACGGAGAGGACGGTCATGAATGGAAGAAAGGAATTGAAATTTAGACTTAAGGTAATCTGGCACAAGAGGGTCGAAAAGAATAGAAGAAAGCGTGCAAAGGGCTCTTAAATGCCGTCGCTCACGGATTGAAAGCCATCGAAGCTTAGAACGGTAGGTGGAAACATGGTCATACTTTCGCAGACAGAATACAAAGCGAACGGCACTATTTATGAGTCGGTCCAGCTTATCAAGTTGAGCCTCACTGAGATCCAAGCAGCACACATCACCATAATCGATGACGGGAAAAATTAGCGTTTGAACCAACTGAACCTTTGTTCTGACGGGAAGAAACTTCTTCAGGCGGTTGAGAAATGTTAACGCGGCAATGACAGCCCGACAGATTTCACTCACTTGGGTATTCCAGCTCAGATCACTATCGATAAAAACTCCAAGATCCTTAACGCTGGGAGAGAAAGGTATTACAGAGCCTTCAAATATGACAGGGTCTAACGATTGAGGATCAATTTTAACAAGTTGCCGCGAACTACCTATGATGATGGCTTGACACTTGGAGGGGTTGACTTTGATCCCAAATTTCTGCGACCAACCACTAACGAGAGCCAGATTGGCATTTATAGTGCTAACAGCATTGGCTATATCATTTACTTTAGTGTGGGTGTAAATTTGTACGTCATCCGCATACAAATGGCAAGGGCAGCTAAGAAGGGGAGTGAGAGAGTTAATGAAAATAGAGAAAAGCAAAGGAGAAAGGATACCACCCTGGGGTACGCCAACAGGCAGAGAGCACCAGTTCGATAACTTACCGTTAACTTTAACAGCCTGCTGGCGACCGCTAAGGTAGGATGAGAACCATGCCTGACTTACGGACGAGAGCTGCAGTCGTGCGAGGATAGCAAGGAGAATGTCATGGTCAACCAAATTAAAAGCGTTGGAGAAATCAATAAGAATTAAAATGGTGACCATTCCACTCTCCATGCCCTCCCGGATATCCTCCGTGACTTTCAAGAGCGCAGTTGTTGTGCTGTGTCCTGGTCTAAAACCCGACTGGAGCGGGCTGAGAACCTGATTTTTATATATAAATGACGAAAATTGTTTGTGCACCACAGCCTCCAGCACTTTTGATAGGAATGGTAAAATTGAGATGGGCCTATACTCCTTTAAACCACTGGGGTGAGCTGTTTTGGGAATCGGAGTAACTACACCTTTACGCCAGAGGTTTGGAAACACCCCGGTGGTTATACTGAAATTAATGATATGGGTGATCACCGGAAGCAGATGTTGGAGTATAGGCATGATCATGACCCTATTTATCCCATCATGACCCCCCGCATTAGATTTGATGGAGGATATTATTTTACAGATTTCGTCCGCAGGTACAGGAATATAATGTACCTATATACCTACACATACTTGGTGGATATCACCGAATTGAAGTACAGCTTCGCTTTCAGTTTATTTTAACAACTAGAGAACCGCCCGCGCTTCGCTTCGGGACCCGTAGGTAACAGCCGCGTAGGTCCCGCTCCCGTAGGAATCTCAGCTAAAAAGTAGCCTATAAAATTATTTTGCCTATGACTTAAGTAAATTACATGTAGTATTTGATAGCGTGATTCAGAACTTGCAAATGAATTTTACTAACGCCATCTATTAACAACATCCGGAACTAAATATCTAGCAACTAACGAACATCGATCTTCCCATGGGAATGAGATGTTTTTTCGCGGTAAAAAGTAGCCTACGTCACTCTCCACCCTCCTAACTATCCCCACACACATAAACCATACCATATAATAGCCATGTTGCGACGTGAAAGAGTCACAAACAAACAAACAAACACACTTTCACATTTATAATATTAGTAAGGATATACAAATTTTGTTTAGCGTCAAAAGTGTTCAAATCTGTTGGATTTGAATGACATAAAGTAGGTTGCGACATTCGACAAAATACTGATCACAAATTGTTTTTATTATTGCGTACCCGTTTATCATCAGGTGATCTGTATGTATCTCTTTATTTATTTTTATTTGCTTAATATTTAAAGAGAGAAAAATATACTCAACCTGCATTTTATTGACAAATTAATTAATAAACTATTACCTGACCACAATAATTAGGCGCATGACAGATAGCAGTCACGCGGGCCCCCCACCCCGCTCTAGCCCCGCGCGTCCCCTAGTGAGGCGCAGTCGTGTACAATTGTACATTAAGGTCATTTTGACTAGGCTGATGTGAACTCCGAGATGTTTGCGCAGGTACAGTAACTGACCAAGTACAGGTGGTAGGGCCTAGAGCTCACCCGGGGAAGTACCACCGCCCGCCACGGTACTTTGTACCATTCCTACCGTGTAATAATTGTTTTAAGAACAATTGTGTTCCAGATAGGAAGATGTGGTGCCGGTTACACTTTTTAGAGGTGACCATCTCAGTCCTCAGGGGTAGCAACGCATGTGTGACCGAATTAGAACGAGACTCATTGAGTCTAGTTCTGGGTCGGTCACAGTTGTTATGGGCGGCAGCGGAAGGTGGTGATGCATGCTCGTTTGCTATCTTAATTCCATAAAAAAATTGTACCTCCATTAAACATTCACCATGGTACTTTTGGTACTACTGCAGAATGTACTACGTATTCCCATCCCTAGTTCCAATGACGTCTTAACTGACATGCGCCTAATTATCGTGGTCGGCTAGTATTTAAATTATTGATAAGCCACTTGAATTCATATCCAAACAGACATGTTTAAGCTGAACCTTAGTCCTTAAGAAAAGGAAAATTGTAATTTATTTTAACAAAAAATGTACAACATGTTTGTCAATAAGTTCAGTGGAATATCCCTTGGGGCGATATTAAATTGGTAATTCGAGAGTATTGACTTACAATGGGACTGAAATTATATTACCCTACTTAATTTGCCTTGGATACAGCTCAACAGGAAAATGTGATGGAATAATTTGGGGAAATAACCTGAAAATCAAACAATAGCTTTTAGCGATACTACACCGTACCGATTTCATTGAAACGAAAGTGAATAAATAAATCCTATTTCCCTCCCAATATATAGAATAAACTACAACATTTCTTAGATAAATTATTGTATAACCATGGGTTTCCGCGTTACGATGTAGCTTTTACGTCGATATAGCTAGTGCCCGTGATTCCGACCAAAGTCATGACAAGTATTATTTTTATACATCTTTGTGTGAGTAGGTATAAAATTAATACTAATACAAATATACATAATAATTGTGTAGTTTTGTACTTATCTTTAATAAGTCCTATTAAGAAAGCGAAAAACGCATGTCATCATTATCATGATCATTAAATTTAACTGGCTACGAACGGGATATTTTTATTTGACATTTTATTCTCGTTAAACACATGTTGTTTACATATAAGTATGAGACATAATTAATGGCTATAGTCACTACCTATAGTATAATTCTTTTACGTTATTACAAATGACTGGCACGCTCCTACTATAAACCTATTTTTATCGCAACGTGAATATATTTTTGTACCATAAAGTAGAGAGCAGTTCATAGTAAATTAGAGACTCGCTAAATTCGACGACACGTGCAGTTTCCCGCCACGAGGTAGCCATTTTATCCGCCATCTTGGAAATGAGGAATATCTGTCATATTCCTGGCGTCAGAGGTCGGAATTTATGGCGCCGGCGGTCGTAATAGTGACAGCAGTTGACAGGAACGACTCGTGTGCCTTTTAATAAATGTAACGTACTTCTGAGTTCTTTGTTACGGCTGCGAGTTTACACTGAGCAGTAATACAGGAATATTATTTTTTACGATATGGTTTGTGATTGTCGTCCTTGGCGTTTATATTTTCCGGCATATGCGTATAAATTACATATTTTGTAACATTGTTTTTTTTGTTTTGATGTTAATAAAGAGTTTTAGATTTAAGTACTTACAATTTTGCATTACTTTTTTAAAAACCTTAATTTTGTAAAGATTTTCCAACTTGTTTTATATTTTACACGTGACACGATTCTTCTGATTTTACCTTTGAGGTAGACCATTTTCATCGCGGATGTTGGGGTGTATGAGTTGAGTTGAGTTGAACATCCAGTTCAAGCCAATTTCTCTCTTGGTGCACACTCTAAAGCAGTGGGCTCATATCCATCCTTTTTAAGAGTCCTATGCCTTATCACCGGTGCACTTTCCTCTTCTCATGATTTGAGAGATGCTGGCCACTGTCCACCACGCCGGGAAAGTGCAAATTGGTAGACTTACCACGACTTTGAGAACATCATGGTAATATCAGGTGAGCAGGTTCTCTCATGATGGTGTTCTTCATCGCAACAACTGATAATTAATTTAAACTTATAGGTGCCCAGGAAAATTCCCAGTATTCCCACCATGGCCCCATACGGTCCAAAGTTCTAAGTGCTTGGCCGTACGTTAGACATGAAATGTCGCCAAATTCCCTTTCTCTGAATTACTAAAGTAGATCGTTGTATCGAATAATACATAAATAAAACAGCAGTGACGTAACGTTGTTGTAATAAACATTCGGAAATCTATTTTGATAATAACGTGTTGTAAATAAACACAGGTATTGCATCATACTATTTGATCATAACCAAGTCCATACTAAATATACGAATTTCAAACAGATGAATACCAAGTTTATTTTCGCTGAAGAACTATGGAAATGTATCTACAGTAGTCTAGCCGTTCAGGCAGGTAGAACCGACCGACTGAATAAGTGACTGCGGCCGCGGTCGCGAGGTGGATGTGTGACCGCTTGTAAAATATTTATTAGCAGGTAAGTACATACTTATATTATAGTATTTATTAGCAGGTATTTTGCTACGAGACAGGATTCGTAACGACGAAATTCGTAGACGAACGAAAGTTACCGACATAGCTCTCAGAGTTAGCCGGCTGAAGTGGCAATGGGCACGCCACATCGTTCGAAGACGGACAGCCGATGGAGCAAAAAAGTCCTCGAATGGCGACCACGCCTAGTTTAAAGGAGCACAGGACGCCCCCCGACAAGGTGGACTGATGACCTGAATAAGACAGCAGGAAACCGCTGGATTCAGAGGGCTCAGGACCGGTCGGAGTGGCAACAATTAGGGGAGGCCTATGTCCAGCAGTGGACTTCTATAGGCTGATAGATAAATAGATAGATAGATAGAAGTACAATATTTATAAGCTTCGAAGCATACTTACTGATTATACGAGTAAGTGCTTCGAAGGATACAAAGCCTTTGGCCCCGATTGTTATTGTTACGAGTCAGGAGTACTGGGTTCGAGAAAATGCCAAAATGTACCACAAAGACTTTATTGTACTCGTAGATACACAATTACACTATGTAGGTACACAGTACACACCAAAACACTACGCACGTAGATACTCGTAAACACACTCGTTGAACTCTGTATCGCCCGTAGAAATCACTTCTCACTGGTATCGCTCGTAGGTATCGCTGGTATCTTCCTGGTTTCGCTTCCGAAACTAGAATGCCACCCACTCGACCAAGGGCCCCTTTTATACCACTCGCCTACTATTCACGCCAATCTAGAATATTCCCGCAATTCTTCGAATAACGGTCTATTCCTTGCAATCAACTTTCGCCCTTATGACTATTGCCGTAAGGTCGAAGCGTCGTGCGTACTTCCGAGACGGCCACGCGCGCTATTGTCCTATTGTTCGCCTGGCATGTTTATGGCCCCTATTGTTTATTGTTTAGCGAGGTAGATACGCCAGGGCTGTCACATTATTATCACTAGTCCTATCATTAGATGTCAGTTGTTAAATTATGTTGGGGGATTTCAGGCAGCATAAAAACCTCCCATACTTGGAATGACCACTATAATTCTCTTCACCAACACGCACTGGACCAGCATAGTGGAGTATGCTCTGGATCTCTTCAATTATGAGGAGAGATCGGAGTTCAGTAGTAGGTCATTAAAAGGTTGAAGCTATTTCGGGTAGTGTCCAAGTAAATTATTAATAATTTTCGTTTGTGAAAAATACGGTCGCAGCCACAAGAATATGGCCGCATGCAGAAATCCCCTGTAGGTATATAATACGATCAGGAATTTTGTAAAAAATATATTTTTAGGCGATCCTTTTTAAGCACTTCACAGGATGATCCTTTTTAATTCTGAACAAAAACGGGTGACTGATCTCATAAGCCGAAAATGTTTGTTAAAATTGTATTTTTTATCGTAAATGGCTGATATTTTTGTTTCTACAAGACATTGATGTGTGTCGGGTAAACAGAGAGACGAACGACCGGCAAGCGCTGCCAAGCACCGGCTCTGGCCGTCGGCAATCAAAACATATCTCAAAACGTGTTCAGCTAATTTATTTAAAACATGCCAAATACATGAAAACACATAATTATGATGGGTTTTCCTCATCAAATATATTTTCAAACGTTTAGCTACAGGAATTGGTCAGAAGTTATAGGTCCACTCGCCGACAACACAAAATGTTATCAGATCGTAGGTATATATCGATACGTATTTTGTCGTATTTTATTTGATCATAGAGAATTATGTTTTTTGGGGAACTCGACTTATTTCAAAAAAGCCTCAAAAACTCAAAGTGGAAAAGCAGTAGGAAAATGCTGGAAAAAATATGCTACGAAACATCGAAGACTGTGTTTTCAACACTTCAAACCCGAAGATTTTAAAACCGCACAAGTAGGATTATTATTTCACTGTTGTCGCAGTCTCTAATGGTGGCATTAGGTATTCAGAACTTTGGACCACCATTCCCACTGGGTCAGTCTCTGACCTATTAATCTGATACTAAATCGGACCCAAGGGTGCCTATCAATGGAACTGAAGTTCTTTGTTTTTCAATTACTCGTACGAGAATATTTAATTTGAAAAGGGATTTAGTTCTTAGATTCAGTATCATTAGTTTTTGTCGGTGCCTTTTCTTTAATAGAGCCAATATTCAAAGAATATTTTTTAAATCAAATCGGAACAAATTGACAGAAATGCCGAGGATATGTCAATTTTAAGAACAGGTATTGATAGGAATACACAAAACAATAGTTAAGAAATTACAAATTCTTCATGTGATGAAATCAGTCGAATCGAAATCCAGATTTCGCATTATACAGCTATCGCTTCCTTACAATGTATTGTCTGTAGTCTGGCCGATGATGTAACAGATATGGTAATTTGGCAAGCCATTGGTGGGGCCACGTGGCTGGAGACTCGTGGCCTGGCAGGGAACGTGTACGCCGATTGGCTACACGTGCCATGGGCAAGTGGATGTGACGTCAAATGTCCTGTGTTGCTCTGAGAGGTTAGCGGGTACAATGTTGCGAATCAAAAGTATAGAATATGGAATTAATGAGGACACAATATCAACTCTGTCGGAAAATTCGAAGTCTTTTGTGATTCTTTTTTTTATGGAATTAAGATAGCAAACGAGCATGCAGCACCACCTCCCGCTGCCGCCTATAACAACTGTGACTGACCCACAACTAGACTCAATGAGTCTCGTTATAATTCGGTCACAGATGCGTTGCTACCCCTGAGGACTGAGATGGTCGCCTCTAAAAAAGTGTAACCGGCTCCACACCTTCCTATCCGGAACACAATTGTTCTTAAAACAATTATTACACGGTAGGAATGGTATTAAGTACCGTGGCGGGCGGTGGTACTTCCCCGGGAGAGCTCTAGCTCTAAAGGCTCTATTAATTTGGCCTTCTATGTAGCAGTTTAAGATAATAAGATCTACTTACTATTTAGATCTTATGTAAAAATTCTATTCTTACAAATAATGTAACAACTGACAACATTTATTTTATACATTATTCAAATGTTTATAAACGTGATATCCAAAATTTGTAATGTAGTTCAGTAACCTTCCTTTCTCATTCGTGAATTAATTCCTAAGGCAGGTAAAATTCGTCGACATCCAGAATATTCCATTTCACTAACCTCATTAAGCCACAAATGTATGTAGCGCTCCACTTTCGTGAAACATTCATGATCTAATTTCTGAAAATGGTTTAAATTCAGACGTCGCGCGGCGTCGTGTCATTCAAACTATAATATCCTTACAAAGCCGGTTAGTAATCACGGCTTCAGACAAAGCGGTACCAAATGTCGTTTCATTTCACGCTGAAGTATTTCAGAGTAGCAGCATTGTCAAGGTCGTTTAATTGGATCTTGCTCAAATTTATCTGACAAGACCAGGTAGGAAAATAAACATCTGCCTCTGACAAGGAAGGTCGAAGCTCGAGGATGCCCTATTAAATGTACGAGTAGATATGAAGTTTAAAATATGCTGAGCCTATCATGAAGCCAAATAGAAGATTGCTTTTAGAATAACGACTGTATAATGGAGCGCCAGTGAAATATGTTCTGTTTATGAAGATTTCAGTAAACAACGAATGAGAAATGTGGCCAGGAAATGGAATGTAAGGTCGGCTAGAGTGGAGATTTAAAGAATTTTTATTCTACTCTGGAAACCCTGCAAACATCACTCACACAGCTTAAAATATAAATTTGATAAATTTACAGTGAAAAATAATGATAGGTATCTCTTCAACATATCTTCTCGGTCGGTTACAACAACTTGTCATGGGAGACAGAGGAAGGGTAAAGTTGTATGTCAGTGAGTATGGTAGCAACCTTAATTCCATAAAAAAGTACTTAACTTTTTTATTTTAAAGTAATTTACGAGGAACAATAAAGCGTGCCAAATAAAATTTAAAATATTATCAGCCTTAAATCCTAAAATCCTTTTGTTTTTCTTTGGATCCTTTGTAACTTCGGCCAAAACTGGATCGTTCGGTGTCTCATCTACAGCAAGTGTCTCACACGTAGAGATCGCGTGTCTTTGTTCATCTGTCATCTTCCCATCAGTGATATTGGCCACCGTTACTGAGAAAACAGTGGATGGACTATTACACTACGATGACATGTGGTGATTATTACTTGAAGACACTACTACGTAACAGTGTAGTGGTATTTATTGAAAGAGGGTTAATTACTGATTGTAATTTATTTTCTTCGCCTAATGGGACGTACTACATCTATAACCAATTATTCCCTGTAGATTACTTCACTCGAATCAAGCAATAGCACAATAATTATACTTTCTGTGGACCCTTTAGAGGGTGATAAACCTGAATTTGAAAAATATAAGCAAAAATGTACAACGATAGTTTCCACTGAATTTTTTGTAGTTAATTCTTAAGCGGCTGGTTGGATGCTCTGTATTCTCTGCATGTTCACAATACTAGTTAACCGTGTTGGTTACTACAAGTGCCTTAATTTCCACAGTAATTAACGTTGAAAGTGCGGCCATCGTTACTGGTTCGCGCGCTCGCGGCTGGCGCGGCGCCAGCGCACTGTTTTGCCT
>FR990029.1:16820000-16830000 GCA_905404135.1 Hesperia comma | reverse complement strand
CCACGATTTGAGCCGCTCCGCGCCGCTTAAAAGTTGTTAAAATAGATAAAAGTGGTTAAAAAGCCAGGATTGCAGTGGGGAAACTGTGAAACCAGTGCATAAAGGTGTGTTCTACATCGTGAAGTGTTTTTTAAACATAAATAACAAGAAATAAACAAGAAAACAACGTTAGAATAAAAATTTTATACCAGTTAAAACTTTCGGCCTTTATAACTCTCTCAAGTGATCTTTAACATACTGAAATTCTTATGTGACTAGACGAGCCCCTTCAAGAGCTATAATTTGACCCATCCTCCGGATTTTTCCGGCCCAGGATCCGGAAGATATAGACCAAAAAACAAAACCGAGTGGACACATGCACTAGGATCCAGACCAGCTGGGCAAGATTTTCCCTTGAATGACAAAGAAGGACATCAAGAGAAACATAAATCCGCTTTTTGCCTCCCGAAAATCGCCCAGGAGCGGGAGAAAATTGGAAAAACTACTATAAGTCTCAAATATCACATCGAAGACGTTCCTGTTGGAGCACCAGGACTCGTGGAGCCTGAATACACAGACCACGAGAAGCAGAATTTCCAGAGGAACATAGCAAAGAAAACCGCATCCAAATCGGAGCAGCAGAAGTAAAGATAATTTAAAATAATTAGAGCAAGGTACTGTTTGTTTACATAATTTACGTAATATTTTTCTCAAAATTTACTCTTTTAAATTAACTCTTTTTCAAAATTTAATATCATTATCATAAAATTTTATGTAAGGAAATAGATTTCTCAAAATTTGGTGTAAATTCATTTAGTAATTTAAAAGTTATTGGCAATCAAAGTTTTGTATTAAAATTGTAAAATTTTGCCCACGCCCACGCATTCCTGAGACCTGTATCTAGGTCAATAAGCGCCCGCAGCGGTGAGTAGCTGAACTAAAAGAGGCGCATAGCATCGTGGTGTGCCTACTCCTAGATACTGGTCTCAGGTTTGATTCCGTGCCAAGTGTTTAAAGTACTTTTCCAAGATTTTCTCTGTTTCCTGGTGTTTCTCTGTTTTTCCTCTTATATTTATTATGTAAAACGGTAATTCGTATAAAAATTATATATTTAGAAAATTTAGATACACCCCCCCCCCACCACTATTCCAAAAATCCCTCAAAATTAAACTTAAATTTAAACTTTAATTAAATACCAAATTGTATTCACCCTAACCCCTAAAAAGTCAAATAATTAGCAACTCATCGAGAGTTTTCCCTCTTTTCCCCCTCCCCCCTCCCATTTCAGATTCGTCAGACTAACATCTTACAGCTACCACGTTCAGAGATATTCCTTCCGCACTCCCTGACCCACCCCCGCCCCTTAAGCCCTAAAAAATATACCCCCCCCTCCCCTCCCCCTCAAAATTTTCTTGACGGAATCCGGTGCACATTACCGAGTAGAGCCTTATGGTGAAAACCGCAGGCTCCTAGGTGGCCGGGTTCCGGAGTTATTGGCAATAGAATCCCTAAGGAACCCAAAAACCAAAAACCCCAAATATCTCGGAAACCGTGCGTCCTAGGCAAAATCTGACGAAATTTCCTCCCCCCCTCCCTAACAACCCACCCCCGACCGGTTGAATTCAACCTATAGGGACCACCCCTTACCCATACCCCCCCCCCCCCCCCCCCCCATCAGGACCCCCCCACCCCCGCAAAAATTCAAGTTCT
Organism: Hesperia comma; assembly: GCA_905404135.1. Lineage (NCBI taxonomy): Eukaryota > Metazoa > Arthropoda > Insecta > Lepidoptera > Hesperiidae > Hesperia > Hesperia comma. Next base: position 16,828,311 of record FR990029.1, on the reverse strand, counting down.
ATAATAAATTAAATCTTTCTCTCTCTAATACATAGCTCTGTCCCCTTCAACATATACCCCCCTGACCCCCCCGTACCGATACCCCACCCACCCGCACTGACCATAAGCGCCGCCTGGTGGCAAGCGGAAAAACTACATATCTTCCATTTCGAACCTTCTAGAATCCCACGCTCTTGCCCACCCGCCTACTTGGGCGCCCACCCGCCCTGCAAGGCGCCCCCCACCCACCTCACCTCTCTCGGTCTTCCCCCTCCAACCCGCACTTCACCTCCCGCCACCCGCACCTCACTTACTAGTGGCGCTACTGCGGCGAGAGGAGGAACAAATAAGATAAGGATAGGAGTAAACTCCATCTCGCTCACACCGCCCAATCCTCCTCCCTCAACCCGCACCTCACCCTTTTTCACTTACCAGTGGCGCTACTGCGGCGAGTAGCGGAACAAACAAGATAAGGATAGGAGCATATTCCATCTCGCTCATACCGCCCAATCCTCCCCCCTCAACCCGCAACCCACCTCTACGCACCAACTTACAGCGCCACTGTGCGGAGAGTAGAGGAACTAATTAAACAGGGACAAGCATTCTTCTATCTCGCTTAATTCCCTAGGCTCCTCCCTCAAACCACGCCTTCCTCCTTCCGCATATCAGTATCAGCGCCATCTATGGACGAATTGCAGAATTAATATAAGAAAGGGTTCTTTTCTCACACACAGTAGATCCACAGCGCCATCTACCATCTACCATTATATAAAATAGAAATAAACGTCCTGCACTTCCATTGTACCTGGAAAATAAAATAGCAGATAATAAAAATAAATAGGGGAAATATACTAGATTAGAAATAGAAGCAAATAAAACAACAAATTAGTATTGAACTTAAAACAATAATACTGGTAGCGCCCTCTGCCGGACGGGAAAAACCTATACGAATAATAAAATCATCCATTAAAATTATAAAAAACCTTACAAAATAAAAACTAAGTATTCTTATTAGACCATTCTTAACCTGAATTCTAAAATATCAATCAAAGTAAAACATAAAACTAAGATTTACTAAAATAGAAATACTACCACTAGCGCCGCCATTATCAACCTATAGAATAAAACATAAAGTTAACAGAAGCCTAGGGAGGGAAAAGTAAAATAAAAATAGAGATAAAATTGGAAAAATAGTCTTAAAGCTAAAATTACTATAAAAATTAAAATAAAACATTAGGTTAAAGTTAGATTAAACTATCTAAATAAAAGCCACTGGTATTGCCCTCTGTCGGCCAGAGGACAAACAAATCTAAAACAATTAGAAGAAAATCCTATTCTTACAAACCATTAAACTAAATTACTTAAACAAACATAATAAAACAATAAAAATTATAATCATATAAACCTGAAATAAGAAGTAAATTTTGAAATAACAATAATAAATCGAAATAAAACAATAAACAATAGATTACCTATGTTAAAAGCAAAATACAAGTAACGCCTCCTGCCGGCCGGAGGACAAACTAAATTAAATAAATAGGGGAAAGTCCTATTCCTATAAACGAAACCAAACAAATAGGTAAAAAGCCCTATTCGTAGAAATAAAACTAAACAAATAGGAACAAAGTCCTATTCCTACGGACAAAAATTTAATATAACCTGTTTTTAAAATTAATATAACAACAAAGAATTAACGTAAGTAATATACGAAATAAGAAATAGACTTTCTGATATATATTAGAACTAAATTTATTGCTCTTAATACTAAACACAACAAATAATTATTATCAATACTTTCCCTAATCAACCTCTTGCCCGCCAGAGGACACAAATAGAGGCGGCTTAAAATCGGACTTGGGCGAAGTCAGACCTTAAGTGTATACGATTAAAACCAAATATAAACGACGGTTGGAGGAGCCTTACACTCCTCTAACAAATACTATACAGACAATTACAAAATATTAGTTAGGTACATTATAGGTATCGGACCGTCGGGAAGCAATTTACACTTCCCGGCTATAGCTTGAATTAAGAATATAAGACAAGTTTGCAGGGTGTAACATAACACAAGAACGCAAACAAATAAGGACATATCAGTAGGGCCATTTACACTCACTGATTAAAAGAAAACATATTAGAACATATTTTAGGTATACCTAAAAAGCAATAAAAGGTAAACGCGTGTTATACCTGCAACTTTTCCTTTATATTGTATTTTTATTATATCATACATACAATTGACCAATATATAATTACTTGACGTGTGCTGAGCTACTCACTTTATTGTAGTGTCCTATCACTATCATCAGAAAGTTACAAATTAGGTAACAACATGTACGCAGCCCCCCGAACACCAGTCAAAAGGGCACCAGAAACCGCTCAGACCATAACACAGAAAACACCGGAGGCAACTGAGAGGGCGGGCCCCTCTGTTCCCTCTGAAGCGGAGCAAAATGTTAGGCGAAATATAGGGTACTGGGAGACTGGTCTGGCAGACACCGAAAAACAAAAAACGGACACTACAATGAGAACACAGCCCCCGCAGGAGATAATAAGCCGCAAAGCCCCCATGAAAACGGACAGGACCCCGCCGCAAAGACTGAAATACGGGACAAGAACGGCCGAGGCAAAAGCCTGCGTTGTAAAGGCCAAAACATTACTGGGAGAGTCCCGAAACATTAAAACAGAAATCAAGACTGGGGTCTTCATAGCTATAGATAGACTGTATAAAATAGTCCAAGAAGTTGAAGAGGCACAAAAGCCAAAGGAACAAATACCTGCAGGAGGGAAGGGAGCCAGGGAAATCCAAACCACGGATCCCGACCCAGCGATAATGCACCCCGAGCAAACGACCCTCATGACAGAGCTCCTCAAGAACATCAAAGAGCACAGTGAGGCCATGGCCGAGCTAAAGCAACACACTACTGCCCTAACATCAGAAATAAAACAAATACCGCCGCCAGCAGATACCTCGCAACTGATAAAAACGATGGAAGAGCTCAAGAATGAGTTAAACAGCCACACGCTCCAGCAGACCACCTATGTAGACGCACTAAAACGACAAAAACCAAACAGCACCTCCCCCTTACATACCATTATAATATCGTCGGACCAAAAGACAGACACAGGAAACGAGGTCATAGCTAAGATAAGGGAAGCCGTGGATGCTAAAAACAGTGGCATTAGGGTCGACAGATTGCGGAAAGCAAAAGACCAACAGGTGCTGATTGCTTGCCACAGCAAACAAGAAATAGAGAAAGTAACCGAAGCGGTGAAAAGTAAAAACCTGCAGGTAAGGGAGGCAAAGAGCAAAGACCCGCTCATCATAATAAGAGACGTCTTAGCAGCGCACACGGACGAAGAACTGGTGAATGCCTTAAAGAAGCAAAACTCCCATCTCCTCACAGACATTTGCGACCAGGACTTCAGGGCGGTAGTAAAATACAGGCGAAAAGCGAGAAATCCACACACAATACACGCAGTAATGCAAGTATCACCTGGAGTGTGGCAACGCCTGACCTCTGTGGGGCGCATACACATTGACCTGCAACGACTGCGGGTAGAAGACCAGTCTCCGTTGGTCCAGTGCTCAATGTGCCTGGGATACGGGCACACTAGGCGCCTCTGCACGGAGACGGTTGAAGTATGCAGTCATTGCGGAGGGCCCCACAGAGCGGCTGACTGCGCAGATCGTCTGGTGGACCAGGAGCCAGTGTGCTGCAACTGCAGTAGGGCAAAGCTTACAGCAACCAAACATAATGCCTTCGACCAGGCATGCCCGGTTAGAAGAAAATGGGATTCCCTAGCACGGGCTACCACAGCTTATTGCTAAGGGCAACCCCGGAGACCAAAGCTCGTCCCCCCGAAACAAACAAATTAAAGTAATACAGGCCAACCTCCAGCGCAAAAACTTAGCCACCATGGAAGCCATGATCGAGGCAAACAAAAGAAGTTTTGCCATCGCGCTGCTCCAGGAGCCCTACGTGGGCGGCACAAAGTGTATGAAGACATATAAAGGGGCAAGGATCTTCCAGAATACAAATCCGGGAGAGGGAACTGTCAAAGCAGTTATTACAATTTTTGACAACGACCTTAACATAAAGCAATACCCACATCTCACAAACAACAACATCGTAGTAGTGGGTATCCAAACCCGAGACTGGGAGATCTTTGCCGTCTCATTCTACTTCGAGCCCGACCAACCCATTGGGCCATACCTGGAGCAGCTAAAAAACATACAACAAGAACTTAAGCCAAGACGACTTGTGATTGGCGGTGACACAAACGCCAAAAACACGTGGTGGGGAGGCTCAAAGATTGACAGCAGAGGAGAAGAGCTGTATGGCGTTTTGGGGGAGATGGAGCTGAACGTCTTAAATCACGGAGATATCCCCACATACGATACAATAAGAGGTCATAAACGCTACTCTAGTTACATCGACATAACAGCCTGCACAGACGAGATGGTCAACCTAGTGGACAACTGGCGCGTTGACGAATCTCTGATTAGCTCTGACCATAATGCGATCTCTTTCAGCATCAGTATGGAGAAAGTCAAAGGCATGAATATAAAAAGAACCACTCGATTATATGGTACGAAGAAGGCCAATTGGCCCGTGTTTTGCTCAAAACTGGACCAATTGAAGAATGAACGATCCATAAATGTAAGTAGGGTGGCTTTTACTAACACCAGAGAGGACCTGGACTTCTTGGCAGCAGAATATGTTAATACCATCCGACAGACGTGTGAAGAGACGCTCCCAAAAAAGAAGCCAGAGGAGAAACTATCCATACCATGGATGACTGATGAGCTGACGGTAATGAAGAAATTAGTACGCACCGTCAAGAGGAGGATTCGTTGCGCAGCTCCAGTACGAAGGGAAAAAACAATCAGAGAGTACCTACAGATAAAAGAGGAATACGAGACCAGGGTCAGGGAGGCCCAGGCAGCTAGTTGGAAAAAGTTCTGCAACAAACAGGACAGGGAAGGGGTATGGGAGGGCATTTACAGGATCATAGGAAGGACCGCCAAAAGACAAGAGGACATACCCATGGTGAGGGATGGAAAGACCTTAAGCATGAGGGACTCGGTGAAACTACTAGCCGAAACATTCTATCCAGACGACACCGTGTACAAAGATACACCGGCACACCGAGAAACTAGAGAAAAAGCAGAAAAGGCAAATGACAAATCTCAAGTCGGAACACATGACCCACCCTTCACCATGGAGGAACTCAAATCTGCTGTGAACAGCTTCAACCCAAAGAAAGCCCCGGGAGCAGATGGCTTAACCGCCGATATCTGCAACCGGGCTATAGCCTGTGACCCGGAGTTCTTCCTATCACTGGTCAACAAATGCCTACAGCTGGAACACTTCCCGGTTCTATGGAAAGAGGCGACGGTTGTAGCATTAAGGAAACCGGGTAAGGAAACATACACGCACCCTAAGTCCTATAGACCCATTGGACTGTTGCCAGTGATGGGAAAAATCCTGGAAAAACTGCTCGTAGGTAGGCTGAAATGGCACATCCTTCCGAGGATAAGTACCCGCCAATACGGGTTCATGCCCCAAAAAAGCACTGAGGACTCCCTCTATGATCTAGTAACCAACATAAGGGAAAAAATTGCCGAGAAGAAGTTGGTGGTAATTGTTTCACTGGACATAGAGGGAGCCTTCGACAACGCTTGGTGGCCTGCAATCAGAGTCCGATTGGCGGAGGAAAAATGCCCAATAAACCTGCGGAGAATCTTCGACAGCTACCTACGAGACAGAAAAGTCACCATCAGGTATGGGGGGGAGCTGTACACAAAACAAACAACAAAAGGTTGTGTCCAGGGATCGATTGGCGGTCCCATCCTATGGAACCTCCTGCTGGACCCTTTAATTAAGGAACTAACCAACCAGGGATATAGTTGCCAGGCCTTCGCTGACGACGTAGTGTTGCTCTTTGAGGGAGATACTGCCCTGGAAATTCAGACGCGTGCGGGGGCTGCCCTCGCCTATGTTCGGGACTGGGGCATAAAGAATAAACTGAACTTCGGACCATCTAAAACCAAGGCCATGGTCCTCACAAGGAAATTGAAGTATGACAACCCAGTCCTGAAGATGGGCGGGGTGGACATCGGCATGTCTGATAATATAAAGATCCTAGGTCTACACATCGACCACAAATTGACCTTCAATAAACACGTAGCAGAAGCTTGCAAAAAGGCAACGGGCTTATATAAGCAACTGGCGAAAACCGCGCGTATCGGCTGGGGACTCCAACCAGAAATCGTCCGCCTTATCTATAACGCAGCCGTCGAGCCAGTCATATTGTACGCAGCAAGCGCATGGGCCTCAGCAGCCGGAAAGGCGTGCGTACAGAAGCACCTAAATAATGTGCAAAGAGGCTTTGCACAAAAGTTAACAAGGGCCTACAGAACTGTCTCCCTAAACTCCGCACTGGTGCTATCCGGGCTTCTACCGCTCGATCTTCGTATAAGGGAAGCAGCTTCACTTTACAAAGCAAAGAAAGGTTTACCAATGACGGAGCTGGGAGGCAGGGAAGTAGAACGAGTCGCTCCATATTACGAAGCTCCTCACCCGGCCGAGCATATGAGCCTGGAGTTCATCAGCCTGGTGGACCAAGAACAGGTCGAAGAAAACAATACACAAGCAGTGCGAATCTACACCGATGGCAGCAAAATTGACGGGGAGGTAGGGGCCTCGCTGTCCTTGTGGAACAGTGAAGTCGAAATCCGAACCGTCAAGTTAAAGCTGTCATCGTACTGCACGGTCTATCAGGCAGAACTCCTGGCCATATGCGTCGCCACAAGAGAAATCTTGAAACGCCGGGAGGAGAGCTTCGGCATATATAGCGACTCCAGAGCCGCCCTTCAAACAATTGTGAACAACGCTTCTAAGCACAAATTAGCTCTGGAAGCCCGACAGAACATAAAAACAGTGGTGACCCAAGGTAGGAGGATAACCCTGTTTTGGATTAAGGCACACGCTGGTCTCGCCGGTAACGAGAGAGCGGACGAACTGGCAAAGGAGGCAGCCCGAAAAATTAAGACAAGGCCAAATTATGACTTGTGCCCGACTTCGTACGTCAAGCGACAGATTCGTTTGAAATCGCTTGACGAATGGAACCAGAGGTACAAGCGCGGAGAAACAGCGTCAACGACCAAAATCTTCTTTCCAGACGCGGTGGATGCTTACAAAACTATCAGGAAGATAAAATTAACAGGGACACTCACCCAGGTGTTGACGGGGCACGGTGGGTTCGCTCATTACCTGAACCGCTTCAGGTGCAGGGACAGCCCATCGTGCGTCTGCGACCCTGAAGTGAGTGAGACCATAACACACCTCCTTTTCGATTGCCCCACAAACCTCTTAGCTAGATATAATCTGGAAGAAAGGTTAGGACTAAAAATAAATATAAATAATGTAAACAATATCATTAAAGATAAAAACAAAAAACATCTTCTCATAGATTACTGCACAAAAGTTGCGGAAAAAGCAAACAAAAGAAATAAGTAGCAATATAAATAATATGATATTTATATATATTTAATATATATAATATATTCATATCTAAAAAAAAAAAGTATTTGGTAAATAACATAATTATAATGAAAGATAGTAAGTATGAATGGATATGTAGGTAAATATCAGCTGAGAAAAGAATATAACTAGCTTAAAAATCTACTGTGTGTGACTAATGAATGTAAAATATATGTAATAGAGATAATAAGTGTAAAACATACAAATGGAAAAATATACCAAGCTAAAAGCATAAATACAATAATGAGTAAGCCCTAGCCTTAAATAGAAATAAACTATGTAATAGTATAAAAACAAACATAAGTATTATAGATAAGAATAGATAAGTACTAAGAAGTAAGAAATTACTATTATATATGTAAGCCCTGCCACAAGCATAAACAGTAATATAGAAATAGTAAAAATGTAAAACCTTAAACAATAGAGATAAGACAGATACTGTAAATAAGTAAACATAATTTAGAATAGATAATTTTAAGAAGTAAGAAAGCACGGTGATATATGTAAGCCTTGCCACAAGAACAAACAGTACTATAGAAATAGGAAAATTGTAAAATCTTAAACAATAGAGATAAGACAGATACCATAAATAAGTAAATATAAATAAGGAAAAATGTAATAGATAAGAATAAAATTGTAGTGTCCTCTTCTCTTAAATAAAGCAAACAAAACCCTTGGCGCCACAGTCAGGGGAGGCTTTTATTATAGCTCGCGGGCCGGGCCTGAGAGCGCCCGGACAGGCACACACAAAAAAAAAAAAAAAAAAAAAAAAAAACCTAACC